>OZ017740.1:88346024-88661024 GCA_963969285.1 Odontomyia ornata
TATCACCATTGTCCTGACTTGCTGCTCAGCACATCCAACGCTTGCCTACGGGACGGGGTTTTCCCGGTACGATGGAAGGTGGCGAGGCTCGTGCTGATCAGCAAGGGGAAGGGAAATCCCGAATCGCCGTCTGCATACCGCTCGTTATGCATGATAGACACGGCTGGGAAAGTGCTAGAGAAACTCATCAAGGGAAGACTCACTGACGCGATTCGTGCTGCTGGGGACCTATCTCCTCGGCAGTACGGCTTTAGAGCAGGACGTTCTTCCATTGATGCTATTGCAGAGGTGGTGAACGCGGTCCAAAAGGCAGAGGCATATAGTCGCACTGAGCGACGGATCGTTCTCTTGGTGACACTCGACGTCAGGAATGCCTTCAACTCTGCTAGATGGGTGGATATTTTGGACACGCTTGAAAACTCTTTTCAAGTTCCACAATATCTAATGCGGCTTTTGAGGAACTACCTAAAGGACCGAAGCCTGCTCTACGACACGACACAGGGCCAACGAAGGATGGAAATTACATCGGGTGTTGCCCAGGGATCTATCCTTGGTCCGGACCTGTGGAACGTGTCTTACGACGGGCTACTGAGACTTGAGATGCCAGATGAGTCGCGCTTGGTCGGCTATGTGGATGATGTTGCGGCTCTGGTCGCTGGACGCACCATTGAACAAGCGCAACTTAGGCTAGGTATGCTAATGCGCCGAGTGAGAGACTGGATGACTGCTCGCGGGCTGAGTTTAGCACTGGAGAAAACCGAAGTGGTCATCTTGATAAAAAAGAAAATCCCTAGAGTAAGGTTGATCAGCATTGGCGACTTGCGAATCGAATCGAAACCAGCGGTGAAGTACCTGGGGCTACTGATCGACTCAAAGATGAGTTTCTCTGAGCAAATCAGGGCAACGGCTGAGAAGGCTGCTTCGGGAATATCAGCCCTGAGTCGACTTATGGCCAACGTAGGGGGACCCAGTCCATCAAGAAGACGCCTCTTGATGAGTGCTGTAGGGTCAGTGCTACAGTACGGAGCAGAGGTATTGGGCGACGCTCTCAGCAAGGAGGTATACCGAAAACGATTGGCACAGGTACAGAGAAGAGGAGCACTGAGAATTGCATCTTCGTATCCAACAGTCTCTGACTCGGCGATGAGAGTGATTGCAGGCGTGATACCTGTCGCCCTCCTTGCTAGAGTGCGCCACGCTACTTACCTGCGCCGAAACGAGGATGCGAGGGAGATGGTTGTCCGCGAGGAGAGACAACGCTCGCTCAACGATTGGCAGCAGTCTTGGGTGAATTGCACGAAGGGAAGGTGGACTGCGCGCCTCATCCTGGTTGTGAGACCGTGGCTAAATCGAAGGCATGGTGAGACTGACTTCTATCTGACCCAGCTTTTGAGCGGGCACGGGTGTTTTCAGTCTTACCTGCACAAGATCGGTAAGTCACGGTCTTCCGATTTTCGGTTTTGCCCAGGAGAGGAGGACAATGCCTGTCACACATTTTTTGCGTGTACAGAATGGGTCAGGCTGCGAAGAGAACTCTACAGGGAGACGGAAGAGCCCATCCCGGATAATATAGTTGCGGTGATGCTCGAATCGGTTGACAAATGGAACCAGGTGGCACATTATGCTCGGGCAGTCCTAAAATATAAAAGGGACTCACAGTAGCCGGAGGCGCTGGGGCTGGGGGATCGCTCTTCTGGCATTTCCTCTTCCCCTATCCCCTCCCGCTAGGAAAGGGACTCCCCAGCTTGAAGGCGCCTCACGGCGTAACAAAACGAGACCTGGCCCGAAGTAATGTGTCAAACGGTTCCAGGCTAGGTTCTCAGATTGACAGGGGAGGTGTTTAGTGGGTAGTCCAAGGGTATCCTCCATGGGAGTCCCACACTGCCAGACTTGGCGGGCGTAAATGCCTTCTCCTCCCTACCACAAAAAAAAAATACTCTGCAATTTATACGAGTGACACAAAGCCAGTTTAAAAGTGTGTGAACAGTATTGGACATATAGAGCTTGAGGATGATCTTTTCGGTTGCAAGCTTGAGCACCTTTAAATGATCCCTTCATTGCCGCAGTGCCATTGTATCCTTGTCCAACCATATTTGTACAATTCAGTCCAAGTTTTCGCAAACAAGGTGAAATAAAACTTGCTACATGTATGTATTCTCATGTTTCGTGTTCTAAACGGTAAAATCTCAAGAAGTCTTCTCTATAATCTAAAAAGATACACTTTTATCATAGCCAGATATATAAGGAGTTCTATCTACGAAGATGGAAAACACTTTGCATCTTTTGCGTTACTAATAACTTTTTTTTTAATAATCTCTCCACATATATTTATAATTTAATTTTGTATTTGTGGGCTAATATATATGGCGTTTAACACTATATTTTGAGAGCGTTTGAGTAGTTTTCGGTCCTCACAACTCATTCTCTTTCTCAGCAGAGCTTTGAAATTTCCATCATTGGCGATTTGTTCTTTATCACTCACACATAGTAGACCAAAGTCATTAGTACCTATCAATGAAGGTTCTTGATGTCCATAAAACTTGATGGTTTCAATTACCGCAACTAATTTTTCATGATTTTCCTGAACTTTTTTTAGCCTCGACGAATCCACACATTATGTGTATTAAGAATTGGAACTGAAGAATAACGGAAAAAGATACTCCCAAATAATCATGCATTCCTTATAGTACTCATTACTGTCGTGGGTTTTGGAACTTTCCAAAGTGTCTATCCAATTCCTTAATGGTCCTTTTATAAAGGATTTTAATTTTTGGTGTCCTCCATTTTCAGCAGAATCTCTAAAAACTTAGACACAATATTTGCAAAGAACTCTGTCTGGTTTTGTACATACAAGCCATTGAAGCTGCGATAATCTGTGCCTTTGAAATTTTGGTTTCCGGATGTGGGACCCAACAATTTTAACTTTGTTTCGTTACCAATCTTCGATATAATTGTCTAAATCCAAATTACCCAGTGTAACAACTACATCTGCCGTTGTTGATATGGCATCTGTCCCACATTTTGAATTGGATTCATAGTTTTCAGTCGAATTAAAATCCAAATCATTAATAAAGGTAGGCTCTTTGGTAAAAAAATTAAGTAAGTAAATTGACCTGTTTATCTGGTCGTTTAGCCATAATTGTTTTAGCTCGAGAAAAGATTGTAAAGAGATTTATCAGAGCATATAAACTACGTTCACATAGACAAATCCCCAATCTAACGGTTTCCCTCCATCAAAATCGATTTGAGAGTGTGTATGCGTTCGCAAGCGCTTTCTTGGGGGAAATGTTTGAGAGAGTTTGAATCAATAAATATGGCATATCACGAGCGCTTGAAAGGAATGCAAGGTATTTGGATTATTTTTAATCAGATGGGCGAAAGCTTTTTTTCTCATATCGTGTACATATACGCAAACACATTAGCAAATCGATTTTGAGATTGAAAACTCTTGTCACCTGGCAAAACTATGGCATTAGACGCGAGCAACAAGATGCGAGAGATAGTGAGTTGATTACAATCGTTCAATGGGGACGCCTCGCACTTAATAAATAAGATTGAATAAGCAATTTTGGTGTCGACTTTAATTTTATTGTTTTCGGTGCCGTCTCTGACAATATTCAGAAGTGTGATATCACCCTAAAGTGCGCCTCGTTTATGCGAGACTGTGTATACAATTTAAAATCGTAAAATGCTGGTGGTGAAGCTTGAAGACCTGTCTAACAAACAGCTACGTGCTAAGCTGATATCCTTAAATTGTTCGTTGTCGGGTACTAAAGCGAATTCGATCGCGACGAAGTGGATGACAAATGTGAGGAAATGGAGGAAGAGAATTCTTCGTCCGAAACATCGAATCTCATAACACGTGAGGAATTCGAGAGGCTGAAGAGCGACATGGCGTCCATTACGTCATCGTTGAAGGAACTTACCAGAAGGAACATGTTTCAAGTACCCTCCGCCGTACAAACACACAGTATTAATTCGACGAATGCAACAGCTGCCCACATCGCCAACAAAAACAACCTACAATCGAATCGTTTTCGCAAACGCCGACCAATACATACGTACAGATGTCCCGGCCACCGCCAACTAATACGATGGCAGCAATACAAGCCGACATACAGCCGATCATACCACTGCCAGCAACATGCCCCACGATGCTGCCGTCAGCAACGTCAAAGGTCTCAATGTTACCGCCGAAAACGTCCAGCGTCTCATACGTACTGCAACCGCTCGTTGCCTTTCCGTTGGGAGCTGTGCCGACAACGCATCACAATATGAAAGAATGAATACCGATATTGCCCACAACACTTATTAGTAGCCCCTCACTCACCGTTCATGAAGTTGGTGAAATGCTACCGATTTTGATCTATACTTAGAGCTGTCACTTATCTCGGCTCAATTTGTAAGTCGGATCAACATGCTGCGAAACACATTCGACTGGGACGACCAGATATTGCTTCACGCCGCACCGTCAAGGTGTAAAGGAGCAGCAAAATTATGGTTCGACAGCCATTCGCAGCCGCACGTTTCATGGGAAACACTGGCACGCGATTTGGAACAAAATTTCCCAAACGATCTAAACGAGAGTGCCATCCATGAGAAGCTGATAACAACGACCAGAAAATCGGGGTAATCTATCTTTTTTTCATCGCATGTGGGCGATTGCTTGAAGAGGCGGCATTAATGGAAAGAGAACGACTCGATACATTCGAACCAAACTCCGTTATAGCGCTCTACAAAATGCGCTAGCGTGTCTGTAGTTTACAACGATAGCAAAATTATTTGAAGCTATCCTCCGATTTTTCGCATACCGCCCACAGCTACCCTATGATCCACGTGAAAGTATAAGTGTAGCAAACCTTGCTGGAGGCAACCCCATTCTGACCCCAAAAACAAGCGCCGACACGAATAGTGTAAAGACAAATGACCAAAGCCAGCCATGTACATATGTACATGTACATATTTCTTGCTTGAAACCTCAACGTCGCGAGAGGTGCAATTTATGTACGCGCGTAGGGCACCAGTCGACATCATGTCCCAATAATAAACCTAGTCAAAGCATTCTTGATATTTGTTAAACCGATCGTTTAGACGAGTCCAATCGAGAAAAAAAATAAAAGTAAACAATAAGGAAACTGTAGCTTTTATCGATACCGGCTGTAATCGTACGCTTATTCGGAAAGTGTTTGCGGAAAGTCTTACGGATTTTTCGCTGTAGAAATGTAAAAAATATTTGAAGGCGTTTGCGGGCAGTGAATATGATTGTTGCACGAGTTACGTCCTCAATAGTATTTCACCACATACATCAAACCATATCATCATCAATATCATGCACCCAAAGAGCAATCACCTATAAACGTGTCGCACATCAAAGCCATACCATCAGCAATATCATGTCAATCACTTATAATCATATTACTAAATCATTTTCCAATAAATTTGCACAATAAACAAAATAAGCATAATTGCAAGATCTAGTTCATGAAATGTAAATTTCCAAATTAAGCATTTTGTAACATTATAAATACAACTAAGAACATAATTGTAGTCAGTTCATTTGTTAGTTCGAATTGATGATCAATAAAATTTAAACTTGCGTATCGAAAGGTTTTGTTTTTTTTCTACTGCAAATACATTAAATTCATAATTCGCGTGACAATGACATTGGACAATGAATCGGTTGAGACAACCATGTTGATCGTGGACAATGATCTTATTTGCGAGAATGTACTCTTGGGTAGTGACGTTTTGTGCGGAAACGGTAACCGTTTGATAATAGAAGGTGGGAGCTGCCGTATGGAAAAAATCGTAGACTAGACAAATTAAAAGTTGGTGATTCTGTATCGGACACGGACAAAAATACATTAAAGTCAGTGTTAATCACCAATAGAGAATGTTTCGTGAAAGACTTATTGGAGCTGGAAAAGTGTTCGTTAATGAAATTCCAGATGAATTTGATAGCAGATAAACCTGTCGGCCTAAAATAGTATCGTTGAAGATCTACTCAAGCATATAATAATCCGCCATTTTAATTCTCCATACATGTCACCAATACTTTTGGTCGAAAAGAAAACGTCGAGCATCGACTATGCATTGACTACCGCCGATTAAACGAAATTGCCGTGAATCAATCTTTCCCAATGCCGGTAATCGATGAGATATTTGCGTTCATTGCGGGAAATAAATACTTTTCGAGTTTGGATTTCCGTACCGGGTACCATCAGATAGAGGTAGATGAGTCGTCAAACAATTTACCGCTTTTGTAACTAACGACGTCAAGATGGAATTTAATCGCACGCCTTTCGGTCTGGCAAATGCTCCAGGGGAATTTCAAAAAGTCTTGAACGAAATCATAACAATGGAGCCTTCTTTGAAAGTTATTGCATAGCTTTTTGCAAAGCAAGATAAATTTCTTGGGTCACCGTGTAAATGAGAACGGAATCATTCCTGGTTGTAAGAAGAACGAAGCAAAAATTTTTGGGGTTGACCGGATTCTTTCAGAAGTTTGTGGAAAACTACGCGATCGTTGCTCGTCCACTTACAAAGCTACTGAAGAAAGATAATCCATTCTCTTGGGATGTGAAACATGATGAAGCCTTTACGAAGCTCAAAACCATATTATGCAAAGAACCTATCCTTGCACTTTATAACATAAATGCAGAACATCAAGTGCACACCGATGCCAGCAGCCATAGTGTTGCTGCTGTGTTACTCCAATCTGAAAATGGTGAAACTGGAAGCCCGTAATGTACTACAGTCGACATTGTACCGAAGCCGAGAGCCTGTATCATAGTTATGAGCAGGAAGTCCTTGCAGTCGTCGATGGGTATTTCAGGATTTATCTCCTAGGAAAACACTTTGAACTGGTGACGGACTGTACCGCTATCGCCAAACCTAAAAATTGCCGCGAAATGTAACTCCGAATTTCCCGATGGTGGTTGCGACTTCTCGAATTCGACTTCAATATCGTTCATCGTTCCGGATCTGAGATGGCTCATGTCGACGCACTCAGCCGAGAAGGATATGGAAACAGCCAGTTTCTTACTTACTGTCTCGACTGGTCAACAAGACTGGCTTCTAACGATGCAACTTCAGGACAAAACCCTGAAAAACATAATTGCTGTCGTAAAGGGAGATAGCACGTCAGTGCAAGCAAAAGTTAGAGTATCGAATCAAGGATCACCGTTTTTATCGTTTCCACATATGCAAAAATATGTCAAGGATTACATGACAGCGTGCCTGGAATGCCGTAACAATAAAACTCGGAGCGGAAAGACCGAAGGATGCCTACATTTTGCCAAAATGGAGACCGTTTCATTCAAACGACTTCATTTGGATCATCTAGGACCATTTCTGCGAAGCCGCTCTGGCAATTCGTACCTTTCAGTAATCTCAAACGCTTTTACCAAATAAATAGTCATAAAAGCCGTTAAAAATACCAAAATCGTTCCAGTATATCGATGTTTAAATGAAATGACAACATATTTTGGACTTCCCTCCTGCATCATCACTGGCCGGGGCTCTGCGCTTGCAGCCAAATCATTTGCTCGATATTGTATTGACAATTAAAGTGCTTAAACTTCATATGCATATATCAACGTGTCACAAGTTATTTTGAAAAACAAAAATATATTATGAAATCTTGACCGACCAAACATGTACACGACTACAAGTGAGCCTCCTAACTATTAGAAAATTAAATTTTACTCCTCATTTAGTTTTAAGCTGATTCGGCTACCTTCGGGTTGATTCCTTGTAGGGAATTCATTGTCCATCTGGAACTTCGACCGATCTAGCACATGAACTTCGGGTCGAGCCAGCATGACCGTGCTGATAGTGATTTCAGCTAAGGGTACCATCATGCAGACATGTTCGATTAATTAATCAATTGTAAATAACTAAAATTTAAATGAATTTTGTTCAATACTCACTTTGATTTATAGCAATTGAGTGAGGCCAGCAGGCTTGATTAATCCTAGTCACAAAACTTTTGCAATTTGAATCAATTTGTTAAAGCTATTTACTTTACATTATATGAATTCTGTTTGAATGTACCCTCAAGAAAATTTTCTTTCCCATTACTCAAATGTTTGAAAGATACGCGACTTAAGTTTTCACAGCAACAAAAATATATATTAAATAGAGCTACCACGCTCTGTTAGAATACTCGTAAATACTGGGTTATTTTTAGTAATGACTTTTATTAAATTCGAAAATATTAGTTGGCGAAAATATTAGTTGGCAAATTTTGAAGTTAAATATTCTTTAAGATCAATCTTAATGTAAACACAATTGAGACTTACTCTAAACAATTCTCACTTGAAACGAAATGCGAACTGTTTCTTATCATCCTTATCATTTGAGTCAGCACTTTGTGGCTTAAGCTTTGATACAACACGCGTTTAGCAAATTCAGCGAAAATAATGTTAGAAGAAAATAAAGGGTGGTCCAACCAGAACGCACGATGTTAATTGTAAATAAAACAAAAAGTTTTCAGAGAATTATGTTAGTATTTTTTATTATAATAGAAGGATCTGTGACAATCATGCGTAAAACGAAACATTGCCCAATTGCTCGCCACGGCTACGGTGGCATACTTCTATCCGATGGTCCATATATTCAATGGCTCTGAGACATAATTGAGGTTCAATGTCGTTAATGTGCTGAATTATCCCATCCTTTAGCTTTTGAATTGTTCTTGGCTTACTGACGCACACTTTTTCTTTTAAATGTACCCAGAGAAAGAAGTCCGACGGTGTCAAATCACATGATCGTAGCGGACAATTAACATCGCTACAACGTGAGATAACACGGCCATTTCTCCCGCAAAAGAGCCATTGTTTCATTGGCTGGGTGGCAAGTGGCACCATCTTGTTGGAACATCATATCGTCCAGGTCCATAACCTCAATTTTTGGCTACAAGAAGTCCGTTATCATCTCGCAATAGTGAACACCATTCACGGTGACTGCTTGGCCGTCCTAATTTTCAAAGAAGTACCGACGGCCCGATCACGCCACCAGCCCATAAAACGCATCAACCAGTCACTCTTTGTGGGTGCATCGGCTTTTTAATAATCACTCGAGGATTTTCATTTGCCCAAATGCAGCAGTTCAGCTCGTTAACAAATCCACTCAGGTGAAAGTGTGCCTCGTCACTGAAGTTGATTTTCTTTGTAAAGTCACCATTCCCTTCTGTCTGTTCAACTAACCATTCGGTGTATTGCCGACGCTTGAAATGGTCTGTAGGCTTCAGTTCTTGAGTCAATTGAACATTGTAAGCGTGTAAATTCAAATCTTTATTCAAAATTCGCATCAGTGATGTTCAATTGTTGGGCACGACAACGAGTCGAGGTTGACGGCTCTTCTGCCACACAATCGCGAACAACAGAAATGTTTTCCGCAGATCGAGCTTAGCGAGCATGATTTTACGTTTCCTGCAGACCCAGTTTGCTGAAAATCGCGTACAATTCTCCCGATTGTGGACACATTTGGTCGATTGTGTTGACCAAAATAATCACGATTTGATTTGAACGCCCATGTTTCTTGACTTTATTCTGTGCTGGTGACTGCATTCCGGAGAAGTTGGGTGCAAAACCCTTCTGACACCAGCGTAGGTCTGTCTACCCAACTTGTTTCAAATTGATTAGATGTCTAATGTAACTAGTATCGGTTTCCAAACAAGTTTTGAAATTTTATTTGTCTAATTTGTTATCCTCGAGATTGCACTGAACTGCCAAAAAATCCCGAATAAATACAAATTCTGAAATACTTGTAACACTATTGTTACTAAAATATTAAAAATTCTCGCTAAAGAAATCGATCGTCCACTAGATCTAATGAAAATAATCTTTAAGGTCGCATCGTCGATTTTCTATTACTTACGCTCTTTAGACCCACCAATCCTTTTGTTTATATAATTAAACTGCGCTTAATATGGTATGGTGTTCAATTAATTTTCAGCGGATTCGCGGTCATTTTTTTTTTAATTATTGTAACAACAACAGTAATTACTATTTAAATGCATCTTTTTTTATCTTTGCTCTCACTAAAAACAAAATCGTGGCAAATACTTAAACATTAATAGGGCAAATGTCGATAATATGAATTTATCAATCGAAAGTTAAACGGGAAAAAGGGATTTGTTTTTGTAATTTGGCTTAAAAACTACTTGTCCGATGATTGTAAACTGTTATGTTTAAATAGAATGACATGAAAGCATTTAAAATAACAACGGTTTCGTTGTAGGTGATGAACACTCCTCAGGAGCTGCCACACGCCATTACCTACAGGGCAGCTCGACCGCGTGGTCCCAAGGTGGGTATTGGACCCTATATACATGTGAGAACACACCCAACATGTAAGTTATACGAGCTGAAAGTTTCCACATAGACTGTGGTTGTCAACTACAAAGTGTTGAGAACAATGGTGCCAGTCTCCTAATTGAAAGAACCACTTATTCTTTCACCCGGGCCATCCTTGGCTATCAACATGATAGCACATATTCTTGGCCCGATGGAGACCAGCGTTTCCAGCATAGGGCTGGTGCCAGCAAACAACGGTTTCGTTGTAGGTGATGAACACTCCTCAGGAGCTGCCACACGCCATCACCTACTGGGCAGCTCGACCGCGCCGTCCAAAGGTGGGTATTGCTATCACTTTGATAGCCAAGGATGGCCCGGGTGAAAGAATAAGTGGTTTTTTCACTTAGGAGACTGGCACCATTATTCTCAACACTTTGTATTTAAAATAAATTATTTAATTATTTCTTTTTTCATTAGGTTTTAAATAGTTTTAATTTCTGGGTTTTCAAAGTCCAATCAGTAGCACGATTAAATATCATGAATGAAGTTTAACGAAAGGCAAAACGATTTGTTTGAAAAACATTTCGGAAATAACGTAGAAATAAACTAACTTCAAAAGGTTTGAAAAAAAATAACAAAAAAAAACTTATTGAACATAAAATATCAAATTAAGAACCCTATAGAATGGAAGTTTGACAACAAATTTAAAAATTTTTTTTTCATCCGACACAAATTGTGACTTTTGGGGACCTTTGAAATTCATTCAATATACCTTTCCTGAAAATTTGGCGAAAATCAATGCAAAATTGCGGCTAACGCTGTGTTTTCAAATACTTTTATATCCCAAATATATAAATGTAAATAAATAAATATTTATATATATATATATATATATATATATATATATATATATATATATATATATATATATATATATATATATACGAGGTGTGTTCAAAAAGTATCACGAATTTTGATTTTTCGCGGGTTACGTATATTCGAATTTCGATTTTTTTGTGGCGTTATGTTGGTACTCATGTCTGTCACTTATGCCGACAAGCTCGGCCATTTTGAATGTTCACTTAATTGGTGATAGCTGCTTTACTTGCACGTGTTTTCAATCGTCTTCGATTTTTACTTATTCAAAAAAATGGATCAAAGAACGTGTATCAAATTTTGTGTGAAAAACGAAATTAAGTGCGCGGATGCATTCCGAATGTTGACTGTGGCATACGGAGAAGCTACCTTGGACCGAAGTAACGTTTATCGGTGGTACAAAATGTTTTAAGAAGGCCGAGAAGATGTGAACGACGAAGAGCGTGCCGGACGCCCGAGCACTTCAACAACAGACGAAAAAATTAATGAAGTGGAGGAAATGGTATTGGGCAATCGTCGAATCACCGTTAGAAAAGTTGCTGAGGACCTAAACATATCGATTGGCTCCTGTCATTCGATTTTTATCAACGATTTGGGCATGAGACGGGTCGCCGCGAAATTCGTACCAAAATTGCTCAATTGCGACCAAAAACAGCAACGCATGAACATTGCTAATGAGATGTTAAACTCTGTCCGCGACGAACCAAATTTGCTCCAGAGGGTCATAACTGGTGACGAATCGTGGGTTTATGGTTATGACGTGGAAACCAAAGCTCAATCATCTCAATGGAAGCTGCCGCATGAACCAAGATCGAAAAAATCGCGCCAAGTTCGGTCGAATGTGAAAGTTTTGCTGACAGTTTTCTTCGATTGCAGGGGCGTGGTGCATCATGAGTTCTTGCCACAGGGAAGAACGGTCAATAAGGAATATTACCTGCAAGTTATGCGCAATTTGCGCGAAGCAATCCGCCAGAAACGCCCGGATTTGTGGGAGAACAAAAATTGGCTTTTGCACCACGATAACGCCCCTGCTCACACATCGTTGCTTGTGCGCGACTTTTTGGCCAAAAACAACACACTAATGATGCCGCAGCCACCGTACTCCCCAGATCTGGCCCCCTGTGACTTTTTATTGTTTCCTAAACTGAAGAGGCCCATGAAAGGACGACGTTACGCTACGCTTGACGAGATAAAGACGGCATCGAAGGAGGAGCTGAACAAGATTAAAAAAAATGATTTTTTGAAGTGCTTCGAAGATTGGAAAAACCGTTGGCACAAGTGTATAATATCTCATGGGGACTACTTTGAAGGGGACAAAATAGATATTCATGAATAAATAAATAATTTTTGAAAAAAAAAACAAAATTCGTGATATTTTTTGAACACACCTCGTGTATATATATATATATATATATATATATATATATATATATATATATATATATAAGATGCGTTTTAGGAATTTTTTATACAACGTTAAATTAATAAATGGCTATGAAGTTATTCAATAAAATCGACATTAGCAGCAATAACCTCTTCGATCCGGGTCCGGAAACAATTACGTGCCCGAATCAAATGCTTCTTGTTTATATTGACCATAACGGCATTAATAGCAGTATTCAGCGAAGAAGTGGTATTATGAGGACGCTTATTGGTCTCACGCTCAATTACACCCCTACGTAATAATCTAAAGGATTAAAGTCTGGGGAGCTAGGTGGCCATAGGCTCGGTGTTATGTGGCCATGAAAATTTTCGGCCATCCAATCTTGTATCGACATCGCTTTATGTGAAGGAGTAGAGTTTTGTTGAAAAATGTATGGTCTGCCTACACTTACATTGTCTATCCACGGTTTCTCTACCGTCTCCAAAACCTCGATGTATGCAGCAGAGTTCACTCGAACTCCTAGACTAAAAAAGTGTGGTAGCATAACATGTCCTTCGTTGCCGACAACACCTAAAACCATAACAGTGGCTGGAAATTTTGTGTGCATAACAATAGGAACCTCCGTAGGATTTGAACACAGCCATCTGTCATATCTGCGATTGGTCTTTTGATCTTGGTCAAAATTGTTTTCGTCGGAAAAAACCAAGACGTTTTGATCGGAGAACTCTCTGTTCCTGTGTTCGTTCCGACATGAACTGTCCTCTGCGCATCACGTAAAACTTAAACTTAAGGTCTTCATGGAGAACTCTATGAATAAGGCGCTCAGAAACATGAAGCTCACTCGCAAGGGCCCTCATTGATTTTGAAGGGTCCTCGTCTTTGATCGCTTGCACTTGCTCTAAAAATTCTACAGATCGGACAGTATCAGAACGTTGTTCATGATTTTTGCGTTTTGCACCGATTCTGTATCATCTCCTGATGCTTCAAATTCACGGCGAACCTTATGCACGAATGAAAGTGTAATGATTTATAACCATTTTAGGTCCGAACGCGGAACCGACCTCTCATCGGTTCTAGACGTTAAGTCTGAGTAGTGCCAACGGATGGTACCAACCGGTCAACCAATCCGTGCACCGTAACCCATTCACGTGGTGGCTGCCTTCGGCCAGCTAGTTCGGAGAGGATTTCGGTCGCGGGTCTCCGAATGGGTTACGCTCATTTACATAATTCAGCCACCTATACACGCCCGTTTTCAAACGCGTTACAAGCAAAACCATACGGAGAGGAAGCCTATTCTACGTTACTCCATATTTCTTCTCATAACCAGTCAAAAAGAACACAATCTAAACTTTTATTTCGCGCTCCCGAATTCCCGACGCGGTACCGAAAAGTATACTACGTTAACTCAACCCGACGAATGCTACGTTAAGGAAAAACCAAAAACAACTAAGGTACCGCGTACCGCGCACGACGCTAAACCGACCTCAGCGGAGTTTTTCTAAACCCTACCCTCGCGACGGCCTACCTACCCTGCACTTCATTTCCCCTGAAAAAGAAGAACCACTGAAAAGGAAGGTCGTTTTTAAGGTTAGCAATTCATTTTAATTTTTTTCTTTTTTAAGCCTTCAAATTTTTTATAATAATTTTGCAATATTCAAAGCCTGACAGTGATAATTTTTCTTTGCTCTAATCAATACAATTTATAATTTTAATTCGCATATTTAATGTTTGTATGTTTTATGTTTTTCTTATCTATTGCAACGTGTTTAGTTTATCTTATAGTATTAGTTTATGTGTAAAAATTTTGCTTAATATAGACATTTTGACTTTCTACGTTTCTTACTTTTTTTTTGTTTTTGTACAAATTATTTAATAAAAATAATTCTCTCTGTTATAATACTACATAATTATCGTTCTTATCATACAAATGGTTATGTGCACAATATTTGAGATCTTTTTAAAAAAAATTCATTTCAAATATTTTGCACAAAGCGTAAGCATCAACTTCAACTCTACAAACTATTATATTTGCTTAGTTTGAAACAACTGTTTCAACTCGTAATTAATTAATCTTAATGATGAAAATAAATAGAATAAACCGTAGGGTGTAAATTACAATATGAATTTTAAATGTATCCGAAATTATGGCCAAATTTCAACGAGATTAGAGTATACTAGTTACAAAAATAGTGGATCTAAATTTTCAACGATTTTGTTTTCCGATTTTCAAAAGTGTGCTGATAATAACATGATCTCCATTATCGCTTTTGTTTTGATTTGTCCTATTTCTAAGAATTTATAATTTTAATATTTAAAAATCTAAGGCGATTTCGAGCATTAGGAAATGTTCAGTGAAATTCATTTGTTTGATAAATATTTATGGTTCTCAGGCATTCCATTCTACCTTTTAATTATAAATCTACACAACTGTTTCACAAGCTTTGTTCAACACTGATAATTTACACTATTTGAGGCAAAAAGAAGGATACGAGATAGATATTGCAAATAGGGGCTGAGGAGTGTTGCTTTGATTGGTTTTCATTTCATACTTAATACGAATATTCGATGATTTCAGAAGGAAAAATTTTCTGAGAATTTACAAATACGAGCGGATAACTTTCGCAAAATTCAATAAACTACCTTCTAGGAAGCAACTAATTCAAAATTAAAAGCCCACACGACACTGTGTATGCAATATTCATTTTCGTTTAACGACCACAGATCCGACACTGTATTAACATCGAGTCTTTCACTTTAACTAACTGAACTTATTTGTGATCTTCTTATAAAAATTAATTTATTTAAATTTTCTAAAAGTTATAGAATGCACTGTCAACATTCACGACCAATTTATTTAATTTTTTCAGGAATACTGGATCAAACTCACTTTGAAAATATTCATCATAAATGCTGATAATGCATTCTTGTCTGTTTTTCAATAATTAAAATAGTAAATTAATTTAAAGAAATCTACAAAATAAGGACGGCCAATTAAAATGAAGGGCATATTTTTCCGACAGCAAGAATCAAAATTTATCCATTATTTTGGTCGGTTTAAATTGAATTTCCACGCATGCAGTTGACATGAATTTCATTGCGCAATTATCTCCGATTTTTGGAGTCTTACAATTATTCGTATCCAAATATGTATTAAACAACTCATTAAAACTGTCTTTCTACATAAAATCACAACTGAAAGCTCAACTATAGTTTATGCAATTTACCCGGTAGAACACAAGCACTGCTTGCCGGTAAGCATCAATCAGTTTTTCTTCGCGGATGGTGGTTCAATTTTAGGCCGATGCAATTTCGATGGTGTCCTTTTCTTCGTAAGTTGATCAGATTTCCGTACTCCTTTCGAGTTAATATTTTTTTTTTCGTGTTAAACGGATTCAAAAGAACCAGCTTCTGCGTAACCCGTTTGGATTTCGAAATATGGATTTCCTTTGCTGGGGACGTACCTAATGTCGTTATGGTATAGCGACGGTTGTATTAAAACTATTAAAATTCTTTGGTGCTGGTTATGCTCCAATAAATTTATTTGCTGTTTTATTGTACCAATTTGACATCCAAAAGCATAATAAACAACCATATGGCAGCAAATAGTCTCGGCCCTGTGCACTGGATTTACCGCCATTAGTGTGCAAAAAATGTATGCCAAGGCGCGTTTATATCACAAACGTGGACGTGCGAGCCCCATGCACTATTTGTGACCTCGTGGAGCTCCACACCAGTAGCAAATGCTACAATGTTGCATGATGAAATCTTACATATTGTTTGTATTGGATAGGAAGTCAGGAAACTTGTTGATAGTCGGTTTTTTCTGAACAACCTAGAGCATATCCATTTTGCAACTAATTTCAACAATTAACGCAGCTTACTATTACTTTTCTCTTACCTCACCTCCAGTATGACACAGATCGTTTATTTTTCATCAATATAATCCTGGATACGCAGCTTCTAAAACAGCAACATACAGGCCAAATTCACAATATTAACTAGGACTAATAGATTAATGAAATTCTTCGAAAAAACACCAGAATCAATTAAAAAGAATAATGCCGACACTTTGAAGGTTATATCCAGAATGACACTTCCAACCAGTTTCCACGTTTCTATCTATTCGACGTTTTGATGGCAACTGTGGGAGGCATTGCCAGATAGATATGCTTCGAAATGTATCGGTGTTTGATTTCAACGGATCCCATTGACAGAAAATACTTCTCCACAGATATAAATATTTGAAAAAAAAATATTTTCTGCGCAATGATATCCGCACGAAAGATGAAGCCCGCTTGCACTTCGAAGTCATACATATCTGGCCGGTTGCCAGGGTTCGGGATCGGAATCACTTCGATTCCCGGGCGTAGGCGTCACATTACAAAAGGGTGCAATTAAGAAAATTAAAGATCTCTAAATCTGTATGGTTTGCACATATAGTGACGATGACAGCATGTCTCTTCATTTCTTGAGTGATGTTGTAGTCCGCCATTTCTTATTTGAAAAGGAAAAAAATAAAAAAAAATTTGCCAAGTTATAGTCACATTTATGCATGTCCTCAAATACCGTACGCACCCTGTATATAAATAATACTCACCGCCATAGGTAACTTACCTAAAGAGGGGAAAAAGATAAAAGTCACTATTTAAAATTTCATATGATATACGAGTAAAAGTACTCGTATACAACAATCATATACTTACATCTTATGTTTGCCAACTTAAATCTAAAATATATTTTCAAATGAATCTTAATCTAACAGAATACATCTTCCATAGGTACTGTTATCTTCTTTATTATAATAAAGCCTTTTGCTTACATAATATGTAAGCTTTTAAACTTGAATTCATTCATGTCATTCCATGTATTTATCTTGAAATGTCTTAGAATTATTAAAAATCAATTACCTTGAATTCATTTGAAATAATCTTAAAAATTGTTTGCTCAACCCAACGACCGTAACTTTGATTTTCTTTGGCCATCACGCTATTGCAAATACACATTATGCGGTTACTTAGAATGTCAGTTAATATGATATCCACGCTACCATCTTTGCGTGATAGTGTCCAGTATAAGGAACGCCTCAAACGCTGACATTGCAAGTGCAACGCAATGTCTCTGCTTGCACTTCCTTACCACGTCACATACAATGCATACACGTATGTTCTCGTACATATAATTGCATGTCGCGGAAAAGCAATTACGTAATCATTTCCCAACAACCTGTCGATGGGCCGTTATTTGTCATAGGGAGGGTTTACCTGCTGTCGCTCAATTCAAATTGAAGCGGTTTTGCTGAAAAAATGGCGATGATTGCGTGCTCACATATTAAATTCCCGCCAGTGTACGAGTATGTATTTTAGGCAGACACAATACGAGATTCGTGCTTGATTCGAAGAAAGCTTCCCTTTTGCATTTATATAATTTATAGCCGTACTCTCGTGTTTGCACAGAGACCATTTTCGAAATGTGAAAAGAATGTGCGAGAACCGCAGCCTCATGTGCGATCTGCATGGTATCCATTATTTACGCGGTAGCGTTTCGTTCTATGCAAATGAGTCTCAAATGCTCAAACGGGTGTGTTAGGAAGACAGGGATAATATAGGAGCGAAGAGGGTTGCAATAGGCCGCTGATGCCAAGGCTATGTACCTTATCTTGCTTGCTTCTGTATACCTTTGAGGCAAGTATCACTTTACTCCCTTACCGGTGAGAAAAAAATCATGCAATATGCATGTCGAGATAAAAGCAGAGAATATTAATACCTAGCTTTTTCGTATCAACAAACGGTTCAAGGATTCAAGAGCGTAGGATGCGCTAAATTTTTCTATTTGCTACGCCATGATATGTAAACGAGCTGGAATTTCTCGTTTCCCTTCTCTGTAAATACGCTCTGATGTTCTCGTGCTGTTATTTTGGAAGGGTGATAAATTGAGATACCTTTATTTGTTGACTTTTTTTTCGGTTATGTAGTTTTGGTACTCATTATATTAAGGAAAAATGTTTAGGCGAGATTACTCACATAATAAAGATATACAATACATTGCAGAATTTATAAAATAAATTGGCATTTTTAATTTTCAAATTCCTCTGATACGAACTTATGTCAAACAATTCTTGAGATTTTCTTAGAACACATATGAGGTTCAATCTAAAGGGTTTTCCAATAAGAGGTGTTATTTTGATATTAAAAGAAAAATGCCATTTTTTAATATATATGATCGGATGTTTATTTCATTATAAAGAGGAAGGCATGCCGTTAATAGTGAAAAATAACATTAGGCAAATGATCACCACGACCACGCTTACAGGACCATATCCTTTTCATGAAATTTTCCATAACCAAATCGCCAAGTGGCTGCCCTATTTCCTCGTTAGCCTCACGAATTCAATCTTTGAGGTCTTGAATGGACGCTGGGTTGTTGGTGTAGGCCTTCTCTTTCACGTGGCCCCAAAGGAAGAAGTCGCGAGATGTTAAATCACAGGATCTCGGTGGCCAATTGTGGTCACCTCTTCGAGAGATAACATGGTCCGAAAACTTTTCCCGTAAAAGATCAATGGTTTCGTTGCTTGTGTGGCACCTAGCGCCGTCTTGTTGAAAGCAAACGTTGTCTAGATCAATACCATCCAATTCTGGAAATAAAAAATCATTAATCATCTCTCGGTAGCGCAATCCATTCACCGTAACTATTGCTCCAAATAGTAAGGTCCAATGACTCCGCCGGCCCATAAACCGCACCAAACAGTCACACGTTGAGGATAGAGCTATTTCTTTGCGTCGAGACGAGGAGGTGAGCGAGATACTTATTCGCGGGAAAAAACAGCGCTCATTCAATGATTGGCAACAGTCTTGGATGAATTGCACGAAGGGAAGGTGGACTGCGCACCTCTTCCCGGATGTGGTAAAGTAGCTTGATTGAAGGTATGATGAGACTGACTTCTATCTGACCCAGCTTTTGAGCGGGCGTGGGTGTTTTCAGTTTTACCTGCATAAGATTGGTAAGTCACGGTCCCTCTCTTGTCGATTTGGTCAAGGAGAAAAAAACAATGCCACCCACACATTGTTTGCGTTGACAAAATGGGACAGGCTACGAAGAAACCTCTATAGGGAAGTGGGAGAGCTCATTCCGGATAATATAGTCACGGTGATGCTCGAATCGGTTGACAAATGGAACCAGGTGGCATATTATGTACGGACAGTCCTAAAAGATAACAGGGACTCCCAGCAGCTGGAGTATTGGGGCCGGGAGATCACTTTTCTGGCACTTCCTCTTCCCCTCTCCTCTCCTGCTACAAGAGTGATCCCGCAGCTTGAAGCTATCTCATGGCGTAATGAAACGAGACCTGGCCCGAATTAATGTGCCAAACGGTCCCAGGCAGTGTCCTCGGGTTGACAGGGAAGATGTTTAGTGGGTAGTTCAGTTGCCTTCTTGCAAGCATGAGAGTCTCACACTCTGTGCGTAAATGACATTCGCCTCCCAACCACAAAAAAAAACAAAAAGGAAGAATAATGTGATCCTACCCTAAATTTTAAAAGGGGCCTGAAATTAACTTAATTGGTTTCTAAATCGTTCAAATTGATTTTTCCACTCTCATCATGTCCTTGCAGGGCTATTTATTGTTTTCCACAAAATATGACCGTTTTTATTACAGGTAACATTTTCTGTCTGTTTTGGAATACTTTCTGTTTTCTTCCTTTTTTAATTTCACCACTTACAGTCTGTTGCCACATTTTCCTTAAAAAATATTAAGCTGTTACGCATGAATTTTTTGTGGTAATTGCTTTGCTCATGTCGCTGAAGCTGGTGTTTGGCATCTTTCCAGGGAATAAACGGTGTGTTTACAGAAGCACTTAAACGCACATGATGCCCCTTACCTACTTAAATGTTTTCAGCAAAAATCACACCAAATTTAAAGAAAGCGCCGACATTTTCCTCTGAATATGCCAACCAAGAAAATTCGCTGAGTCATTTTTTTAAATTGCAAATTTCTGTGTCCTGGTGGAAAATTATATAAGTCATTTGGAATCCAACACTTGGTACATTTCAATATCTGACATAGGTTTATTTGAAAAAGTTTCGACATCAACAAAACCAATTTTATCAGCTTTAAATTTGAAGCTGCTATTAGTAACATTATCTTGACTTAATCCTGAAAGTAAATAAATATTGTTAAGGATAATCTAACATTTAGGGTTAAACATGCTTTCACCTGTACCGCGAGTGACTATAGACCCGCTCAACTGTGTATGCTATTTGAAAGTATATATTTACTCTGTTCTGGCTGTACCAATAGATTAACTGTATCCGGTTTTCGTATATTTTCTCTCCCCTTGCATTCTATGAAGCCGCTAAGACTGTTTGAATACCAGCTTAGGAAAGCTTTTATCAAAGTAAATTTTATTTTGAGGGATCCCCCTTCGATATGGGGAGAGAGAGAGCTACGAATAAGATAATTACAAATAAGAAAAACAAAATACTGTGTCTGTGCTATAGTTCTTTTTGCAGTTGCAAAATCGTTGCCGCAGATACAATCCATCCCGGGGCTCTGTTGCAGGTTTCAAAACAATGTAGGGTTTTCCAGGGACAGAAAGTTAATTTATCGCCCAACCTCCGTTCCAGCGGCATGGTTAATACTTTCAATTCCGTTATCAGGCGCGGAAGACTTATCTTCACCCCCTTTACGCCAGCACAAAGTGGTGTAAGTAGGATTTAGTAGCAGAGTTGTCATTGGGGAACTAGTAAGCCCCTTGTGGGACTCTGAGACCATTAGCTAGTTAGGATGAGGAATGATGGAAGCTGGGGGAAACAAGGGGATCCCTGTTCCTTTCTCAACCGGGCTTGAGACCGCCAACGGTGGAGTTGTAAATTGATATTAGTACCCTTAAATTTGATAATTTTAAGTAGTCCTTTAATTGACGTTTATATTTTGCAAGTTACAAAAAAACCAAATCTGTTTATTGTCCATCGTCAATGGTTTTGTCGTTGTTGTTGGTGCTACTGCGGATGATAATGGAAAGTGGGTTGATCTTGGAGCCATTTGTTCCGGCTTGTTTTTTGGGGTCTGTCGACTACCTTATTTCATCGATGTTTTTGGCAACAATGCTCTTTGCTTAGACGGACTCTCCATTTCAGGTTAATTTTTGTTTCTATGCTGCATGAGTAGAAGCTAAATTCACCTCTTCTATGAAAATGCAATTGCTATATGACGATGGCTGGGATCCTACTTGCTCACTACTCTCTGCCACTAGTACTGGAGACCAGGAGGTTTAATCAATTTGTCATCGTCCATATTAATCGGTTAATCGGTCAAATGTTTTGGTTAACCGAAACTCAAAACTCTCATCTGTAAATTTTTAAGGATATCTCCCGCAAGAGGGGTATTTTTCTGAATCTGTCTGTGGGCTTGAATCGCTCTATTTTGGAGGTGGTCACAGGGATAAACAAATCCCCAATGCCTTGCGATATATGCTGGCATATGATGACATGCCGTTAAGGACGCCAGAAAAGGAGCGCTTCAAGACATTTTGCATGGCAATTCAGCCTTTTTAATCAGTGCCTTCTGAGTCTACCTGTACTAAGGTAATGGGAAAGAAAGTCCCACTGCTGCGTGCTTACAACGGTCAAAAGCTTTCCAATTCGAAGTCTATCGGTCTTATACGGGACTTATGAACGCATTCAGAGATCATGCAGTCGTATTTGCGAGTAACGGCACAATACAGAGAAGGTAAGCTTATGATATTATTGTTAAGGATGAACGTTTGCTATCTTCTGGCTACCTTTTAAAAATTGTGCTTGGTTTTCTACAGCCAACCACATGCAACACTTCAGATATTTTCTCCGTAGCATGTGGTCGGCTGGAAATAGTATTACCAAATAGCAAGATATTGTCAGTCTGCTTATAGGCAAGAGAACATAGAAGCCTAGCAAGTTATTTTCAATGAAAAGTGCCATTATTTAGATTCATATCAGATGACGGTTATAATATTGATTTGTGATGCAATCAATTTATTTTAAACGATTGCCTGATTTTCAGTTAGCAGGCATTAGGAAATATTTCAACAAATCGATAACATTAAACCAAACTACCAAGGAATTCTTCGCTGTGGCTAATTTTGAATTTCTCTTTTTGTTTGTGCATTAGAAACTAAGGTCTCTTCAGTGTTGAACTGCGTGTTCACTATATGCCAGAGTGGAAAAATATAGAGCACATTGCAGCTGGTGTTCGTCAAATCTGCAATGAGTGGTAAATCAACATCGGCAAAGTAGAGGGCTTTGTAACCGACGGTGGGGCCAATATGAAAGCAGCTGCTCACCCGGTATTTGGCGAGGATAAACATACCATTTGCATTGGTCACTTCATTAACAACATTGATCAAGCCATCCTCGGTATGATCTTACACCAAGAAACTCAAAGGCAGAGCCCGGGGGTTTAGTGAGTGAACCAGAAGATGAAGAGGATGTTGAAGCCTTGCTTGAGGATGTTCAAGATCTAGGGGAAGTCTCAGAGCCGGTTGAAATGTCAGTGCGTGCTCTGCTCATAGAAGTCAAATGAATTGTGCGCTTTTTCTGCACCATTGAAGTTGCTCGGGAGGAACTTAAGCAGCAACAAATCAAGGCCGGAAAATCAGCAGAAAAATGCTTCAAGCTCATCCAAGAGGTACAATCGCTTTAAAACTCAAGGTACTACATGTTCTAACGCTATCTTGAGCTCAAAGAGCGCGTTACGGCTGTACTTATCAACTTGCAACGTAAACGTGGCTCTACAAAAGGAATACCACCACCATTCATCGGTGAGGAAAAGATCGGTGTCTCAACCGTGATTAGAGATCTCCTGAAGCTCCTAGAAGAGGCAATGAAAATGCTTTGTAAGGAAAAGAACATCAACCAAAGTAACGTCATCCCTCTTGTTTACGGCACCAAATCTGTAAGAATAATGTGACACTTATGATTTACACAATGGCGCGGGGTGCCAAGGGTGTTTGACTTGTAGGCAACACTTTGTACATTTGCTGTCAGGATGCAAGGCTGGAAAGGGTCTACCGCACTCCGATCCTCACCTCTCGCCAGCAGATGCATGAATTATTTCTTACCTGTAAAAACAACAGGGTCCTTGGGCTACCTGTATATTTTTTTCATTCCTTGGAAGATTTAACAAAAAATTCTTCTAAACTTTCAGAATATCAACCAAAAGTGCCCTAATAATTCAGTATAAAGCAGAAAATTTTAAAGGAAATTAATTCTAAATTTTCGGGAATCAAGTTTTTTTGCGCATATGCTGCAGCAATCTTTCTGGATCTTCGCTATAAAATTTGAGGAACCACACGCTACCTTTTCAATAATTTCTTACCTTGGTAAGTATTTTGACGTTCGATTAGTAATTTTCGCTATTGCAAAGAATTCACTGGGAATTCTCCCTGTTAGAGATTACCACATGCATGCGTCCGTCTTGTCCAGCACTCCGGTTGAAGTCGAACAAAGTGGACAGATGCATTTGATGACATCTTGATAAAGCTGCATCCATCATGTCCGGCCTGGACTTTCTGATCAAAAGGAGGATGGCGTGTGCAGTGTTAAGACATTGTTACACGGTTGTAACTACACGTTTCTTTTCAGCGGCCGTATATTGCAAATGATAAGTGAATCCAGCAGTACTGTAGTCCTTGAAGTTGCACCTGATGATGAAGGCAAGAGCTCCTCCTCGGGGATTTGTTCCGCGGTAGACATTGTCCCTCACCAAAGTTCTTCGGGAACACGTGACCAAGGTACTACAGGGACTATTCTATTGTAGCTAAGGATGTTCTTTGGCAGTCTCATTGAGGACAGGCGCACAAATCCAGATACTCTGGAGGTTTGGGATTCGATGAAAATTGGCTACGAACAAATGTACCATTTATCTGCCACTTTGGCAACTTCAAGTACGGCAGAGTGCCTTTCCTCCCACCCAGGCATGTTAGTGTTAAGTGCACGAAGAGGGATAGGCTATCTCCTAAGAACCTCAACATGCTAGTCTTCCTGCTTTCAATTAACCAGGAAGATTGGTTTAGATCTTAAAATTAAGGATGCGTTTCATTATTGATTTATGTAGAATATTTTTCTTTTCTAAGAGACTGATATAACTGATTATGCATTTTTGAGTTTTACATTGTTTATTTTTTATTTTACCTTGTGTTTTACAGAAATGATTTTTATGCTTTATGTTGTATTTAAGGAAATTCTATTTAATTGTTCTGTTGACTGATATTTTATACAAACAAATACTATTTGAAGTTTTTGAACTCTAATTTAGCTCATTTTTCATTGACATGATCAAAACTCATTGAAAATCTAATTTTAAACTGATTTCAGTAGCATTCCACTTTTTTTTTAATGTCGTCGGTTAACCGGTTAACATTCTTCACTGCGGACCTTTTGTCGGCAAAAAAACCGATCGGTTAACCGCTCACCAGTGAAAAAAATTTTGTTTTCTAGAAGCGCTGCCTATAGAACACTCTCAGAGGTCCATGCGGTAGAGTAATCTAACTCAGGTGATAGGTAAATGATTAGCGTGTTGGCAAGGATAGTGAAATCCAGGCAAGTTACTAAATGGGGGGCATTAAAGGGTAGACATTATGGCAGATTCTGCCAGGATGGCATACCGAACTGTGTAAAAACCCTCGGAGGTGATTACTAACCAAGCTCTAATCACCAACTATTTCCTAGCATTGTCATTATGACGCTACATCACGGCTTATAACCATAAGTTGGGAAAACATCGGGATAACTCATTTCGTAGATATAGAAACTATTCAAACTAGGAATGGGGGTTCGATCTCCCCCATCCGAAAACAGTCAACCGAAATAAAAGCGGAGCTCGGTAGTCTGACCAAGCAAATTAAATGCGTTGAGGAAAAAGTTTACCAGGTCGAGGAAAAGGTCAGCCTGGTCGAGGAGAGAATCAACAATGAGATGGAAAAAGAAAAAAAGGAATTGGAAGCAGCGAAGGCAGCAGTAACCATCTCACCAGCCCCGCTTACAACCACAGCGCAAAGCTCATCCAGAAATGTGAAACACCAATATTCGACGGGTGAACGGTCTGAAGTATTTACAAAACCCGATTTGAAGCTGCCGCTAGTGAAAATCACTGGGATGAGCAGGAACGAGCAACTGCATTAATTCTTGCTCTAAGAGGCCCAGCTGCCGAGCTTTTGCAGACTATCCCCGTTGAGTTGCACTCAAACCTGGCTGCTATATTGAATGCGCTCGACATGCGTTATAGAGACGATCATCTAAAACAGATTTATCGGTCACAGCTACGGCTTCGGATGCAGAAGTCTGGCGAAACTTTACAGCAGCTAGCCCAAGAAGTTGAGCGACTGGCACTTTTGGCTTACCCAGCTTACGATCCAGAACATCGGGATGACGCAGCGACAGAAGCATTCATCAGTGCATTGAAGGACCAGGAATTGCAACAACCCGTGCGTTTAGCTCAAAAGCAAATGGTTAAGGATGCATTGGCTTATAGTCTGAACTTTGGGGAAGCGAAAAATGTGACTCGTACCACTGCTTGGGTTCGCAAGGTAGTGGCCGACAAGTGCATGTGTTAGCGCGTGGAAAATGAGCGAGACCTGCAAGTAAATAGTGCACCTAGATCCTGGGATTGCAGTAAGAAGGGGCACCTACAAAGAGGCTGCAAGAAGCGAAGAAAACGGAGCTACTGTCCAGGTTGGTGGAGATCCAGACCGTGCCAGGAGCCTCGAATGGCAGCCCATCAAACTGAAGGGGCCAACTTCGTGGGGCAGACGTTGGCTAGGAGGATCGACATCCCCAGCACCACCATCACCGTGTCAAGACTGCATCGTGGAGAAGCGGACTTATGCCTTCCGGGTCAAGTTGACGGAGAACATTGCACCATAACAATCGACACTGGTGCAACACGATCGATTATCCGACCAGACCATGTGAGGCAACAACTACTTCAAAAGGGCAGGATTTTCTCACTACAGACAGCCACGGGAGAAACTGAACCTGTCCATGAAGAGGTCAACCTCCATGTACAGTTGGGAGACCTTGAGTTCCGACATAATTTTCTGGTCCTCGACCATATGGAATCACGTTGGATTTGGGCAAACAGGTATTGAAATGGCATAATGTCGAAGTATTGATGGAGGATCCCAGCGTCTGAACTCCCAGGATGAATGCAGTAGTATGTACCGACACTGGTGTACCGAATCCTTTCGAGAGCAGTGTATGGGCCAAGCTTGATGGTGATTCTGGAGACCACCGATCTTATTTGATAGAGCCAACGAAGACGTCCACATTGCGCAGTGTGATGGTAGGACGAAGCCTTGTAAGATCTATAAGGAACGGATACGTGCCAGTTAGAGTCCTTAACACCGTAGACTCAACCACGAGCATCAAAGTGGGAGAAGTCATCGGCAGCTACCAGCCTGTTTCCACCATCACCTCACGACCATCATTCAAAAAGGAGGCAAGACACAGGCAAAGTCCGGGAATCTACGTCTGCAATATTGAAGCAGGTCAAATTGCCAGTGCAGCTATTCAAGCGAGCCTCTGATCTGGACCCCAAGTACAGTGACATCTTCTCAACGAGCCCAGATGACCAAGGTCGAACGAGTATGGTAACTCACGTCATAGATACACAGGGAGCCAAGCTGATTCAGAGAACAAGGAGAAGTGAGCGCACTGATCTCGGACATGGAAAAACAAGGTGTTATCGAACCTTCTGCCAGTCCATGGGCCGCGCCAGTAGTTCTAGTAAAGAAAAAGGATGGTAGCACCCATTTTTGTGTCGACTATAGGCAGCTTAACGACGTTACTAAGAAAGGTAGTTACCCGCTTCCACGCATCGACGACATGATGGACACTTTAGCCGACGCAAAATGGTTTTCTACACTCGATCTCAAGAGTGGCTACTGGCAGGTAGAAATCGACAAGAAGAAGCGAGAGAAGACCGCATTTTCAGTCGCGACTGGATTGTGGCAATTTGTGGTGATGCCATTTGGGCTATGCAATACTCCAGTCTTTTTCGAACGCCACACGGAATACGTGCTACGGGGCCTAACCTGGAAAACCTGCTTGGTGTACCTAGATGACATCATTGATATCGGGGGAACGTTCGAAGAGCAGGAGCGGAAGTTAGAAAAAGTTTTCTTCCGATTGTGACTAGCGAGTTTGAAGCTTAGTCCCGACAAGTGTACCCTTTTCGCAGCTGAAATTAAATACCTCGGACACGTCGTATCAGCAAAAGGGGTCAAAACAGACCCTGAGAAAATTGGAGCCGTGAAAAGCGCCAACTACGAAGTTTTCTGGGTCTGGTAACCTACTATCGAAGATTTGTCAAAGGTTTTGCAAAAATAGCTAAGTGCTTCCATCAGCTAACCGAAAAAAATCGCCCGTATGTCTGGAAGAAACAATGCCAGTTAGCCTTTGAGACCTTGAAGGAGAAGCTGTGTGAATCACCCGTGCTGGCACATCCGAAGCCCGGAAAAATGTTTGTAGTTGACACTGATGCGAGCAACGGCGGTATTGGAGCTGTATTCTCCCAGCAGATCGATGGCGAAGAAAGAGTCCTCTCGTATTACAGTCAAGCTCTCTCAAAAAGTGAGAGGAACTACTGCGTGACCAGGAAGGAGCTATTGGCTATAATAGAGGCCATAAAGCATTTCCACAAGTACCTATATGGCCAGAAATTTGTTCTTCGAACGGACCATGCATCGCTGAGATGGCTGCTTAGCTTCAAAAACCCCGAGGGACAAGTTGCGAGATGGATCGATAGATTGCAGTCATACGACTACGAAATTGTTCATCGGAAGGGTGGAGTTCATGGAAATGCTGACGCCCCATCTCATCCTCCATGTCCAGCTAACTGCAAGTATTGCCGACGGATTGAGGAAAAGGAACTGCCCGTTAATCTGCAATTGATAACGGCTGAATTCGATGAAGGTTGGTCATCGGAGGAGATTCCTTATGCCCAGCTAGTCGACGAAGACATCGGACCATTGCTTGATTGGAAGGAGACAACTGGGCGCCCTGAGTAGAAGGACGTTTCGATGCACGGCGCTACCGTGAAAAGTTATTGGGCACAACGGAACCCCCTTCAGGTGGAGGATGGCGTACTCAAGCGAAAATGGGACACGGCGGATGACAGCTCCTATACGATGCAAACTATACTACCCAAAAGCCGAATGCACAATGTGGTTAAGGAGATGCGGAAGGATCCTCGGGAGGCCACCTTGGTGTTAACAAGACCTTAGCGAAATAGCGGGAAAAATTTTACTGGCTCCACGCTCGAGAGGACGTAGAGGACTGGTGCTATCGATGCACGATTTGCATCAAAGGTCCAAAGCGACGGCTGAGCGGGCAAATGCAAACCTATAACGTGGGCGTGCCATTTGAAAGGATTGCTGTTGACATCGCAGGACCCTTTCCTGTATCCGAATGGGGAAATCGATGCACGCTGGTTGTGGCCTATTATTTCAGCAAGTGGCCCGAGGTCTACCCCATTCCCAACCAGGAAGCAACTACTGTAGCCGAACAGCTAGTATTAAATTGGGTCAGTAAGTACGGCGTACCTTGCGAACTACATTCGTATCAAGGCCGAAACTTTGAGTCACTAGTTTTTGGCGAAATGTGCAAACTACTGGGAATACGGAAAACGAGGACAACACCGCTATATCCCCAATCCGATGGATTGCTCAATAAACACCTGGCCAAGATGGTTGACGAAAAGCAAAGGGACTGGGACTGACATATTCCACTATTTTTGTTGGCGGACAGAGCTGCTGAGCATACATCGATGGGCGAAGCCTCAGCCAAAGTCATTTTTGGAAAGACTATTTGTCTGCCAGCTGATACAAAGTTCGGAACACCCCCTGAGAAACCCCAAACGATTTTAGAGTAAGCAAGTGAGCTAAGACAACGGTTGAACCAGACACATCGGACAGTGCGAAAACACCTCGAATCGGCTACTGACCGCATGAAGACCAGGTATGATCTAAAGGCAAATTCTACTGGCTTCCAGCAAGATGGCTTGGTGTAGCTATATAACCCACAACGGCAAAAGGGGAGGTCTCCAAAGTTGCAACATAATTGGGAGGGACCATACCGAGTTACAAAGTGAATCAGAGGCGTCGTATACCCCCTCTAGGAATACCGCAAGCCAAGAACCAAACTGAAAATCGTGCACCTGGACCGTCTTGCCCCATATTACATCCAAGGAGAATTGACCACAACTGGCGACACATCTTTTCGGGGCGGAAAGAACTGAGGTGAGAGCAGTGTTACATGTACAAATAATTCTTCGAGCTACTGTTTTCACAACCATTAAGAACCTCATGATCAACAAATTGAATCTATTCGAAACCACAAGAACCCATCAAGCATGATCAACATCTGAAAGTGAGTCACTGCCGCATGCATTGAGCTGCTCGAATATTCCAGGCAGTTCGCTAATGTACGAGAAATGGATTGAATGACTAGAGACCCTATATAAGGGCGGGCTGAATGAATGGGGGGATTATTACAACCGTGATAGCAAAACTGCGATAGTAAAACCGCGACAGTAAACTGCGATATAGTGGAGCGCGAAGTAAAGGCGATCATTGATTGATTGAGTGTGAAGTGATTTTTAGTTAAGACAGTTGAAGTAAAAATTTATAGACAAAGTGAAAATTAGAATTGGTAAAATAGTGAAATCCAGTACTGTGAACTCTTTTAACTTAATTAAAAAGACAGTGCGTTTTCACTTTCCCGGAACATGAAAATTATTGGCCGCAAACCATAACACGCGACAATATGTAGTTATTGATACGTAGTTCTGTGTTATTAGGTCATGATGCAATGCAATATATCATACTAACTCACCCCTCGTGCCTAGTCAAAGTAGCACAAACCGTTGAGTTTGATGTTGCAACACAATAATAGTCTAAGAGTTAGGTGAAAAGTTGACTTGCGTTAGTTTTGGGGAACTGTGTCAGATTTTGTCAAATTTGGTCCAAATAAAGACCTGGATGCAGAAAAAATGAGTGGAAATATTTTGTTCAGCTTAACTCTTTAACTTTCATTACGATGGCGGAGAAAATATTAATTCTTAAGCCATAGATACACATAGAAGGAAAGGTTCAAACAAATTCATTTAACAGGCTTGGAGAACTTGAAATATGCCAGGCAGTGTGATCTCATAGTATAAAAACTAGTTCTGACTAAAATATAAAGAGCAACTGATAGTATGCATAGCGACCTGGTGAATTTGAGTGAGATGCATAGCTTATCTCTTTGTGTATTTATTCTATGCTCAGACAACCAAAATATTAGTGATCAAGTCTATAGTTGATACCAGTAAAATAAACTTACATTCTAGAAATTCGATATACAATATATCATCATGCAATATTTCAATAAGCTAATTGAAACATCTGGTATCATTAAATATTCAATAAATGAATAATTTGTTAGACATTTACACCACAGAACCGAGTAAAGTAGGTACATCATTAGAATACAACGCGTAATTATTTTTCTGAGAACGTTAGCACATGTTCTACTCCAAAGGTTAAATTAATGAAGTAATTAGCTGCATTTAACTCTTCTTAAACCAATGTTTCATTTAAAAGAAGAACAAGTGTAATATCAGCTGCATCAATTATAAGTGCTAACTAGTGATTAAAATCCGAAAAACTCCTTTTGCGCTCACGCTACACAATCTGAGAATGAAAAATACTCGGAGACAACCCCCAATGGGATGGAACACATGGACAAAGGCAATTCCATTAGTACACCTTGCTTTCATTACAATTACTTGGAAAGTTTAATTGCTCCTTCAATTATTACCTACATGGTATCTGACGCTACCAATAGAAGCCTCAACTTCTTAGCAATATGTTACAAGCAGCGACTAATTATTTCCTCTTATGAACCCTTCAATAAATGAACTCCAACTCGACGCTAACTCAACGAAGATACTCGTACTTTGGAACTTCCGACATGAACATCTTGAAAATATCATTCAAAATGATATAGTGCGGATAATAATCATTAGGACTTTATTGAATTGCGCTAGTCATAAGGAAGGGATTGGCGAGGAGTTACTTAGGAAGTCTAGTCCCCAGCAATTAGTTCACAGGCCTGAATTTAATTGGATAGAACACTCGAAGAAGTTATTCAATCGATGAAAGGAATCAAGTCCTGTTCAAATATTTCTGAATGTTACAATAGCCCCTTAAGACCTTCAAAATGCCGTTCAGCCGCCAATGATGACGGTATCTCTTTTGAAACTAATAATCCACTCGAAGCATGTAATTAAATTTCTCAAGAGCGTTGGAATTACGAAGAAAGCAACCTCCAAAAATACTATTTCAACCGCAATCCCCGATAACACCACACATCCGAATCGAGTAAATCCTTGGTCTGCTCGCTTGGAGCGATCCTTCTCAAATTCATGCACGCCCCCACAGTCGTTCACCTTCCTTTCCGACTACCCAGCAGCAATCGATACAGAGCGGATGAGTTCCGGGGCAATTAACAACCCTTTCGAGTTTCCTAACACATCTGTGCCATCTAATAATCAGCTCAAGTCATAACATTTGTAAAACGCCGCTGCCCGTGATGGCATGCAATTAATATCACAGGACGACAACGGCGAGACTTGGTGAATGGCTTCGAGCCCACCCTGGAAGTTTTCTTCGACGAGTGGCGATGGCGGTGGTTGCGCTATAAATCCAAGGGTTGGCTTCATTACAACGTTCGGCCTCCGTGTTATTGTCCTCATTATGGGTCCGGAGATTATAATTCCGGCCACGTTTACCTTTACAAAAATGGCTCTGGCAAGTGCAAATAAAAGTATCCTCGAGAGAGAGGAAGTGGTGGAACAATTTGCCATCCTCATCGTATAGGTGTGATGTTGTGATATTGTAGGAGTGGATGGCGGTTGGCAAGATAAGGTTATGTTTCTCCGCTTTCGTCGTCGTCGCATTACCAAGTAAATGGGGGATCCTGTTATCAGGTTTGCAATTTATCGAAACGAAAATGGCTGTGCAAATTTGGCTATCTCCAGAAGGAGAGGCACCGGAATGAAGGCGTTTTATAGCACATTTGTAGTTAGACAACGTAGAAACTCTTTTTGAAACCTCGCTAATCTTTTACCTTACTGCAGGCATAGAGGAGAGTTTGGTACCTGGAGATTTAAGTTCTGCAAGGATAATAAGCTGTACAATTTCTATAGGAAAATCCTTTTAGCAGGCAAGACAGAATCACCAATTTTTTAAATCAATGCTCGTTCCTGCAGAAGTCTCTTTAGTCCTGTCTTCTGCTCATCTCATACAAGCAGGATTATCCACTTCACCCTAATCTCCGCTATGAAATGTTGTTAAGGTAACGAGGTATCTTGCAAACTTTTCGGATGGACATTACCAGGCTAGAAATGCTATTTAACAGCTCCATGAGAAGTTAGCACTTGAGGTATGCTTAAGGCTTAAACCTAGTTGCCATCACGATGATGGAGACATCTCGCTCCACTCTCCTTCCTCTCCACATCCTTGTCATTTGTTTCAACTGTCGCCTTGAACAATAGCTGTGGGGGTGGATTTCACCTGTGTAGCGTTAACTACATTCAAAATGTGTACTTTGGTGCCTAAAGAGGTTTTCACCGATTGGCAACGTTAAGAGATCTGACAAGTGATTAATATTGTGTTGTGTTCGAGTGTCGAGTTGATGTTGGCTGTGATGATTACGAAATACGAAATTTCTTGTTAAGGACACTAGCTCATGGATAAGAATGTTTTGGATATAGACTCGAGATAAATAGTTGTCAATGCTAGATAACAAACGTGATGAATGTTTGAAGTAGCTTGAGAAATTTGCGGTTTCCGTTTTGGCTGAGAATAAATGAAAGGAGTACATTTTCAACCGATGAGCTTGTTGGTAGTCGGATTTTAATGTTGTAAATTCATCAGTACCAAAAAAATACAGTGGACTCTCGTACAAGCCGCTCCCTGAAGACCCGAATTCCTACAACGCGATATAAAATTTGCGACTATTTCTCACATAGCATTATACGGGACTGTTAATCGTTTGATTTGCTTTTGAATTCCATAAATGGCTCAATTTTCGTGAATTGTGTTCCTAACTTTTTGGTTCTTTATAACGCTTCATTTACAGCTTCTAACTTGAAAGTCTGGTGTGGTGCATTAAAATTCTCCTCATTTCAAGTATGTGAAAAATTCGCTAGTTCAATTAACTTGGTTTCATCAACATCATGATAGCCATTTATCAGTTCAGTGATATCTGTCTCATTTGAATCAACATTAATACCTTGCCCATCAAGAATGCAACTTTTGATGAGATCCGTATAGTCAGTGCTACTGTACGGAGTAAAAATATGGGGCGAAGCTATCAGTATAGAGCTGCACCTAAAACGCTTGGCACAGGTACCGAGAAAAACAGCCGTGTGGATTGCATCTACAAATCAGACAGTTTTTGATTCGGTAGCGCTAGTCATCGCAGGCTTGATACTTATAACCCTCCTTACTAGAGAGCACCGTACTATCTACGTACGTCAAAAACAAAGACAGTTGACAGCGAGGAGAGACAGTGCTTACTCAATGATTAGTAGCAGTCTTGGGTGAACAGCATGAAAGGAAGATGGACTGTGCACCTCAATACTGATCTGAGACTGTGGCTTAATCGAGAGCACGTTGACACTGACTTCTACTGATCTAACTATTGAGCGGACATGGGTGTTTTCAGTCTTACTTGCACAAGATTTGTAAGTCACGGTTTCCCAACTGTAGGTTTTGCGCAAGAGAGGAAGATGATGCCTACTATACGTTTTTTGCATGCAAAAGATGGGATAGACTGCACGAGATCTCTACAAGAAAACAGGAGATTATCCCTGGACAGCCAAATTGGGGAGATACTTGGATCGGTTTATAAATGGTGTCAAGTGGCACATTAAGTTCGGGCAATCCTTAAAGATAAAAAGGACTCACAGCAGCCAGGACCGTCAGGGATCCCTTGTTTGGCAATGCATCTTCCTCCCTCCTCTCACGCTAGAAGAAGCGCTCCAAGGCATAGCAAACGGGGCTTAGCCGAAAGTAATGTGTCAAATGGTTCCAGGCTAGGTTCCCAGGTTGACAGCGGAGGTGTTTAGTGGGTAGGTCAGACGTCATGCACGTCTGGGGGCCCAACACTTAGGGCAAAAATAGCCTTTACCTCCAAACTGCAAAGAAAATACACACAATCGTTTACATTGTCTGGCCTGTGTTTTCATTGGGGTAATGGGAAATATACTAAATCAATCATTCATCGGTCTAGTGACAAAACAAAAATTAAGGTCTAAAATGATTAGGATATTCTGCTTTGGGATCGAGCAACATTCAAGTCAAATTAGAAAGGCTGTTTCCATGTGTCAGTGCACCGTTTGATGGTTTGGTGACTGAGTCAAGCTTTCACAACAACGTTTGAGCTAGGTTGAGCAACAAGAGGCATTAAAGCTCTGCATCCTATGTATACCTTATAGACCCATATTCAATCAAGAAGTACACAGATGGATCTGAAATGTTAGTTATCATCAGTGCCCTCAGATTGGGGAACCGAACACGACTCCTAGGTTTCACCCACAAGGGGAATGCTGGCCAATAGGAATACTCTTGGAACCTAGCATTTTTTGGGGAGTTTCAACCCCACGTACCCGAGGGAATCACCGCAGGGGGAATGCCGATGGACACGAGAACTCTTGGAGGCTAGCATTCTTTGGGGAGCACCACCCGCACGAATCCGAGGATATGGGGGGCACTATGAGGTTTCCTCTTGGGGGTGACCCAATTGAACTGGAGCAACTAATAACCCTAAAAAAGATCAAAAAATCCAAAAAAGAAAGCAGAAACAACAACTAGCGGCTGCAGCCGCGATGTTTACAGCACATTGGGAATGGTACTAGCGATAACAAAAACGATGATGAATACAATGATAGGGAAGGTGGATAAAAAACGGAGATTAGAGGACGGTTTTGTCCAGACTGAGATTTCTGCGGCATTCGTGCGTAGAAAAACATGATGTGAACGCCAGAGCCTCCTAAAAAGAAAGAGCGGGACACTCTGCTGGACACGTCAGGTATTTGAACGGTGGAGGAAAATGTAAAGAACCTCGAGAATTCGATGGTTACTGTTATGGTCGTGGCAAGGATCAACGGAAGCGGCCGAAGCAAGGCTCGTAAATTCAAAAATCATAATGAACCATCCTGAAGTCCACAAAGAGATTTCGGCTTGAAAAATAAGAAGTGACTAGAAAAATACAGCGCCCTTCTTTAATTTCATCGCCACTGTCGAAAATTTGACAGAAGTACTGTACTCAGAAATAGAAGCCGATAATCTCTCCCAAGAAAGGTAGTCGCAAAGCACAATTGCCGCCTAGTGACATCAAGAAGAAAAGCAAATTCAAAAAGCGGGAGATGTTCTAAAATGAATAAAATCTGCATGCGACTCGGCAAAAATTAACAATGGAATTAAGATTGGTTTACTTAAACTAAAGGAGCTCCTAGACTGCATAGGGCACTACCGGAGGAGCTGGTTAAAGGCAAAAGAGATCCAGAAGGTCGAAGAAGAGTAGGAGGCTAGAAAAGCGGTGAGGGTTAAGCCTAAAGGGCACATGCAGATAGCTCTACCATAAAAAAAAAATGAATAAAAGAATAGCGTCTAACCCAATCAAAGGACATTGGGATAAAAGAAGGAAGGAATGGGCACTTGATGGACATGGAATGCTCGATTCGGGGGTCCAGACAGTGCTAATCAAAGAAGCGAAGACAGCTGCAAAGAAACTCTTTCAAAAGGTGTCAGAAAATAAAGTCTGCACGTGCGTCCAACAAGAAAAAGTCCTGAGACAAAACAAGACAGAATGAAGCCCCGACGATGACCCCGGCAGGAGGCACTGCTCGCAAAACCCCAAGATGGCTGATCTTACGCAAAAGTATTGTAGGATATCAGGGAAAATATTAGGCCTAAAGACGCCAACACTGCCATTTAAGCAATACGACCAACGCGGTCGCGCCACATTCTGGTCGAATTCTGAGCAGAGGCCGACAATAGAGAAACGTTTTGCGACGCAGTAGAGAAAGTCCTCGACAAAAGTGCAACTATAGCTTCGCTCATTTTCAGTAACCACTCGTAATCGTGGAATCTATTCTTTAAGGGAAAGACAGCATCTTTTTTAGATGATGGGTGTTCATGTATCAAAGTCTCGTCTTTTAGCACGAACAGATGTTTTAAAACGTTTTCTTTCGAAAGCCATTGTAAATTACATTTCAAAAGGAGATTTTATGTAGTTTATAACTTTGACATATTCTTCCAAAGTCATGTTTAGATTTAAAGGGATGTGTTTTACCGCCAACAGTTTTTTATGAATACTACAATGTACCCATACACGATTAATGGCTAATTGTTGAATTTGTTTAAACAAAGCTTTATGATAGTCTGCCATTGCGAGTGCTCCGTCACTACTTAGACCAACACTATTTATCATTGGTAAGCTTAAAAATTTCAGCTGAGATCGTCCTTCTTGGTAGTCTTTTACAAAGCAAAATATTTTTTCGTACAGTGTCATAGTCAATATAAAGGTGGTGTTCATTGTAAATAAAACAAAAAAGAATTATGTTAATATTTTTTATTATATTAGAAGAATCGATGTAAATTATGTTTAAAAGAAAATTTCACCCAAAAGCTCGCCACAGCTACGGTGGCATACTTCTATCCAATGGTCCATATTTTCAATGACTCTGAGACATAATTGAGGTTCAATGCCGTTAATGTGCTGAATTATCTCCTCCTTTAGCTCTTGAATTATTCTTGGCTTATTGTCGTACACTTTTTCTTTTGAATATTCCTAGAGAAAGATGTCCGACTGTGTCAAAACACATGATCGTGGCGGCCAATTAACATCGCCACAACGTGAGATAACACGACGATTGAATTTCTCGCGCAAAAGAGCCATTGTTTCGTTGGCTGTGTGGCAAGTGGCACCAGGGTGGTGCCACTTGGAACCACATATTGTCCATGTCCATAACCTCAATTTTCGGCCACAAGAAGTCCGTTATCATTTCGCAATAGCGAACACCATTCACGGTAACTGCTTGGCCCTCCTCCTTTGCGAAGAAGTACGTCCCGATGACACCGCCAGCCTACTAAACGTGCAAATACATAAAATGTACAACAATTTCCGAAAGGATTCTAAAATTCGTAAAACGTTGGCGTACGTCAATAAATTAATAAAACGGGTATAAGAGGTCCATCGATCATTTATTCAAACTCATGATCAAATATTCGCATTGGTTCAAGCACTGGAATATTTTACGATGAATGTGTATGTTACCTTCGAAGACTTCAATTTGAATTTCAAAACCGAGTTAGAAGAGTTGCGTATAGAACATGAATCGCAAGGAATGCAAGGCAATCAGAATGCACAAAATCAACCCTCGAAGGCTTCAGAAGAGACAGACGTTCGACTCCCGAGAATAAATTTACCCAAATTCAGTGGGGGATACAGTGCATTCACAACAAAAACAAGTTGGGTTGACAGACCTATGCTCATGTCAGAAGGGTTTTGTACTCAACTTACAAAATGCCGTAACCAGCAACGAATAAAATTAAGAAACACGTCATGTTCGAGGATCATACTATTATTAACGAAGTTGAAAGAATTTTGACTTCTGAGGTATTTGTTAAAGTTATACCCATAAATATCTCGCTTGATAATTTTTTCAGATTTTTTTAGATCACGGGTGTCCATTCGCGAGGGAGGAAAAACATTTTTCATGTATTCCCCCCCCCCCCCCCCACGGTGCCCCCACTGAAGCAAAAACTGTCAGTTTAAGAACTGTTTTGAAAAGCTCTCATAGAGAACTTTCATTTGATACTCATATCGGCTACCTTTCATGAAATTTTTTCCAGGGGCCATTCCTCTGTACTGTAAGCATAGACTCATGGCCTATTTTTTCGAATCTTAGACTGGCTAGAAAGCCCTTTTGCCAGGAGCTCTCTCCTGCCTCTTTGACTCGTTTCAATTGTATGTACTCATCCTCATGATACCTATCAGTCCTGAAATGTTCATGCAAATCCTAGCAAAGTTGTAGTGTCTACGTCGGTAAAAAGCGCATATTCCTCCATAGCCATATGTTTTCATAGTAATACAGGGCACATGGTTCCATAGTAATACAGGAAAATTCAAATCGCTATAACTTCGTTAAATACTATTCGATCTTTATGAAACTTTCAGAAAAGATCAATCTTATAAATAGTCATCTGTTTGCTAAATTTTATTGAATTTAGATTTTATTCAAGAAAACATGAAACCGATAAACCATACTATTACTAACAAAGTTGAGTGAATTTCGACTTCTCATGTATTTGTTGTTGTTGTACTCATTAAGGCCTACATTCGTGATTTTTTTCAGATTTTTCAGATGGAAGGTGTCCAATCGCGAGGGGGGGAGGGGGTATGCGAAAAGTTCGTACATTTCCCCTTCCCCTGCCCCGCTCGGTACTCATAAGGCAATTTTAAGACCTGTTTTTAAAAGATCTCATTGAGACCTTTCCAATGACACCCTATTCGACTACCAATGGTGAAATTTTTTTTTGAGGGGTCAACTCCCTATATGGGGAGACCCCCCTTAAACCCCTTTGAAAAAATTGTTCACCCTTGATCTTTCAAGAAGTCACCACTTCTGACCTTTCCACAAAGTTTCATGGCTGTAGCCTCTATAGTTTCGGAGAAAAAGTGCTGTGACATACAGACGGACGGACGGACGGACGGACGGACGGACAGACGGACACAGGTCGTGATTGCAATAGGGTTTTGTATTTTAGTACAAAACCCTAAAAATATCGCCAAAGTGGAAAAGCTGCACTATTTGAAATGTAGTCTTGCAGAAGAAGCTGAGCAGCTACTGAAACATTATTCAGTCACCAATGACAATTACGACTCGACATGGAAGCTTCTACTAGAACGATACGATGACAAACAGGTCCTCCTGAATGTGCAGCTGAAAAGGTTACTAACGTCAAATAACACTAATGAATTTGCTTCGTCAATAAAGCTACTACTGGATAGAACGCTTGATTGTGTTCAAGCAATAAACAACTTAAAAATTGACGATAAGTGGGATGCGATGTTGATTCATCTCACCACACAATGTTTGGCAACTGATTCACGCCAATTGTGGGAACAACAGTAAGCCTCTCTTTCTGAACCACCGCCATTTCAAAAGCTGAAGGATTTCATGCAATCTCGGTCCAGAGCGTTGTAGGCTGCTGGAGTGGATAAACAAAGACCAAACAGAACTGTTCATAATGTATTGATAAGTAAGACAGATCAACGATTGAATTGTATCCTCTGCAAGGATTCACATCATCTCAGACAATGTGTAGAGTTTCGGCAAGCGAGTCACTCAATAAAATTTGACACAGTTAAAAGGAATGGCTTATGCGTGAATTGTTCGGAATAGGAACACTTGGTTCGACAATGCCCTAGCAAAACTAGATTCTTTCAGTGTAAGAAGGCACATCACACACTGCTTCACAGGTCTGAAATGACAAGCAACACCGACGTCAGCCATCGAACATACATCTCACCTAAATACGAAACTCAGGTATCGAGTTCTGGAATTTTCAATGAGCAACAACGAATGGCAGCACCTAATGAACAACCCACAATGGCATTTACACATAGCACACAATCACAGATTTTGGATGTGTCCGGAAACCTCTTATCGAATAAATCACCAACAGCCGCTATAATGGACACTCCCATTTTGGACAATATGCAAACGGTATTATTAGCGACAGCCTTTGTGAAGGTAGAGACTTCAAACGGAGACGTGACACTCCGTGCTCTACTAGATCAAGGATCACAAACGTCAATCATTTCGGAATGCGCAGCCCAAGGATCAGGGCTTAAACGAAAATTCACAAACACCACCATAGCAGGCATTGGGAAATCAAAGGGTATTTCGCCAAATGGGAAATTGAGAATGAAGTTATATCTCAAAAATAACGAATATTTGACAATAGAGGCTATCATTTTAAATAAATTGACTAACTTTATTCCAGCACAGATTATTTCTACGTCCACTAGAAAACAAATTGAACACCTAGACCTCGCTGATCCTCACTTTGATATACCCAGCAAAATTGATCTGCTATTAGGTGCAGAAATGTATGGAAAAATAGTCCTCGGAGGTATCAGAAATTCGAAACAAGGGCCAGTACTCCAATTTACCGAATTGGGCTGGATAATATCTGGGAAAGTTGACATAGGCAACACCCAAACACTACATACATTTGCAATTGAAACAAACCAAAACTTATAAATCAGCGAAGAATTAAACAGATAGAAGCTTGCAAGCAACACTATAGAACTCACGTACAAAGGGAGTCAAACGGACGATATTAGGTCCAATAACCTTTCAAAAATATGGATTGCCAGCATCAGTTAGGAACCTCTAGAGCAAGTGCAGTAACAAGCCTATTGAAATTAGGAAAACGTTTTTCCGTGAACAAAAAACTTTATGCAGAATACTCAACTGTAATCCAGGAAAACATCAACTTGGGCCACATGAAGGAAGTTCCTTATTGTGAAGAAACAGTTGTCGAAGCTGGAAGGAAAATCATGACAGCCAATTTTCTCCCACATCACGCTGTATATAAAGAAAGTACATCAACTAAATTACGCGTAGTGTTTGACGTGTTCTGGAGTGTCACTCAACGATATTTTGTTGACTGGACTATCCATTCAAAAGAGCATGACGTTAATCATCTTCCGACGGAGGTTGTAGCAATTTGCAATGATGGCTGACATCACAAAGATGTATTGCATCCTCAAAATGCGAATTTTCAAAAGATTGTATGGAGGTCTCAGCCGAATGAACCAATCAAAGACTACTGCCTTACAACAGTGACTTTTGGAACCACTTCGCCCCGTTTCTTGCAATACGCACGCTAAACCAACTGGCGATGGACGGAAAAGAAAAATTTCCTGTTGCTAGCAAATCGATACCAAACGAATTTTATGTGGATGATTTGCTATCCGGAGGACACAGCCTACAAGAATGCATCATCAAAAGAAATCAATTGACTGAACTACTGAGCTCTGGTGGTTTTCAATTACGAAAATGGATAGCAAATAACAAACAAATTTTGCAACGGGTCCCAGCACAGGAAACCAAGATAAAGGAAGCAATCGACTTCAACATCGATCAAGGTTATAAATCGTTAGGAGTTATGTGGTTTCCATTGGCGGATTACTTCACGCATCGATTGAAGAAGCATGAACAACTAACAACATACACAAAAGGCGCTAATCTTTCAGAAGCAGCACGTCTATATGACCCGCTAGGCTGGATAACGCCTATCATAATAGTGGGGAAAATATTACTTCAAAATCTTTGGTTGTCTGGGCAAGACTGGGATGACCCAATACCAAGTCCTCTAAACACAGAATGGGGGGACATATCAATCAGACGTACTTGTAACTCTCCATGGATTCTGCGACGCTTCTCAAAGGGCGTACGCAGCTGTGGCTCACTTAGTCACGCAATCAGTTCCAACGGTCACCTCCCATCTTCTTGCAGCCAAAACCAAGGTGGCACCAGTAAAACCCGTGACTCTTCCCCGTTTAGAGTTGTGTGGAGCAGTATTATTGTCTCGGTTAGTAAAGGAAGAAACAACGGTATTAGGATTGGAAAAGATATCCACCTGGTTATGGACCGACTCGGAAATCCTTTTAGCTTGGTTGAGAGGTCATCCCACCCGATGGGATATCTTTGTCAGCAATAGAACGGCCAACATTGTTGAAAACATTGGCAACGTTCCATGGCGTCATGTGCCATCAAAATACAATCCAGCTGATGTAACTTCGAGGGGAATTAAACCTGACGAGCTGGTCAATAATAAACTATCGTGGCACGGACCTGAAAATAAAGATATACCATCAACTGATATCGAACAACGTAAACGTACGATGGTTAGTATTGGAATAATAAAGACAATTTTTTGGATGACCTATTGAAAAAATACTCGACACTAACAAGGTTAATAAGAATCACCGCTTATTGTTTTCGAGCGATTAAACTTAAATCGAACCGACCAGCCTCTCAAACATATCTCACTAGCGATGAACTAAAACATTTTCAACAAACGGAATGCTCAGCAGAGCTACTAAATCTTCAAAAATTGAAACCAGTCGGAAATAAAGGCAAATTGGCTAATCTGAATCCATTTATAGATAAAAGGGGCAAAATGAGGACTGAAGGTTGCTTACAACACGCTCAACTATCCTTCGATGAAAAACATCCAATAATCTTAGCTTACAATGGAAAATTTACTGAACTAAATTTAAATCAGATACACCAATCAACAATTCATGGAAAAACGCAGTTAATGCTAAATAGTTTGAGGAGAATATTCTGGCCAATAGATGAACGCAAACAAATTAAAAAATTCATACACCGATGTGTCCGCTGTTTTCGTGCTAACGCAATGGGTATGAAGGGAGATCTGCCAGAAGCTCGAGTAACTATATCAAGCCCATTCACACACACAGGTGTCGATTTCTGTGGCCCATTCAATATCAAAGATCGCCGCGGAAGAGGATGCAAAATATCAAAGGGCTATGTGGCAATATTTATCTGCCTGGCTGTGAAGGCTATACATATAGAAGTCGTTAGTGACTTTTCCACACCAACATTTCTAGTAACGCTGCACCGATTCATGGCGAGAAGAGGAGTATGCAAACATATTTATTCCGATTGTGGGACAAATTTAGTTGGAGCAGCTGCTGAACTAAAAATTATGATGAAAATAAATGCTGATGCGGCTGAGATCTTAGCAAATGATAGAGTAAAATGGCATTCAATTAAATTGCACTTACGGCGAATAGTAGGCAAAGTACCATTAACATGTGAAGAGCTTTCTACAGTGTTAGTTAAGATAGAAGCATACCTTAACTCTCGTCCTTTATGCCCTCTTAGTGATGACCCTAGCGATATCACTGCATTGACTCCAGCCCATTTTCTCATCGGTGATATTATGGGAGCACCATTTGAAAAGAGATACGAAACGGCCAATATCAATCACTTAGACAGATGGTAATTGACTCAAAAACTTACTCAAGATTTTTGGAAGCGATGGCAGAAAGAATACTTGAGTCGTCTCCAACGTCGGCCGAAATGGTTAATCAAAGAAACTAACGTGAAAGTTGGTGATTTATGCATCTTAAAGGATGAGAAGCTGCCATCCTACCGATGGCCTCTGGCTCGGATCACGCAAGTTCATCCGGGTACCGATGCAATAGAACGTGTTGTTACGGTTTGGGCAAATGGTAAAACATACAAACGATCCATCACAAAAATAGCACTACTGCCTACACAAAGAACGACACCATCACCATATACATTATAGCCAAACATTCCAATTTATCACTTCCTAGTTTCTCAGCCTTTTCCATCAATTTCCTACTTTCTCAGAACCGACTTGCCGTAACCACTACGAACATTACCGCAAACTGAAGTGCGATGACAGTGTATGTAGACGCCTAGTATAAGGTGGGATAACTTCACCACGCCAATGCATCGAAACACGAATCAAAACTTGAAAGAACGCTGAAAACCAAACATCCGAGCCTAATTGACATCAAAGGTATATCAAATAATAAAACTATCAAACTAATGCTTACATTTACAGAAACTGCAATTGAGAGTAAACGCTGCTGAGAGTTTTCAATAAACTCCTTATCCAGGGGAGTGTGTTCAAAGTCGTCTTCGGATCTAGTGCTGAAACCTGAAACAAAAAAAGCACAAAGAATCGTTTTTCTTTTTATATTAAAATTAGAACTTATCTGAACTTCACCAGAATTTGATATTCCGTGTTTACGTTCTTTTGGCTGCCAATTAATATTGACAGACGTTTATGACATCTGATTGTCAAAGATTACTGAAATTCACGGTGATAATTTTATCAGAAATGATATACTGTGAATTTCGAAGTTACGATATTGTCAGTTTGAAATTCACTGATAGCGAATGAGAAAGCACCGCATTCGTTTGTTTTTCAGATTGCGGTACAGCGAAAAATTTGAACATATTATTCATTAGTTTTTTGAAGGTGAAAGTGAACGGTCGAAACTTAACGTAAATTTGAAGATAAATTTAAAATCAAAAGTCAACAAGTTGTAATCGAGTTCAAAGTAGAAAATAATAAATAGTGAAGTAAAATAATAGTTTTTTCACTCAATTCGAGAAGCGTTTATATCCGGAACAACTGCTGTTTCAACATGGACAGCGTCAACACGGACGGGATGGGTGGGAAAGAGTGCCCGCACTTTCTCGTTCATCTTTTCCGCATCATGTCTACAAGGTTTCCATAGGGCACCAAGTTTCCCCGTAACTAGCGTGTAGCCAAGGCCCCACGGATTCTTGTTCACATTGGCCACTAGTTCTTGTTGCGAATTTCGGCGTACCGGCTTTCTCCCATTCGCAACTTCAAATTGCCGCCGTAATATTTCCACCTTCCTTTGGGCACTCCTACTTTCCTCTGTAAATTTACTTATTTTATTAACATTTTTCCATTTTCCCTTTAATTTTTATTTCCCCATCATCACAGTCCTACCCCTTTCCCTTATTTCCAACTAAAATAATATAATATATACTAATAATTTCAATTTCCCCACTAACAACATTCCACTCATTAATTCCTACTAACAAATTTTATTTTTTATACTAACAAAAATTAATTCACGTTCCCCTACTAACAAAATTCAATCTCATGCCCAAATGCATCGTTGAAGTTGCTTATGAGATGGATGGGAGATCGACAATCCATGGCACCATTAGCTGCGTCGTGAGTTCTCGATCGAGGTCTGCTGGAACCCTGGGTTCAAGTTCCCCCAGGCGCAGCGAAGCACTCTTTTTGGGGTATCAGCAAAACCAATAGCTTCCGTAATGCATATGTGACACTTTGCATTCAATCAAGCGCTTCTTGGATTGTGCAAATTGCCATATGTAAAACAATGGATGCTATTGAGTTTATCGATATGGAACAAAAGATGTGTGGGTAGCGGAATCGAAGTGTAATAAACGTCAATTACGTTACCCAGATACGGCAGCGGTAATTTGAAAATAATTTGGATTGCGGGATCGTTTTGGGTGAAGGTGAAATGTTGAATGAGGTGGTGAGGATTGGGGCTGTCAGTATTAGATTTGGAAAAGAAGAGGGAGTTTTCTCGGTTTTTGGTGAAGTTAGTACTTGGCTGGTAAAGATAAAGGAGTTTTTCTGTGCGGGATAATACTGATTTTTGGGGGGTTTTAAAATTGGGAAGAAGGGAGTTTTTGGGGGTAGAATGTGATTGGGAGTTGAATAGATTTTTTGAAGTTTTAGTGAAGAAGAGTGGAAGGATTGAAAAAGTGAGGTGAATATTGCATTTTGGGAAGAGAAGGAATTTGACTTTGTGCGGTGTAAAAAAAAGAAAACGAAAATTGTGCGAGAGAAAAAAAAGAGATGGAGGAATCACTTAGTGCAAATACAAGTGGCCGTTACGTTTTTTTCTGGTGTAGTGATTTTAAATAACAATTTAATTTTCAGCGACCCCACGCTTCTTTTGCTGTATTGTACCGGGTGCTCGGAGATCGACGGGGAAAGAAGTGAGTACAATTTTAGTTTTTTTTTCCATTTTTTAATACATTATCCAATAGTCTGATTATCATATTCTCTATAATCTTGAATTATTTTATGTTGGAAGATTCTAGTTTTTTTATTTTGTTTCAAATTTCGAAAGGGGTTTTTAGTAGTTTTGTTTTAACTGATTTTCTTTTGTATTCTTTGGATTTAGATTATAACTTGAAATAAAAACGGCCACAATGTTCTAAGAGAACAATTATTTTTCATTTCTCAATGTGACCTCCCCTTTCCCCTTTGTGCTAGTTATTTTATGTAAGGTGGCTCAGCATGAGCAGAGGGTGTCCCGGAAGACCCACGACACGACTGAGCGCTAGCCGGCCTCAGTATGCCCCCCGGACTACACACCTCTCTGCTAATTCTTAATGTCTGCAACTGCGGTGACATCCGTGGTTGCTATAATCTTGCCAGTAGCGAGTCTTGCAGTTGTTGATCAATTTGCGAAGGCATTTCCTGGCCGGCTTATATGCTGCTGCGTGGTTGCTTGCCTCGTCACGATTTCGTGCCCGTTGAGCCTCACGCCGAAGCTTGTGACACTGTGTGTTTTTCAGCGATTTCAGTTGACCACCAGCGCACTGAGGGCTTGCCGTGCCAGGGTTTTTGACGGGGCATGTAAAGCATTGCAAGCAGTCGTGATGATGCTCATATTTGAGTTCACCACGTCTTGAACTGCCAGTACTTCCATCCCCTCCAGAGCTCCCTGCAGCGGTGCACCTGCTGTGAGAGCCTCGACGAACCTCTTGACGTCCATCCTTCCGATGTTCCATCCAATTGTAGGAAGCCAAGAGCACGGACGTCAGGAGACAACATCGCTTATCTCAAGCAGAATGCACTGATGATCACTGGCTGAGTAGTCCTCTAATACTCTCCAGTTGCGTATCCTCCGTACTAAGGACTCTGAGGCGAATGTCGCATCCGGTATGGTTCGGTCACAGCCAATACGGTGGAAAGTCGGCGTGTTTTCGGTGTTTAGTACGACGAGCGCCGTCTTGGCCGCCATCTTTAGGATTCGTTTTCCCCGCGGATCTGTTTGAGGTATGCCCCATTCGATTGCTTTAGAGTTGAAGTCCCTCCAAAGTAATGACAATAAGAAAGGGCGAAACACAAAATATTAACCGTCTCGTGGAAAATATTAATTCCACTGTGTTCTGGAAAGTAAGATTTAACCAAACGAACTTGTTGAAATATCTTACCAGAAATGAGTTCATTGCTCTACTATTTACATATTTAAACACGTTAGTGTTCCTTTTTACTTGAAGTTTAATTATTTAGCTGATTTGAAATGTGCGAGAAATTAATTGGATCAATGGGAAAATTTTATGATGGTTGCAGCTCGTGCGGAATTGATGCATTTGGCGCTAATCAACATGTACTCGTGTGAAGTTCAATCGTGATGTCTGTGGCTGATGGATATGCTGACATGCGTAATCGTGCGAAGTTCAATAATCCAATATGCTAATGCAGGTGTACGGTGTTGAGTAAAGGTGATTTGGGTTTGTGAACTTAGAAATAGCGTGGTGTGTGGATTTGCAAATTATAGAAGGTGATGAGCATACATGTTTTGGATGTATCTTGCACCCACTGTTTTGCATTGATTGAAACTTCAAAAGGCAGAATTCTTCCAGGTTTGCTAATTTAACGATAGTTATGTTGAGGTTTTTTACGAATCAAATTGTCGTAGTACTTTACGAACCAAATAGTATTTTTCATTAGATTGACGCCACAAAAATAAAAGAATAGCACAAAGAATTTGATCAAACCTCTATATTGCTTTCCTTGAACAAAATTATAACTCGAAAAAATGGCAAACATATGTGAATAATGTATCGTGAATTCACTTGGAAATCAAATTAGCAAGTAACATCATTTTCATTGCCATATTTCTTGTTCGAGACCCATCATTTGATATCATTAAGTACTTATTCCAGCAATCCCACGAAAAACAGCTTATTTCACTCCATTTAGTGATTCATTTCCGAAAAACGTCTAATACGATTAAAGCACATTTATGGTTTCAATTCTTCGACGACAGTACTTAACCGAAAATTATTATGCTAACACCTCATCATCAACTCCACTCAGACCACCCACATGATGTAACATTCACACAAAGGAATACAGGAAAACCCTACAAAACAGTATCAAATTTTAATGCCGACAAAAATATTCGAAGGGCGCAAGTTACATGAAAATTTCGGAAAGGAATTAACAATAATCCTCAATATATTACCTTCGTTCACACCCTGCCTTGACTCTCATCAGTCTGCCATTCATTCCTGGCGATGCCTTCTCAATTTCCCGTGCTCGTATTCATACTAACATCGATCATTTGATGTGGTATGTGCCAAAAACTCCGGAAAGTGAAAAGTCTGTAGAAAAAAGGGGCATTTGGAAAATGACACTTTGACAAGAACATTAGCAACAAAACACATTAAGGATAACGGTTAACAGAGACCTCCTAGAAAGATCCTTCAACGGTGGTCGAAGTGAGAAAAATTTGAAAAAGTTTACACGTAGAATTTTGATTTTTAATAAGTTTTATAACATTAGATGTGAATTGATAAATTTATTAGCTTAAAATTTGTACCCGTGATTATAAATGCATCTAAAGTTCTTCAAAGCGATTTCAGACTCAATCTAGTCTCTCTCTTTTATTGAATTATGTACAAAAAAAAGCCAAACTCAACTTTTTCAATATTTTTTTATTGAAGTTTTTTCTATCACCTTAAATTGGTTTGAGGACCCAGGTTAGAAACCCGAACATAAACCAATTGAACAAAGACTCGAAGTCTCACAAAGGGATGTTTTGACTCCTTAAATGATGTATTTTTCGTTATCTCACCTTCCAATTAAGGCAATTCATTGTGATTTTTGCCTCGAGTCCTTTTGTTGATTGCGGGGATTTTTCGCATTGTGTGTACATTATTGTCTGGGTGATATGTGTGACAGAACTCACCGGTAACAGGCTTAGCAAACGGATTAGTCAAGAAGTTAAGATTTCAGGCGATTAAAAATGATTTACCGGAAAGATCATGTCAAGGTTCGGTTTAGGAGGATAAAGATTAACTTAAATGTAAATAGATTTTAAGCAAAAAGATAATAAAAGAATTATTATTGCTCTGAATCTTTTAAATTTTTATTTGTCGACAAATGTAAATTAAAAGATTTCTATTAAAAATTTTAATATACTTTCAAGGGTGAATTTCAAATGGAAAACTAGTTTTATAAACGCTTACATTCCATCATTGACATCATAGAGGTCATAAAATATATTTCTTTTTATTTCCTCTCCAAATCGTTGAACCAGTTCAAATTCACGCTAAAACATTTTGCAATGATCACCATCCACTTAGAATATCAACATCCACTACATAGCTTCTATACATTTATTACTTGTAGCCAAACCTCAAAGTTCAAAAAAGTTAAAATGCCAAACAAAAAACATTCACCTAAAACGTATCATCATCAAATTCTGAAAATCCATTTCATATCGTCTTTTATAAGCAATAAAAAATATCCATCAAATTTACGACTGGATCGTGAATTTAGACGATTGCGCCATATTTCTAGTGTTTTTCGCTGCTGGCACCACCATTGAAGTACTTTGACGGCAAATTTATTTCTATGACTCCGCGGATACCGCAAATGAACCTGGTTCCGTTAACAGCAATAATCATTGAACATTTTCCAACTCATTTCCATCTGTGGCAAGATCAAAGTGAAAGAGCAATTTCGAATTTTCACAATAACTCGCCAGTCTATAGACGATCATTAAGAATCAGTGAAAATCTTAGCCAGGATCTTTAAAATAACCAGATGAGTTTTTCAATAGTCTTCAACGACTTATCGGTCGTCATTAAAGCAGCCAAAATGGAACACTTCAAGATCACAAGGCTCACCAGTGAATGTTGGATAAGAAGTTGAAATATGTATCAATTGGAAAGTTTCCGATTGCAATGCATTGCCGCAGTCACACCGTCCAGGAGCACGTGCGGCTTTTGTAATCCTTGCTCTAGTATTTGACTTATCGTTATTGTGTGTAAGGAAAGAGTTTATTTCCGGAGGAAACTATGCATTTTCCGAATTTACACTGCAAGGAGTTTGAATTCACGCAGTCACTATTCTAAGCTGGTGTTTAAATTAAGGACCTGTACGAAAAAAAATAACGGGAGGACGGAATAGTTGACGAAGACTTCTTTTTGGCATGCCATTAAAAAGATTTTGATTGAATATTTTGTCCTCCACGTAATTGTGATTTCGCATCATTTTCTTCTTCCCAGGAAATTAAATTTTTATAAACTTAATATTAGTAACTTGTAAACATGAAAACCAGCCACAGAATCGTGAATATTGTAAATCGTAACTCCTCCATCAAGAGGAAGGCATTCTAGGACATCAAATGAACGCGAAAATATCAAAAATAAAGTAGTCTTTAACTGGTAGATAAAAGATATCGTTGTTTCTAAGTTAAGTCATCGTTTAGTTTTAGTTTCAAATGCATCAGGAATTTGCAGGGGAAGGATATTCAGGGAACACTGAGTAAAATACGATTAAAATGACTTTTCCCTCCTTTATGGGTGCTAAAATTCAAAAGTCGATATTTTGGTTTTTATCTACATACATATTTTGGTTTATTTTTTGGGGTCATATGTCAGAAGGAATAAATCGTAAGAATTTATACAAGAATGAAAGTTTTTTAACGGAAATTTTCCAACATTTTATCGTACAGTTTTCACTATGATGTATCGTATTCCAGATATTCAAATATTTTGCACGACATGGTTTTTGCAAATTTATTTTACGTCTCGTCAGTTGTAGCGTATAGGCAGTGATAAATTTTTTCGCAAGGAGAAAAATGTTTTATAAGAAATTTTATGTTCTTTAATTTCGATGCAAAAATAATTTTAAGTGTGATGCACTGCTTTCAAGATATGCGATTAAAACTGAAAATTTGTCTTTGCGGATCCAATAAGTTTCCAATTATCGCGGGCTTAGGTATTGGTATGGGAGTGAATGCAAAAGGATATATGTAAATATTTTAAGGTAACAGAGATTTCAATTATTAGCTTGAATGTTGGTTCGCGCTTTTTTTCTCTCTACATTGTACCATTTTCAAGAAATTTGGCGAATGCTGAAAAAAATTTGGTTTTGGTCCCCATAAATTTCCGATCATCGCGGACTCATATACTAAAGAGGGAATATAAAGGAGTGAATTGCGGATACACCATCCAGTAGGAACTTTTATCAGCTTTAATTTCGATCCCCATCATTTGGTCATTTTTTTCAATGATGCAATGTATTTGAGGTATGTAGCAGAAACTAAAAAAAATCTTTTTGAGCCCCATAAGCTCCCCAATTTTGCGAGCTCACACACTTTGGAGGGGATAATAATAATAATCCATCACAAACAGATGAGATTTATTGTTGGAATATCTCATTCCATGCCCATAACGGAGTCCGATGTGATATGGTCGAAGCCGCGGTTAACCATGTGATTATTACCTAATTTGTCAATTAAAAGTCCATTCAATAAATCCGTAGGGTTACACATAGATGGCCTTACTTGTTATCGATTGAAATGAATTATATTATAGTTAGTCCTAAACATCTAGTACATCTAAGTTTAGTACATAAAAATATATGATATTTAGAGGTTAAGCTGAAATGTCAAAGAGTTAGTACGATGTAATAAAAAGCATCATAAATCAGTCCGTCTCAATTGTAAAGGGTGATCCATAACAAGTGTACACATTTTTGTTGACAAAAAACAAAGTTTTTGTAAAGATTGAGCTGTAATGTTTACTTATTATAAAAACTTGGTACCTTACAATTAAACATGAAACATTATTTCGGGCATATGTGCACCTCCTGCTGCTTTACAGACTATTGACTTATTGAAGACCAAGTTTGGAAATCGAATAATTTCACGAAATGGACCCATAAATTGGCCGGCGAGATCGTGTGATTTGACTCCTTGTGGCTTCTTCCTTTGGGGATTTCTGAAGGATTGTGTTTGCGCTAATGCTCCCTAGACTACTGAAGCATTAAAAAACAATATTCGAGCCAACATACGCCTAATAACGCCGAAAATGTGCGAAAATGTCATCGAAAATTAAAATCATCGTTTGATAGTCTGTAAAGCAGCACGAGGTGCACATATACCCAAAGTAATGTTTCATATTTAATTGTAAGTGACCAAATTTACATAATAAATAAACATTACAGCTCAATCTTCACAAAAACTATGTTTTTTTCGACAAAAATGTGTACACTTGTTATGAATCACCCTATAGTACGTTGATATAAAACATGGCGTAGCCAGGAAAAGAATAAAGGATAAAACCAAAACCGAAAGTAAAATTTACAAGGCCAAAATGAATTCAACGTTTAGCGCTCCCGGAGCATTGAGTTTTGAGGGAAATCTAAGCGGAGAGTGGCGTAAGTTCAAGAGATCTTTTAAAATTTTTGTATTTGCATTCAGAACGCAACAGCCAGACGATGAGGTTAAGATCGCCATGCTATTAAAATAAATGGACGAGAAAGGCATTGAAATTTTTGAAACATTTAAGCTGAGTGATAGTGACAAGAAAGTATTTCAAAATGTAATCAAGGCATTTCACGGATATTGCGATCCAAAGACGTATGTCATAAACGTTTCAAATTTTATACCAGGCAGCAGCAACTGGTACTGTACCAAATAATGCTTGGTTTTGGCATCCCAGCCAAATTAGTCCGTCTTACCAAAATGACAATGACATCAACAACCTCCCAAGTCCGCATCAATAACCTACTCACCGATGCCTTTGACACAAATATCGATCTAAAGCAGGGAGATGGGCTGGCCCCATTGTTATTCAATTTGGCTCTGGAGTACGTCATACGGAAGCTACGTGTCAATACGCGAGGTACATTACTATACAAGTCGAGCCAAGTAGTGGCCTATGCGGACGACATGAACATTCTGTCACGGCCACTAGCAACTGCCAAAGAACTCTTCCTGAAACTCGACAGCGAAGCAAACCTAGTAGGGCTACAAAAAAATAAAAGCTCATGACACAGTCGAGGAAAAATACCCCAAATATCACACTTCGCGAATACAGTATCGAAAATGTTAGCAAATTTGTGTATTTAGGCGCCAAAATAACGAAAACGGGCAATGAAAGAGACGAAATACGCCGAAGAATATAGCTTGCAAATAAAATATTTTATTCAGTATTGACGATCTTGAAGACCAGCTGCATGCACAGGTGAACAAGGCTCCAAGTATACAAATCTGTGATAAGACCTGTGTTATACTATGGGTGTGAAACATGGATCCTAACCCAAGCATCTGCAAATATATTGAACGCCTTTGAGCGACGGATCCTGAGGCGAATAATCGGAGCGAAGCTAGACAGGGACCAATGGTGAATTCGATACAACCACGAGCTGTATGAAATTTTTGACGAACCGAAGGTCTCAAGGATTGTAAAACTGCGGAAGCTGCAATGGGCTGGACACATGAATCGTTTGGACGAACAATGGATACCCAAGAAGGTATTCGTTGAGAGAACTGAAGGCCGGCGGCCAGTGGGGAAACCGAGGAAACGCTGATCTTACTCGGTCGATGAAGACAGTTCATCGCTGCTCGGATTTCGAAATTGGAAGATGCGGTCAACGGACCAAGACAGTTGGAGGCGCTGTTTGCAGGAAACGAAGGCTCGAAAGGGGCTGTAGTGCTAAGAAGAAGAAGAAGCAGCAACTGGGTGAACCATTCGATAATTTTTTTACTAACGTTACGAAGCAAGTTCAAAAATGTAACTTTGACGATGATTCGGAAAATATAGTTGAAAAAATGGTGAGAGATCGTGTTGTACTTGAGATAAACAATACCGACTTACAGGAGAAGCTTCTGAGAATGGAAAATTTATACCCGAAAAAAGTAATTGAGCTGTGTCGAGTGGCGGAAGTTACGCACTAGCAAGCAAAAGATGTCCAGCGGATCCAGGGAGAATCTACAGAGGTTAATCAGGTCAAGTCTAATAAAAATACTTTTAAAAGCAATAAGGCTAATTTTTCAAAGACGAATCCGAACTTGGAAAAAATAAATCACATAGTAATAATATACCTGGTAACAATATCACTGATTGTAAAAGATGATCATTTAACCATCCTAATAATAAGTATCCAGCTTATGGAAAACTTTGTATGAAATGCAAGAAACCGAATCATTTCGCAAATATGTTAGGTGCAGTAAGCAAATTAACGCGATAGATGGACATGATGGCATTGATCTTAATGCTTTAGTTATTGACATGGTAAAAGTGGAAGGAATAGAGAAAGGAGACTCACGGTATACTAAAATAAAGATAAATAGGAAAGAAATACAATTTAAAATAAATTCGGGCTCTGTAGTAAATATTATTCCTTATTCAGTATTTAAAATGATAGAAAATGAGACAACTATTGTTGAGTCTGCTAAGTTACAATTTGAACCATATGGTGGTTACAATTTAGACGTTTTAGATGCAGTAAAACTTGAGATTAAACATAAGTCAGTGCCGAGTGTAGAACAATTTCTTATTGATAATGTGGATTCATCTCCAATTTAAGGATTTTTTTTTGTGGTTGGGAGGTGAATGCTATTTATGCACAGAGTGTGGGACTCCCGTCACGAATGGACTACCCACTAAACACCTCCCCTGTCAACCTGAGAACCCAGCCTGGAACCGTTTGACACATTACTTCGGGCCAGGTCTCGTTTTCTTACGCCGTGGGGCGCCTTCAAGCTGGGGAGTTTCTTTCCTAGCGGGACGGGAGAGGGGAAGAGGAAGTGCCAGAAGAGCAATCCCTCAGCCCCAGCGCCCTCGGCTGCTGTGAGTCCCTTTTATATTTTAGGACCGCCCGAGCATAATGTGCCACCTGGTTCCATTTTTCAACCTATTCGAGCACCACCGCAACTGTATTATCCGGGGTGAGCTCTCCCGTCTCCTTGTAGAGTTCCCTTTGCAGCCTGACCCAGTTTGTACACGGGAAAAATGTGTGACAGGCATTGTCCTCCTCTCCTGGGCAAAACCGACGATCGGGAGACCGTGACTTACCGATCTTGTGCAGGTAAGACTGAAAACACCCGTGCCCGCTCAAAAGCTGGGTCAAACGGAAGTCAGTCTCACCATGCCTTCAATCCAGGCACGGTCTCACATCCGGGATGAGGCGCGCAGTCCACCTTCCCTTCGTGCAATTCACCCAAGACTGCTGCCAATCGTTGAGCGAGCGCTGTCTCTCTTCGCGGACAACTATCTCCCTCGCATCCTCGTTTCGGTGCAGGTAAATAGCGCGGCGCTCTCTAGCAAGGAGGGCGATAGGTTTCACGCCTGCAATCACTCTCACGGCCGAGTCGGAGACTGTTGAATACGAAGATGCAATTCTCAGCGCTCCTCTTCACTGCACCCGTGCCAATCGTTTCCGGTATACCTCCTTGCTGAGAGCGTCACCCCATACCTCTGCTCCGTACAGTAGCACTGACCCTTTAGCACTCATCAAGAGGCGTCTTCTTGATGGGCTGGGTCCCCCTACGTTGGCCATAAGTTGACTCAGGGCCGATATTCCCAAAGCAGCCTTCTCAGCCGTTGCCCTGATTTGCTCAGACAAACTCATCTTCGAGTCGATCAGTAGCCCCAGGTACTTCACCGCTGGCTTCGATTCGATTTGTATGTCTCCAATACTGATCATCCTTACTCTAGGGATTCTTTTTTTTGTCAAGATGACCACGTCGGTTTTCTCCACTGCTAAACTCAGCCCGCGAGCAGTCATCCAGTCTCTCACTCGGCGCATTAGCATACCTAGCCTTAGTATCGTTTGTTCAACGGTGCGTCCAGCGACCAGAGCCGCAACATCATCCGCATAGCCGACCAAGCGCGACTCATCTGGCATCTCAAGTTTCGGTAGCCCATCGTAAGACACGTTCCACAGGTCCGGACCAAGGATAGATCCCTGGGCAACACCCGACGTAATTTCCATCCTTCGTTGTTTGTCGTGTTGTAGAGCAGGCTTCGGTCCTTTGGGTAGTTTCTCCTCAGGGAGCTTCGGAGGGGATGGAAGAACTGGCAGCTCAAGACGTGGTGAACTCTACTATGAGCATCATCACGACTGCTTGCTGCACTTCTATGCCCCGTCGAAGACCCCAGCACGGCAAGCCGCCAGTGTACTGGTGGTCTAGTGCAATCGCTGAAAAGCGGAGGGAGTGTTACAAGCTTCGGCGTGAGGCTCAACGGGCGCGGAACCGTGACGAGGCATGCAACCAGGTGGCAGCATATAAGTCGGCCAGGAAATGCCTTCGCAAACTGATCAACAGTAGCAAGGCTAGCTGCTGGCAAGACCTAGTGGACAATGTGAACAAGGATCCGTGGGGCCTTGGCTACAAGCTGGTCATGGGGTTACTTAGTGCCCTACGGAAGCCTTGTATACATGACGCGGAAAAGATGGACGCGATAGTGCGGGGACTCTTTCCCACCCATCCCGTCCGTGTTGACGCTGTCTATGGTGAAACAGCAGTAGAGTGCCCACTCTTTACACAGCTGGAACTAGAGGAGGCAGTCCTCTCCTTGAAAGCGAGGAAGGCTCCAGGTCCAGATGGTGTTCCAGCTGAGGTGTTGGTCTATCACCATTGTCCTGACTTGCTGCTCAGCACATTCAACGCTTGCCTACGGGACGGGGTTTTCCCGGTACGATGGAAGGTGGCGAAGCTCGTGCTGGTCAGCAAGGGGAATGGAAATCCCGAATCGCCGTCTGCATACCGCCCGTTATGCATGCTAGACACGGCTGGGAAGGTGCTAGAGAAACTCATCAAGGGAAGACTCACTGACGCGATTTGTGCTGCTGGGGACCTATCTCCTCGGCAGTACGGCTTTAGAGCAGGACGTTCTACCATTGATTCGATTGCAGAGGTGGTGAACGCGGTCCAAAAGGCAGAGGCATATAGTTGCACCAAGCGACGGATCGTCCTGTTGGTGACACTCGACGTCAGGAATGCCTTCAACTCCGCTAGATGGGTGGATATTCTTGGACACGCTGGAAAACTCTTTTCAAGTTCCAGAATATCTATCCCACAATCTAGTTGTGGTTGAGAAACCCGATAATTCTGTTAGATTATGTTTAGATTCCAGGGATTTGAATAGAAACGTTATAAGAGAGCCTTTGCAAATACCACAATTATCGCATTTATCATCACAACTCGAAAACATGGAGTAGTTCATGGTATTAGAGCTCAAAGATGGATTTTGGCAGGTTCCACTGGAGGAAGTAAGTAGCGACTTGTGTGTGTTCAGCACACCGTTCTGAAGTAATAAATTTTTAAAATTGCCATTTGGGCTCAATTTTGCTCTCGAGCTATTATAAAAACTTAATACTAAATATTTTAGTCACCTACCGGATTTATTCGTCTTTTTCGATGATAATTTGATTTTTGGTAAAAATAAAGTGGAACATGATAGAAATCTGGCTAATGCTCTTGAAATAGCAAGTGAACTAAATATTGAATTTAATGCTATTAAACTGCAATACTGTCAAAAAGCTGTAAATTACTTAGGCTTGGTATTTTCAAAAGAGGGTGTTAGAATCGATGAATCTCGGATTAACGCCATTGAAAATGTTGAAATCCCAAAAAGCAAAACAGAATTGCAAAGATTCTTAGGATTAGTCGATTTTGTGAGAAATCTCATTCCAAATATGTCACAGCTACAATAAGCTGGCCACATGAATTGTATGGACGAAGATCGGATACCCAAAAAGGTATTCATTGGGAGAACTGAAGGCCGGAGACCAGTGAGGAAACCGAGGGAACGCTGGTCCGACTCGGTCGACGAAGACAGTTCATCGCTGCTCGAAATTAGGAATTGAAGGACGGGGTCATTAGACCGAGACAGTTGGAGGCGCTATTCGATGGAAGCGAAGGCCCGAGACGGGCTGTAGTGCTAAGAAGAAGATGTTACAGATAACAGCGCCTCTAAGAGAGCTATTGAAAAAGAATTGTTCGTATACATGGTTAGAAGCACACTCCAAAGTATTTGAAAACCTGAAATTAATTGTTTTGAAACCTCCAGCGTTGCAAAGTTTCAATGAGAACATTCCAATATATACAAGCAAAGTGCGCAAATTGAAAAGAGATGTTGGCCATCCTCTTCGCATGCGGGAAGATCACAAACCTTTAATGGCAATTTTCAACAAATTAATGTCCCAGGTTCACTCCAACAGCTTACAGAGGATAAAACTAAAATTATTGAAATATATTATTGAAGTCAGGTACACTCCGGGGAAAGAGATGCACATAGCGGATACACTGTCTAGAAGTATCAAGGAAAAAAATTCGGCTCCTGTTGACTCGACATTAGATACTGTAGTTCATACCATCAATATTAGCGATAGAAGAACGGAGGAAATCCGTAAAGTCATTCTTAATGATGATGAATCGAAAGAATTCATAGAGCTAGTACAAAAAGGTTGGCCCAAAAATAAAACTAAAGTTAAAGATATTATTAAAAAGTACTGGCAAGTTAAAAATGACATTTACTGTGAAAATGGTCTTCTATTTTATGAAGATAGACTCATCATTCCAATTGGTCTTCGTGCACAGATATTGGACTTTCTGTACGAAGGGCATCTTGGGATAGCTAAAACAAAGGAGCTAGCAAAATTAACTGTATATTGGCTAGGTATAAATAGGCAAATAGAAAATTTCATAAGCAGCTGTCGGACATGTGAGGTATATCAATAATCAAATTGTAGTATGCCGTTTTTAGTTTCGGTGGATTATTTCTCGAAGTGGTAAGAAGTGAAATTGTTTAGAAATAAGACATCTGAGGAAATTTCGAAAAAATTTAAGGAAATATTTGCTCGACTCGGAGTCCCTCATATTATTGTATCGGATAATATGCCATTTAGTTCATATCAATTCAAACAATTTGCACAAGAGTGGAATATGAGCTTAATAACCTCTAGTCCAAACTGCCCTCGTAGTACTGGTTTAGCAGAGAAAGGTGCAGGGATAGCGAAAAGCTTACTTCAAAAACGTGGGGAAGAAGGAAAAGATTTAGAGAGTGGATTGCTGACATATAGTAATGCCCCAATTTCTAGTTTATCGGCATCATCAGCGCAACAATTAATGAGCCAAGTACTTCGCCCCAAATAAGAAATTATTGAAACTAAAAGTTATTGCAGGATTTTATGGAAATTTTTAAGTAAATCAAGACGGATATAAAACATACCACGATAGGAAGATGAGAAAGGGGGGGGGGGGGTTTCAAATGGGAGATAATGTCGTTTACCAAAGAAAAGGAATTTGGGAACCAGCTAAGATGATAGAATCACATTCACCGCCAAGATCGAAATAGTATAAACTTAAGAAAATCAGAGTACACTCATAGTTTTAAAATGACAGACACACAATTTTTGGACATTAATGGGCCAATGCTTAATAATTCGGATTCTTGCATTCCACGCATAAGAAATGAAACAGGGCAAAGTAAACCAATAATGAATGAAAATAAACAAAGCAATTTTAATAGACGTAAAGAATATCATACACGTTCAGGCAGGTTAGTAAGGCCCACAAAAAGATACCAAAGTGCAAATTGAATTAAAACCTGGTTTATTTAGGAGTTTAAATTACAAATGATAAATTAATTACAATGTACAATAACTTAATGTTTTCAAGTGTACAATGATGACTAACTTGTAAGGTCCACAGATAGTAATCTGTTTTAAATATGATGAATTATCGTAATGGTTGCATAAAAAACCTGTAAAGAAAACAAAAATAACAAAATAAAAAGGGGAGATGTTATATATTGAAATGAATTATATTATAGCTCATCCTTAAACATCTGGTAAATCTAAGCCTAGCACATAAGAATACATGATATTTAGAGGTTAAGCTGAAATGTCAAAGAGTTAGTACGGTGTAATAAATAGCATGAATCAGTCATAAATTAGTCCGTCTCAATTGTTATAAGTTGATATAAAACATTACTAGAATTTTTCCCAAATCATTTTTTATGAGTACTAACCTTCAAACGATACGTTTATAAATTTGACATCAATTGGACTATTAATTCGTGAGTTCCGAATCCAAAACGAGCAAAGACGCAACAGTCAGAATTTCAGCAATTGCTTTCCAATTCATGACAAAAATAAGTCGTCTATGAGATGTAAACATCTGGTTACCTTAAAGTCGAGACAAAAAAGATAACCTATTTTGGGATATAAGACATCCATTACTCAACTTTTCGCCGACAATATGCTGTCTATATCTAAAATGTAATGACATTTAGACGTCTATATATCGTCTTTGTGTTGGCTGGTAATGCATTGCCAACCGTTATGTGCAGAAAGTCAACAGATGAGTCAATTAAAGCCGATATTATCATGAAGCTAGAAGGAACTTTCATCAACGAAGACTCCAGTCTTCCTCAACTATTATTACCGAAAATTGTTGAAATTATTATTATCGCAAATGTAAGAGGATGTTTTGGCATCCCAGCTAAATTGGTCCGTCTTACCAAAACGACAATGACGTCGAGAGCCTCCCAAGTCCACATCAATAACCAACTCACTGATGCCTTTGACACAAATATCGGACTAAAGCAGGGAGATGGGCTGGCCCCATTGCTATTCAATTTGGCTCTGGAGTACGTCATACGGAAGCTACCTGTCAATACCCGAGGCACATTACTATACAAGTCGAGCCAAGTAGTAGCCTATGTGGATGACATCAAGATTCTGTCACGGTCACTAACAACTGTCAAAGAACTTTTCCTGAAACTCGACAGCGAAGCAAAACTAGTAGGGCTACAAATCAATGAAAAAAAAGCAAAGCTCATGACGCAGTTGAGGAAAATACCTCAAATACACAAAATATCACACTTGGCGGATACAGTATCGAGAATGTGAGCGAATTCATGTATATAGGCGCCAAGATAACAAAAACGGGCAATGAAAGAGACGAAATACGCCGAAGAATACAGCTCGCAAATAAAATATTTATTCAGTATTGACGATCTTGAAGACCAGCGGCATACACAGGCGAACAAGGCTCCAAGTATACAAATCTGTGATAAGACCTGTGTTATACTATGGGTGTGGAATATGGACCCTAACCCAAGTATCCGAAAATATATTGAACGCCTTTGAGCGACGGATCCTGAGGCGAATAATCGGAGCGAAGCTTGACGGAGACCAATGGCGAATTCGATACAACCATAAGCTGTATGAAATTTTTGACGAACCGAAGGTCTCAAGGATTGTAAGACTGCAGAAGCTGCGATAGACTGGCCACATGAATCGTATGGACGAACAACGGATACCCAAGAAAGTAATCGTTGGGAGAACTGAAGGCCGCCGGAGACCAGTGGGGAAACCGGGGAAACGCTGGTCTGACTCGTTCGACCAAGATAGTTCATCGCTGCTTGGATTTCAGAATTGGAAGACATGGTCAACGGACCGAGACAGTTGGAGGCGCTGTTTGCAGGAAGCGAAGGCCTGAGAGGGGCTGTAGTGCTAAGAAGAAGAAGAAGAGGATTCCGGAGCACACTGCAATGTTAAGTGTTTAAATGAAAACACCCACTTGTTTTATTTAAAACACTTTGAGGATTTTAATTCATAACGGGGAGATTTACTGACGTGATTCATGCTGCTGGGTGACCTATCTCCGTGGTAGAACAAATTCAAAGCAGAAAGCTCCACCAATGCAGAGTTGGTTGGTGTAGTCCAGAATGCGGAGGTATATCGCCGTACCAAGCAATGAGCAGTTCCGTTGGTGACACTTGATGTTCGGAACGCCTTTGACTCTGCTAGATGGGCAGATATTCTGGATATGCTGGAAACCCCTTTTCAAGTTGCATTAGCTGCTACTGAACATAAGTACATAATATTATATATAGTGTTTTGATAAGCCATTCACCATTTCAGCAATCCTTGACAGTTTCGAAGTGGAATGGGTCATAATAGTGATAACATTAATTGTTTGAATTTGTTAACTCGTGAATTAATCAGTCCCAAAAAATTTCAACCATTCGATGCAAGTTTGAGCATGCAGAAACTTGTGGCATACCCTGCCGTCGTTTACTTGTACGTGGCTCTGTCTAAACACATTGTGTCACCCACACATCGCCATCGTCTGGGCCCACCACCATCGACAGTGTATTCGATCCGTTCCGGGCGACAAGTATATCGTAAAGGGACCACCATTTACTTGTGTGTGGCTTTCCCCGCACACACCGTGTCTGGGTGGACACCTTTTCCATCCGCCCAGCGTCAACGATAGCAGCCATCGTGTTGGGCAGTCATCCTTTGGGCACACTACCATTGACTATGTCTTCGTATCATCTTCGATCCGTTCCGGGCAGCAGGTTCATCGTAAATGTATTTGTTGCAAAATTTTACCGCCATTCACAAGTGTATAGTTCCGTCTATACACAACGTGCCGCCTGGGTGTGCAACGTTTCTGCGCACCTCGCCATCTTCATCGTGCTACTGGCAAGTTGAGCTGTGTGCAGTCGTCTCCATTGTCTGCGCACACCACTATCAACTACGTCTAAGTGCCGCCATTGTTTTTACCAGTGTGCAATGTTTGTTTCAAGCTACACACTCCTCCATCATCATTGTGTTACTGCTGGCAATTTAGAGTGTTTTCAGTCGTCGTTGCTGTATGCACACGCCACCATCCGTTACGTTTGCAAGCCAACACCAAACTGCTCAACAAGTTCCAATGCCCAGGAATTTGTTGTAAAACTCCGCCGCTGTCTACTTGTGTGTAGTTTTTTCTACATAAATTACTTGTGTGCACATTGTTCTATGCAGCTATCCTTTCAAGCTGCGCACGCCGTGTTAAGCTGCACACGTCGCTGTTTTCATCGAATCGATGTCGTTGTTGATAGCAACGTGCATTCATCGTATCCATTTACCGCATAGTGTCACCGTGTGAACCGTCAAGTGTTTGTAACAACAATACCGCACCACCGCTGATGGTTGCGTGAGTCATCACCGCCACACCAGTTTGGGATTTTGTCGATACGCATTCGACATCGAATTTCGATTACTTTGTATTTCGACGTAACGTTTTTGACCGATCATGACTCTCAGTGTCATCGATAAAAGTCCAACAAAGGACACGTGGACTCAATGCTTCCGGTAACAAGGCTACACTTATATGGCGGCTCACCGAGGCCGTGGGAGGTGCTGAAATTGAAGTTGACGAGGTATATTGCTCCAAAATGTCTGAAACGCAGCCGCCAATGTGGAATCTGACAGCGATTGTTGAACGACTTAGTGCCGACGTCCGTATTTTGTGTGGAAATCATCAAGCTGCTCAAACGTCAACTTCACTTCCCGAAAATGCAGGTACCGACTGCGGATCAAAGTTTCACAACGCAAGGGACGTAATTGACCTCCTTCCGGACTTCAACCCGCAAGAAACCAGCTCCTTATCCGCGAGTGCTTTCGTACATTGGATTCGTAGGTTAATATGTGCAAACGGATGGGACGGGACCGTTGTGATTTTCACAACTCAGGCCAAGTTGAAGGGCCCCGCAAAACTCTGGCTGGAATCAAACAGTGACGTGTTTGTAAACTTCGAACAGTTTACAATTGAATCTTTGTGAACATTCCTGGATGATGACGACAAGTCAGACGTTCATTTACGTATGGCCGCTGACGGGAGAAAAATCAGTGAACCCATATTGGAATATCACTTCCGAATGTGTGCCAAGGGTAAAAGGGTGGATTCATCGTACAATATATTTGCCGTGGACCAAATTATCCTACACTACGAAACTCGATAGCCTCCTTGAATTTCCAGGGTACAAACGAACTATTTATGTCCATTTCACGATTCTTCGAGAGCGTTTATAAACAGACTCAAGTTAAACTAGCGAAACCTACCGCCAATCGCTCTGTCCGCATCCCAACAAATGGTCGAAGGACAAAAACGTATAAGCCTGACAAGGAAATTGTGTTATAATTGTTTCAAACCGGGGCGCATATCAATTAATTGCCCAAACCCGCAGCGTCGCGCCCGTTGTTCAAAGTGTCAAAAAGTTGGACATTCCGTTGATAATTGTCCTACGTGCCACGATGGACAAATCAGCAACGTAGACGCTGTGCCGAAAATATTTTACGATGGGCTACTGTGACTGAAGATGCTAGATGAGTCACACCCAATTGAATATGTATATGATGTTGTGGCACTAGTTGCTGGACGCACTACCAAACATTTGCATATTAGACTAGGGTAATCCATCGTGTGAGAGACTGAATGACTGCTCGGTGGCCAGTCTAGTAATGGAGAAAACAAAAGTGGTCATCCTGACAAGGGAGAAAGTCCTCAGAGCAAGGAGGGTATTGGGGAAGTACCAGTTGAATCAAAACCATCACTAAAATACCTGGCGCTACTGAACGACTCGGAGATGAGTTTCTCTGAGCAAATCAGGACAGCGGATGATAAAGCTACTTCAGTCATATTGGCTCTGAGTTGACTTATGACCAACGCAGAGAGATCTAGCCCGTCAAGAATGTGATGCATCTTGTGAAGTGATGAAGCATTATCATATCCAGCAATCTTTGATTCGATGGTGCCAGTGATTGCAGGAACCACCCTCGTCACTAGAGAGCAACACATTATGTACCTCCGTATAAATGAATCTACAAGGAAGACTGTCACCCATGAGGAGAGCCAACGCTCATCCAATGATTGGATGCAACTGTATGTGAACGGCATCAAAGGAAGGTACACCGCGCACCTCATCCCTGATTTGAGACCATGGCTTAATTGAAAGTACTGTGGGACTGACTTCTAGCTAACCCAGCTCTTCAGTGGGCATGTATGTTTTCAGTCTTCCTTGCATAAGATCGGTTAGCCGCAGTCTTTCGGCTATAGGTGTTGCGCAGGAGGGGAAGACACTGCTCTCCACACATTTTTTGCATGTAAACGATAAAACAAGCTGAACTAGGGTCTCTACAAGGAAGCTGAAAAGCTTTCCCTGGATGGTCAAATCGGCAAGATGCTTGCATCGGTTGACAAATGGAAGAATTTGGCACATTATGTTCGGGCAGTCTCAAAAGATAAAAAACAGCAGCCAAGGATATTGAGGTTGGTGGATCACTTTTATCGCAATCCCTCTTCCTTACGCCCCTCCTGCTAGAGGAGGGACCCCCAACTTAAAGACACCCCACGGCGTGACATAACGAGAGCTTAGCCCGATGAATTGTAATATGCCAAATTGTTCCAGTCTAGAGTCTCAAGCTGCCAGGGGAGGTGCTTAGTAGGTAGTTCAGATGCCTTGCATATGAAGGAGGCCTACACTTAGGGTGTAAGTAGCCTTCATCTCCCAATCACAAAAAGATACCTTAAATTGACGTAGGTGATGGAAGGCTTATATTTTTTGATGATTTAACTAATACCTCAATAAATTTTTCGGTATTACTGCTCAAATTCTTGAAAATCGAGTAAATTTGAAAGTGTGTTGGTTTTCTGTAAATTGAACAATATTAGTCGTCTTAAATGCAGCGCACACATGGTTAGAAGAGTCATTCTGTCTGTCTGAGGAGAGGGTATAAAAAACCTCAGTTGATGCAAAATTCATTGTCATTTTTGTAAGGAAGTAAACTATATTGATTTTTGTTTTGATTGGAGTTCATATAGGATGGAAAAAGAGCAAGTAAACTTTTTTTGGCGAAAGACAATTCATGGTGGTTGAAGCTTCTTCCGTTAACGGAAATCGTAGAATAAGGAGATTGTGAAGACTTCGTTGGCGAGAAGACAGTAGTGCAAATAAGTTTGGCAGAAGGTGGTATTGGAGTAGCGATCGAGCGGAGTATTCTGGCGAGCCACGATCATCACTTGGTGGCTCATCTGGGGTTCTTCTAGCCTAAAGCAACTGGCACCTATGCCTATCTAGGGGTGAGCCACTAGAAGCACAAGCCGCAGCTAGAATACCTTTAGCGTAGAACATAACAAGATCTAATACCTGACCCTTTTAATCTACTTGTCTCGATCGTCGTTTTAATATGAGTTTACTCCGTGACCAACGAAAAACGGAATGTTTTGGACTGAATCTGGAACCGCATATATTTTGACGCATGCTAATTCTCCATCAATCTCAATATTTGTCGCTAACAGCCTTATAGGTTCTAATACACCACTTCCATATCTGACAAGATTTACCAATTTGTCATCTACGTAAAATGTCGAACCTAACTGCTCTGCAGTGCCTTTACTTATGATAGCACAAATACTTCCATGTCGGCATACTCGTAGCACTTTTCTGGGTTTGAGTTCACTGTCACATTTTCAATGAACTTATTGTGACTAGAATTGGTTTCAATGTGGAGAATCGGTGGCGATGATGATTATTTTGACTCTCGCGTGTCACCCTTAAAATTTTCACAGCCTTTAGCGTAGTGCCCCAATTGAACACACTTGCAGCAAACAAATTATCTTTTTACAGCACTAAGATTATGTGCTTTTAGTTGAGTCCAATTTTTTTTTTTTGTGGTAGGGAGGTGAATACTATTTATGCACACAGTATGGGACTCCCATCGCGACTGGACTACCCACTAAACACCTGCCCTGTCAACCTGAGAACCCAGCCTGGAACCGTTTGATACATTACTTCGGGCCAGGGCGCTTTTTGTTACGCCGTGAAGCGCCTTCAAGCTGGGGAATCCCCTTCCAGCGGGAGGGGAGAGGGGTAGAGGAAATGCCAGAAGAGCAATCCCCCAGCCTCAGCGCCCCCAGCTGCTGTGAGGCTCTTTTATATTTTAGGACTGCCCGAGCATAATGTGCCACTTGGTTCCGTACCGCAACTATATTATCCGGGGTGAGCTCTCCCGTCTCCCCGGAGTGTTCCTTTTGCAGCCTGATCCGTTTTGTACACGCAAAGAATGTGTGACAAGCGTTGTCTTCCTCTCCTGGGCAAAACCGACGATCGGGAGACCGTGACTTACCGATCTTGTGCAGGTAAGACTGAAAACACCCGTGCCCGCTCAAAAGCTGGGTCAGATAGAAGTCAGTCTCACCATGTCTTCAATCCAGCCACGGTCTCATATCTGGGATGAGGTGCGCAGTTCACCTTCCCTTCGTGCAATTCACCCAAGACTGCTGCCAATCGTTGAGCGAGCGCTGTCTCTCCTCGCGGACAACTATCTCCCTCGCATCCTCGTTTTGGCGCAGGTAAATAGCGCGGCGCTCTCTAGCAAGGAGGGCGACAGGTATCACGCCTGCAATAACTCCCACCGCCAAGTCGGAGACTGTTGGATACGAAGATGCAATTCTCAGTGCTCCTATTCTCTGTACCTGTGCCAAACGTTTTCGGTATACCTCCTTGCTGAGAGCGTCGCCCCATACCTCTGCTCCGTACTGTCGCTCATCAAGAGTTGTCTTCTTGATGGGCTGGGTCCCCCTACGTTGGCCATAAGTCGACTCAGAGCCGATATTCCCGAAGAAGCCTTCTCAGCCGTTGCCCTGATTTGCTCAGAAAAACTCATCTTCAAGTCGATCAGTAGCCCCAGGTACTTCACCGCTGGCTTCGATTTGATTTGAATGTCTCCAATACTGATCATCCTTACTCTAGGGATTCTCTCCTTCGTCACTTCGGTTTTCCCCAGTGCTAAACTGACCCCATTAGCAGTCACCCAGTCCCTCACTCGGCGCATTAGCATACCTGGTCTAAGTTGCGCTTGTTCAACGGTGCGTCCAGCGACCAGAGCCGCAACATCATCCGCATAGCCGACCAAGTGCAACTTATCTGGCATCTCCAGTCTCAGTAGTCCGACGTAAGACACGTTCCACAGGTCCGGACCAAGGATAGATCCCTGGGCAACACTCGATGTAATTTCCATCCTTCGTTGGCCCTGTGTCGTATCGTAGAGCAGGCTTCGGTCCTTTAGGTAGTCCCTCAAAAGCCGCATTAGATATTCTGGAACTTGAAAAGAGTTTTTCAGCGTATCAAGAATATCCACCCATCTAGCGGAGTGGAAGGCATTCCTGACGTCGAGTGTCACCAACAGGACGATCCGTCGCTTGGTGCGACTATATGCCTCTTTCTTTTTGACCGCGTTCACCACCTCTGCAATCGTATCAATGGTAGAACGTCTTGCTCTAAAGCCGTACTGCCGTGGAGATAGGTCCCCAGCAGCACGGATCGCGTCAGTGAGTCTTCCCTTGATGAATTTCTCTTGCAGTTTTCCAGCCATGTCTAGCATGCATAATGGGCGGTATGCAGCCGGCGATCCGGGATTAGTCCTTTTGCCACGTTCTTTTCTGCTCCTGTCATAGTGATATCTCCAATGTGTTATGCTGCAATTAAGTTTGGTAGCAACTCAGATAGCTTTCGGTACTTTGACAGTGGTCTCAGCAAACTTTGATAGCGTTAGTTATGGATTCTGCGCACTACCCATTGTACTGTATCACTGCTGTCCATATATGTTTTTATGTATCGTGAGTGTTTGTCGAAATAATACTCCGTGATGTTATGCCTTGACGTTTCAATGTACTTTTGTGTACTTATGTGAAGATTGATCTGAATTGTTAGTGTTAGAAAAGTGACTAGCAAAAGTTCTTTTCAATACACTCACGTTCTTTCCTCCGCTGTAATAGAATCGCTCTACCACCTTGTTATGCCATCTAAGTTCGCTAGTACGTGAAGCGCCATCATTGTTTCGTCCCATTTATAGAACGTACCAAGCTCATCCATGCGTTTTATCCATTCTGGGATTTAACCATCCCAGACTTCTTTCTTTGGGGCTACTTGAAATTGCGGGCTTATGCTAACAAGCCTCAGATAATCGCAGCCCTTCACAAAAATATTAGACAAGAATGCGTTATCACCGGTAATCTTACGGAAAGTCACGAAAAATGCGATGAAACAGACACAAATGTGTATCAACTCTGGCGGCAGCCACTTGTTGGATATAATCTTTTCCACTTAGCGGAAAAAATTGTGAACATCCAAATAAAGGTTTCCACCACTCAAAATTATTTTTTTTTGTGCAAAAGTTATTCAAAAACAAAATTGGATGATTAATTTTGTGCCACCTTGTATATATTTTCTTTTTACGTAGCACTGCACCCCCTTTTGGGCCTTCGCTTAAAGATAGTTATAGTATCTCATTGTCATGAGCGAATGTATCGGCACTCTGAAAGGTGATATGATCATTATCACGCTTTCGCCGTGTGTCCGTCCACCCAGCTGCGATACGTTCTGATTTTTAAACCAGCACGTATAATAAATGAACACGCTTATAGTCCGTTCGAAGAATCACTCGAACTTAATCTCGTTGACGCCAACGAAACTCAAACCAGAGACCTTTGGCTTACGGGCTTAGTGCTTTAACCACTAGACCACGCGGGCTACGTCACCTTGTATACGGTTGTTATATAAATTGACTTGCTGCCATTTTATTTTCAGTGTGCTGAACTCCATGTATGATTAGTAATGATAACATATCAATGGTACAACATATTTCTAAAATTTTCATCAAAATCCTTACACATCTGTAGTGTTTGGGTCCTTTGCGAACGTGTATTTAAAGAGTACCTATCACGTCTAATTGTTGGACCAATCAGTCAAGTCAAGTTATAAAGTCGGAGAGTGAAAGTAGAAAGTGAAGTTAAGTGCATGCAAGAAAGAAGAGGAAGGAGATAGAAGATAAGAAGAAGGAGACAGAAGATAAGAAGAAGGAAGATAAGAAGGAGACAGAGGACAGGTAGAGGAGGAGTTTGAAGGCAAAGGGAGATAGCGAAGTAGAGTGAGACGGAAGAGAGTAGGTTAGAAGATAGATTGAGACGGCAGATAGAGCGAAATAGAAGATAAAGCAAGCAAGAAGATAGAAAGAAATAGAAGATAGAGCAAGTAAGAAGATAGAGCGAGTAAGAAGATAGAGCGAGTAAGAAGAAAGAGCGAGTAAGAAGATAGAGCGAGAAGAAGAAAGATATAGATAGAAGATATAATACCGGGACTCTGGGTGAGTAATTTGTACTCCTTTGCTGACATGGGTCAGTTTCAGTCAATTTTTCTAAATTTCGAATTTCGTTTAATACGAGTATTATTGAAAGTTAGTTATTTTGCGGACTTTTTACAAATTATAGCCTAAAGGGAACTATCTATTCCCTTTTGGCGGACAGAATGTCGACGGACGGTGGCGTGGTTGCCGGACGTGACATGCCCGATAAAGATGAACAAATTGCTTCGCTGGTTGCCAAGCTCGACAATATAACGCTGAAGTTGGATCAAGTGTTTGTAACGCTGTTACAAACACAAGAGACACTCGCGAAAACTAATGCTGAGCTGGCCGATCAGCGAAACAAAAAATCAGTTGCTAGCTGCGAAAAATGCAGAAATAGTTTTAATGCTCAAAAATAAGGCTAAGGTAAACGGAAAATATCAAAAAGACAGCCCTCAGATGAAAAAGCTAAAGTGAGGGCGTCTTCACCTCCGAAGTCGTGTTCCTCATATGAAACTTCAGAAAGTGAGATGGAAGTTGACTGCAATAGCAGCAAAGACAAAGAGGATGAGATTTTCCCTGCCCTTCCAACACCAAAACCAGCTACGACATTCAAAGACATGGCTCTCACACCAAAACCAACACTGCCGAACACTACAAACACACAACCCGCGCCACAAGCACAAGAAGTGAAAACACTTCCGATCATTTTACGAGAGCCCTTAAAATTGTCCCAAATGCTTAATATCATGAAAACACAAAACATATCATACATATCTGCAAAAAGGGTCTACCTGGGCATACAAATCATACCAAAAACCCACAGATCAAAGACGATTTACCAAAGCACTAACTGAGAACGAATTACAATATCACACTTATATACTTCCAGAGGGTAGACAGCTGAATGTTGTCATCAGGGGCCTGTATGGTCTTTCAGCTGAAGAAATCAAAGAAGACTTACAGTCTCAAGGCTTCAACCCAAAAGCAGTCTATTACATTAAAATGAGGGAAGGTCTTTCTAAAGTTGTCAAGGTTCTCCTCCCAAAATCCGAAACTAATTTCTATATTATTAAATCTATTTGCCACCTTATGTGTATCATGGAGGCACAGTGTCCTCGTACGGGCCAGGGTATGTGGCACAATTGCTAGCAACTGTCATGCACAGTATCAATGCGTTAAATGCGATTCGCTTCATCATTTCTCGGACTGTCCAAAGAAAATTAAAGAGAAGGCAAAATGTGCTAACTGTGGCGGAGAATATCCAGCAAGCTACGAGGGTTGTCCCAGGAATCCAAAGAACGTGAGAAAATCATTCGCACAAACAACCACGACACAGGCTCCTCTACGCACTCAAAATCAAACTTACAATATGGACCAAATGTTTGCCAAATCACAGGCACAGTTCCAAAACATGATGCAAGAGATGATGGCAAACATGATTCAAACCATGTCCGCTGCATCTCAAAATGTCGTCAACACTAAACACTAATGAGTTTAATGATTCACGTTTCAATTCTGACGTGGAATGCGAATTCCTTGCTTCAGCATACCGGTAAAATACAACAATTTATTTTTGATCATAAATTCGATATCATAATGATCCAAGAAACCTTTCTAAAGCATGAAAGACGATTCCGCATCCCTAAATACATAATGTGCAGAAATGACAGAATGACAGGTAGAGGAGGCAAAACGGTCGTTCTCGTCATTATCTCATCAATACACCCACACTTGAGAAACTAGAGGCCACAGCAATCAAGGTGCGAGCTGACTTTCTAGAGTTCATTGGGATTCCTACTTACAATCCTCCAGGAAATAGAAATCATTCAAATAATCTTAGAGCACTTACTGCATTTGATGGCCCTATCTTCATTGCAGGAGATCTAAATGCCACGCACTGCCTTTGGGGAGTTGTGGTAAGCAATAAAGCTGGGACCGAGATCAATACATTCATCACAGCCAACCACTTCAGCCTACATATCCCCAATGAGCCAACACATTACGGATTAAGAAATAGCTTTGCACTGGACATTGGAATATCGTGAGATTTCACACAAAATGTTCGGTTAAATGTCCTCGACGAACTGTCTTCTGACCACAAACCAGTCCTTTTCCTTATAGAAAACATCTTCTTTGATGTTTCTATGCAGAAAAAGAAAACGACAAACTAGAAAGCGTTTAAAGTCACATTCGCGAATGAAACTAATTTTCAATCACCTGAAATGGCCGACGGCATCGACAACATTATTGAGGGTATAACTCAGAAAATTATACAGGCAAAAAAGGACCATACGGTCATAACTCTGAGAAGGGAAACGAATCCCTGTGAACTCCCTCAGAATATCAAACAACTGATCAGGAGAAGGAATCAAGTTCAGAGGAGAGCTAGGTTTACAGGTGACCCTACGCTACGCATTAACGCTTCTCGGATGACAAATGAAATCCGTGATAAGATAAGGGTATTCCGAAACGAGCGATGAGAGAGCTTTTTGCAGAGTCTCGAGCCTGGGTGTGCCAGTTTCTGGGGAATGACCAAATATTTTCGGAAAAACAGTAAAATTGTGGTACCACCTATTCATGGTCCGAATGGGATGCAATACTACGATGCAGGTAAGGCGGAGGCATTTGCAGATTCCCTAGAAACACAGTTCCGCGAAAATTCTTCAGATGGGGAGGACTTTGGAACTGAGGAAAGAATTGAATCTTCTGTCAACAGACTCCTAATGGATAGCATTCAACATGAAGACAGGATAAAACCAACGGACTTAGACGAAATCAAAAACATTATACAGACACTCAACAAACATAAAGCATTCGGATATGACACTACTACAAACACTATGATTTCTTGGCTACCAGATAATATTTTACAAATATTTGCCGACATTATTAATACAATTTTTAGTTTGCAAAAGTATCCCAAAATATGGAAATCAGCGGTTATTATTGTCTTCCCGAAACCTCTCAAGGACCCACAATTTCCACAAAACTAGAGACCCATCAGTCTCCTCTCTTCGCTATCGAAAATTGGGGAAAGGGTGATTCTGCATCGACTTTATGAGGTTATATCTGATAAAGATATTCTACCGGAAGAATAATATGGCTTCAAAGCCAAACATTCTACTGAGCTCCAGTTAGTTAGAGTGGTCCAACACATTAGAACAGGCTTAAATTACAAGAACTCAACAGGCTTAGTTATGTTTGGCATAGCTAAGGCCTTTGATAAATTCTGGCATGCAGGACTTATCTTCGAAATGCATCAGTTCAATATGCCACTGCAGCTCACTCAAATTATTGGCTCCTTCTTGGAAGGCAGATCATTCCGTGTCAGAATTGATAGACAGCGCTCAAGCCTGAGACCAATTGATGCTGGAGTTCCTCAGGGCTCGCCCATATCACCGGTCCTATACAATATAATTACTGCAGACCTTCCTACTCAGCATCCGTAAGTAAAACTATCACTCTACGCTGATGATACCTGCATATTTGTTACAGCACGACAAGCAAGAGTCATCACTTCAAACTTGCATCGATCAATAAACATTTTATTGGAATATTTTCGTAAATGGAAAATTACGATTAATTCTGATAAAACACAGGCCCTATTCATCACAAGAAAACCACTACAAACTCCTTAGAGACTCAACATTGACAATGAAACAATAGACTGGGCACCAACGGCTAAATACCTTGGACTTACATTCGACAAAAGCCTGATATGGAAACAACACATGCAAAATAAATGGGGACACAGTATTGGACTTCTCTCCTCACTGTACCCAATCATTAAATCCAAAAAACTTGGCCTTAAAAATCGATTGCTCGTTTACAAAAAAATTATGCGAACGACGCTACTATACGGTAGTTCTGCTTTCTAGCAGACGACAAAGACTAAAAAAAGCACTCCAGTCCTTCCAAATAGAATTATTCGAAAGATCTTAAGAATTCCATGGTACATTAGAAACACGGACATATACAAGGACCTAAGACTTAAGACAGTGAAAAAATACGTACGTGACAGAGCATTGAAACTTTTTGATACAAAATACAACAATACTTATAGTACCTTGGCATTCCTTCGAACTGTCCGGGACGGGGATGATTTACGTTTCCCAACTACTCGCCAAATAACTATATAAAATTTATTTCCAAAATTTTATAATGACTGAAGTTGGCTCAGGTAGGTAAGTGGGTACTGTAGTACTCACAGATACGAGGGAGTTAAGGTGCTTAGTCGCACTCCCTCCAATCCCCCCACATTCCAAGTCTAATTGTTGCTGTAATTGATAAGTTTTCAATTGCCTGTAACATAGCTGTTTATGAGTCGATTTTTATTAAACTTTCTGAGAACATGTGTTTTTGTCAAATTTAAGGGTCATCCTTCGATTTAACTGATGAAAATGTAAAATTCGTAAAATATACTCTTCTTAACAAATTTGATAGATTTTAGACTTTTGAGGTATTTTTCGCGCTTGCACTCATAAAGACCTACTTTCCCGATTTTTTTCAGATTTTTCTCACCAAAGATGTCCAATCGCAGGGGGGGAAATCCATTTTTCGTACATTTCTCCTCACTCTGCACTTTCCCCTGTAAATAATTCTAATTTGAGACCTGTATTGAAAAGCTCTCAGTAAAACCTTCTATTTGTTAAGGGTCACCCCTCTATACGGGGAGGTGCCCTTAAACACTTTAAATTATTTTTTTTGTACTGTAACTTTTGAAAGAGCATCACTTTTGACCTACGTACAAAATTTTATCATTTGCGAGGAACCATGCCGTAACGCGACGGACACGGGGGTCGCAATTTTAGTAGGGTGTGTTACACCCACGGAAGTCACCGCAGTTGCAGACATTAAGTTTTGGCAGAGGGGTGCGTCGCTCGGGGTGGCATACTGAGGCCGGCTACCACTCAGTCGAGTCGTGGGACTTCCGGGGCACCCTCTGCTCGTGCTGAGCCACCCTACATAAAAACACTAACACGTAGGGATAAGGATGGGAAAGAGGAAGGTCATATTGAGAAATAAAAAAATTATTTTTGCTTACAACATAGTGGCCGATTTATTTGAAGTAAGAAAAATAAACACAACAATAATTAATAACAAAAAAATAATAGTATAAAGCAAGCTCATTTCTTTGTTTTTAAATAATTTAATTCCAATTTCAATAATATGACAAAAACACATAAGTAAAAGAAAATACAATAAAAAAATGTGTAATTTACTCATCTCTAATGATGCTGCAGAGCTCTCGGCAACCGAAGGGGGGCATTGAAAATTAACTCGAATTTAAAAACATTAATATTGCTGAAAACACAACCCGAACCGGCCACTTCTATCACTACGATCCACCGTCTCAGTCTTTCACTGTTCATATGAAATTGAAGAAAATTCAACGTCCTAAAATTTAGCCTTCTCCATTAACCAACAATGCAGTTTTAGTAAGCAAGCTTTTCATAATTTCATACTTTCCACTCATTTCATCACTTACAAACTCGCTCCAATTTAATCTTGGCAAAGTAGTTAATATTACTAAAATCCAGCACTTTGCTGCAACTTATATTCTCGGCGGCACGGAAAAGGGAAATTCACTTCTTAACACATCGCGATCTCACCCTAAACTTTTTACGTCTAATCGCTACAGACAAATTAATGGAATTTGCACCACATCACTTCCTTTGAATTCTCTCGTTTTTATCTTGTTCCAATCCCAATAATCACAATTCATTCGTCGATTAATACTTCCCTCACTGAATCCAAATCAAGACTTTTCTTATTATTTCGTAAATCTTGCTAAAAACAATTCCTTTTATTCACCAGCCAAATCTAACTAGCCCTTTTTCGATCCAAAAACTGACTACCTTTTCCAATCCAGCACTTCACACCCAAAAATCCAATCCCATAATCATGTCATTTCTAATTACCACTGCCTGGGTAACGTAGTCGAAGTTCATTACACCTCGATTCCGCTACCCACACATCTTTTTCGTACCGACAAACGCAACAATTTCCATTTTGCCTATATGGCAATTTGCATAATTAAAGAAGCGTTTGATTAGATGCAAAGTGTCACATATATACGGAAGCTATTGATTTTGCCGATGCTCCAAAAAGAGTGCTTCAATGCGCTCGGGGAACTTGAACCCGGGTCGAGAAACAACGACACTACCACCGGGGCCACAATCTATTGATTTCCCATTCATCAAATTAGCAACTTCAACTCTTTCTTGATGGGCATGAAATTGAAATTTTTTAATAGGAACTAATGAATAGAATTAGTTAGTATTAAGGAAGGAATTAGGTTTTGTTAGGAAAAATGTATAGAATGAAATTTTGTTGATGGGAATTAATGTATGGATATTACTAGTTTTTTGGTAATTGAAAATAAGGGAAAAGGGTAGGATTTGATGATGTAGAAATTAAAATTATAGCGAAATTGGTAAAATTTTAATAAAACTAAATAAATATACAGGGGAAAAGGTATTAATGCCCAAAAGAAGGTGGAGATGTTACGGCAGTAATTTGAAGCTACGAATGGGAGAATGTCAGTAAGCCGGAATTCGCAACAGGTGCTATAAACATTTATTACAATACCCTTAAAAATCTGCGCCGAAGATACATCATAGGTAGGCATGACTTCGGAAACAAAATCAACAAAATCGCTTCATAGCCTCATGTATTCAAGCCAGTGGAAAGAACTGTGTCAAGCTACGACCCTTATTATCATTTCTGCCAGCACTTCAAATAAGATGCCTTGCCGAATTATTGGAGGGAAGCGAGAAGGGGCAAGCAACAAATGGATGAGCAATATTTTGCAATTGGGCACCGAGAGCTATTGGAAAAGCAAAAGAAATACCAATCCAACTTTATTGGTGAAGATTGTCCAAATTGACGAAAAAAGTCGGAAGCTTTCAGCTCAGAATTCATCCATTGGAGTCATATCATATCGAATCTCTTCCCAAAATGTGATGCATGTCAAACATCTCAGACTGTTTCTATTCCTATTTCCCGACCACTATGAAAACCACCAAAAATTCTCAATTAAGATATGATTTCATCTCATTGAGTTTTCTTACAAAATTTCCTTTGAGTCAATCATTTTCCTTCCCGGAAAAGCGTGTGCAATGACGAAAACTTGAAAACCAGATGAGTACACCCTTATCTTCGCTCTAATTGACGAAGTACTTAGCACAGCTATCAGCTTCCAGAGGATGTTCATAATGGCAATGGAAATGATAGAATCATTGATGGAACGAGCCATTTTGGGCGTCTGCTAAATGCATTAAATCGGCTTGGCTTTGTTGTTCACTCTGATTCAGGCCACAGGTTAAGAGCTAAACGCCGCACCCCCCACAACTTCACAGAGAGACACACCATGGCATCGACTTTATCGCTGGCAATTAATTTTCTGGCTGTAATTTCCACTGTAATGGGCTTCAGGGGCACCAGAAGCCACTCAGTTTCAATCGCGTTAACCAGTCTACAGTTTGTTAAGCCACAGAATTGATTACTGGTAATTATTTTTACAAATTTTCCCTTTTTCATCATTTTTTCCCCCTTCACTTGGATAATTGATGGCATATTGTTTGATTTTAGTTGAGAATAATTATATTTAATGGCGCATTTTGATTAATAGACAGGCAAATCTTCTTTGATGGCAAAATACGGACCTTAAGGATTCAATGATTAAAGTAAATGCTTAAAGGCTAGATAAATTCCTTACAGCAATCTTTCTAACTCAATCAACTTCTTCCTGCTAAACTCTTAATGCCGATACCAAAGTAAGTAATTACCCATATCCCTGAAGAAAATAACAACAAAATCCACTAAATAAGATTGTCTTCAAAGCAACGTAACATCACTCAAATGACCACACATGGTGTGAAGTGTCACGCCGACCACACACGACAATTTCATCCTTTAATCTTTTCCGCAAACCGAGATAGTCCTTTTGTTTCCGTGTTGTATTCCTTCCTTTTGTCTTGCACAAATTACATCCAATCTAGTGGCACATGCTATACTTCTCTACCGAAATTCACTTCAAATAATTGACCATTTCCTTCTTCGCTAAAGATAAATCGAATACAGGAAGCCAAGTCAATTTCATATATGATCCTTGTCATGCATCCAATGTTGACTTTTTGACGTATTTTTGGCGGTGAATGCGAAAAATAACAAACAAGCAACAAATGCCGAACAAACTGACTTCCTTCCTAGTGATATTAAGTTTCGGCTTGGATGTGAAATTATTCAAAATAGTCCTTTCCAATACGAGACAAATATTGAACATTATATTGGCGGTGTGTACAGATAAAAATACAATTCCTAGTCGCATTCTCTTTTCATATGTTTGGGACATATATCTTCCTTAAGGATATTGCTTGACAGTATGGAACGGAAAGTAAGACAGAGAAAGTGCTGAACAGCATATGAGCATTATTCTCGCAAACGTTGCTATTGTTTGTTTTGCCATAGTCCTGTCATTATGAACGCCCGTTAGTGCTGTCCTTATATCCTTTTTCGCTCTTATTACCTCCAATAGTTTGTGTAGCTCACATTGCGGCGATTGTTTTATCTATTGTTCGCTACACCTATCTGCAAAGCAGATGGGGCCACTGAGGAAGTAAGGCCTTAATAAAGGTGGTATTAAACTGTTAATTTAGAATGCGTTATAAGATAGATACGATTAAAATGATATTTGGTTGAGACAACATTAGAGATATTTCAACCTCAAAAAGAAAGAATTTCGTGCTGTTCAAAATATAAGCAATTCTTATGTATATACAAATTCCGCAGTTTAACCAAACCACAAGGATGTATCCTCACACGGGACAAATCGTCAGACCAATCACACTTCAACTGTTTCATATATCGCATATACAAGAGTAGTACAAACGAAAATCATGCGACTGCGATTTATTTCCTTAATAGAGGAGAGGATAGGGCTTACAAGATGGTGTTTTGGCACCGTCTACTATTCAAAACCGTAAGAAAATGGAGATGTGGGAATAGTTGTTTCTTTGCCGCTCAAAACGCAAATATCAACAAAATTTTATTGTAATGGCTTCTGGCCCCATTGTAGGTTGCTGAATGGGAATTGTAGTTTTGGGATGTTTTCAAACATTGCCCTTGTAATGGCTAACAGCAGATGGGATTTAGTTGTTTGCTGTTTTGAAGTTTTTTTTTTTTTTTTGAGGTATTCCATTATTTGTATATAGAATATTTTATAATATTGAAGTGAAGAGGTCCTATCAATTTGTAGTAAATAAACATTTTAATCATTTCCAGAAGGATAAGATATTTACTGTTGGCATAACGTTTTCCATCAACAAATGACAAAACAGAGCCTTTAGCCTTGTAAATCAAGACATTTGATGTCCGAAAAATACAAAACGAAAGATAATTTGAACGCAAGTAGTTGAAGAGGTAAACTTGAAAATAAAAAAAATGCTTACACTGCTAGGTATGTAATTTTCCGGTAAATAAATATGTAATAAAAGCTACTAAGGAAGAGGAACGGGGAACGACTAGAGGATATAGCCTCCACGATGAAACAAATCACAACGGCCAGCGCCTGATTGACTTTGCATGTAGCAGAAATCTAGTCATACGTTTGCCTTGCTTCCCACATCGACGCAGTCATAAAATGACCTGGGTATCACCGGATGGCAACACACAAAACCAGATTGATTATGTTCTGATCCAACAACGTTTAGCCTCGATCATACTTGACGTCCGTACATACCGAGGAGCCAATTGTAACTCAGATCATTACTTGATCAAATAAACCTATTGATGTCGTATGTCAAAGGCATATTCAGCAAAGACCAGCCCGCCACAAAAAATTTGACATCGAAAGGCTCCAAACGGTGTCGGTGGCCAAGAATTTCACGGAGACCCTCGACAACCAGCTGGCTCCCATCTTATCAGACGCATCGTTAAAGACGAAGAACGAGCTCTGGATGGAAGTGAAAGCGACTATTAGGACCGTGGCAGAAAAGACAATCGGACATCAAGCCCGCCGCAAGAGGAATGATTGGTTCGATGATGAGTGCCAGAATGCGTTAGATAAAAAGAATCAGGCGTAAAAAAAATACATAGGTAGGAAAACCAGGACAAGGAGAGAACACTATGAAAATCTCAGAAGAATAAGAATTAGGATTAAGAAAAGAAAATACTATGACGACCAATTGAGAAGTATAGATGTAAGTTTAGCGAGCAACAACACAAGACAAGCATGCAAAGTAGTGAAAAGCCTGAAACGTGGTTATCAGCCCAAAACCATGCTCTGTCGTGATGACATCAGCAATATAATCGCTGTAAAAACAAAATTAAAGAAAGATGGGCATCATATTTTAAGAACCTCCTTAATCCTCGACACAACTCCAGAACATCGGAGGCTATAGGTGCCTGCGGAGAGCTTTCATTCGCCCCACTAACTCTGGATGAAGTTTGTTCCATCATCAAGCCCCAAAAGATAATGAAGCGCCGGGCATTGATGAGATTCCAGTGGAGCTCATCAAATATGGTGGCAGAAGTGTTCATCAAGCTATTCACAAAGTCATCCTGTACATTTGGCAACAAGAACATATGCCAAAAGAATCGAGCCAATCAATTATATTCCCTATCCACAAAAAAAGTGATAAGCTACAGTGCGAGAATTATAGAGGCATATCACTGTTTTGTACGGCGTACAAAATATTTCCTGAAATCTTGGAAAATAGAATCGAATCATACGCCAACAGTATTATTGGGGAGTATCAAGGTGGTTTTAGGGCAGGTTGATCAACAAGGAACCAATTGTTCATAGTCATGCATGTACTTGAAAAATGCTGGGAGTTCAACGTAGACGTACACCAAATGTTCGTTGACTTCATGCAAGCATATGACAGTACTGATCGTAACGTACTGTACCAAATAACGCTTTGCTTTGGCAAATTAGCCTCTCTTACCAAAATAACAATGAAATCGATGACCTCTCAAGTCCGCATCAATAACCAACTCACCAATGCCTTTGACACAAATATCGGGCTAAAGCAGGGAGATGGGCTGGCTCCATTGCTATTTAATTTGGCTCTAGAGTGCGTCATACGGAAGCTACCTATCGATACGCGAGTTACATTAATATACAAGTCGAGCCAAGTAGTAGCCTATGTGGATGACATCAACATACTGTCACGGCCGTTAGCAACTGCCAAATAACTCTTCCTGAAACTTGACAGTGAAATAAAACTAGTAGGGCTACAAATCAAAGAAAATAAAACAAACTTCATGACGCAGACGCAGACCAGCTGCATACACAGGAAAAAAAAGCTCCAAGTATACAAATTTGTAACAAGGCCTGTGTTATGCTATGGGTGTGAAACATGGAATCTAACCCAAGCATCTGCAAATATATTGAATGCCTTTGATCGACGGGTCCTGAGGCGAAAAATTGGAGCGGAGCTAGACGGGGACCAATGGCGAATTCGATACAACCATGAGCTGTAAGAAATTTTTGACGAACTGGAGGTCGCAACGATTGTGAGACTGTGGAAGCTGCAATGGGCAACGGATACCCAAGAAGGTATCCGTTGGGAAAACTGAAGGCCGGAAACCAGTGGGGAAACCGAGGAAACGCATGTCTGACTCGGTCGACGAAGACAGTTCATCACTGCTCCGATTTCGGAATTGGAAGACAGTCAACGGACTGAGACAGTTGGAGGCGCTGTTTGCAGGAAACGAAGGCCCGAAAGGGGGTGTAGTGCTAAGAAGAAGGAGAAGAAGGAAAAGGAAGAACATATTTACATTTTATGTATATACATTTTTTTTTCGTCATTCTTTGTAGTTTTGATAGAATTCCGCGCCCCGGTTTGGTTGTCAAATCGATAAGTTAGAAATAAAATGACAATCAAAGCCCCGTCTTATGTTCATGAACATAGCCTCTCCATTTGTTCTATCCTTGAAGGTAGGGACATATATCTCAACTAGTGATTGTCATCGAACGCCCATGTGGTGGATTGTATGACTATCAGTGCCTGCAGTTATACAAGTGGTGTCCTTGGCGATTTGCCGCAGTTTTTTAGAGTCCGCAGGTATTCTATTTATTATCAGAAACTATGTTTTGCTGTGTTCAGTAAATCTACATGGGTATCCTAAGACCAGGTTGATTTCCAAGCTTAATAGGGAAATTTTCCCTTCGGTCCAAAGTAGTATTTTAAGATGTTCATCAGGTCCGCAAATGGACTGCAGCGACGGTCTGCTGCCTCAGTGAGCGAAGATATTGGTACTCGCTGGAATCGACCTTGTCTGAGGACGCGTGAATGCACTTGCAGGCTAGCGTTGCAGTATTGTAGGGTGGGTTCTTTTTCCTTGTAGAATGGCCCACTACAAAGAATATCAGTTCGACGGTGTCGAGGCCAAGGTAACCTACCGAAGGGAGGATCTATAGAAACACGACTAACTAAGCTCGATTAACTCGTGCGAGGTGCGAGACGATTTCGTCCTTGTTCCCAACACTTACGACCCCCAACTAAGAGTGGCGCATCCAGGTAAAAGTGGTTCCCCCTGGCATCCCCTCATCCAAAATTGATACAAAAGCAATTTATCAACCTTTCCGGTAAATAAAATATAAAATATTTCAGATTTATATTAAAATTTTAAATGATTGAATTAGATAAGACTTTAACATAAATAAGAAACACGTGTGGAAGGCCACTCTACCCAGTAAGAGCCCTTGTAACGACTGAGAAAGGAAGGAGCTACAGCCCGATGGCTAAATCGGAATAGGAGTGCCCAGCTACCGTAGTGGGTCCCATACCCGTAAAAGTTCTCTAAATGTGAAATCAACTTTCAACATTCTATCAATTGAACAACCCTATGGAAGATCTGTAACGGCTGAGAAAAAAGAAGTCAATTTAGAGAACAATAACACCACTTCAACTTCCATAACTTGCATTCAGCGCATCCGAGTGTGTCGCTTAAACTAGCAGAAAACACCTTTAACCACTTGAGCCACACGCACACTTTATGGAGCCAAGTAAAGGAAATACAGTTTTAATTCAATTCATAAAAAACATAAAATTGTTCTTTTTCAAGAAAAGTTTCACTTCCCCTTACTTCACACATATCGCTAAAAATTAAAATTGGGCAGAACAAAAACAAAATACTCAGGTTAAATTCGTTATCTTCTTGATGTTAGGGGGCCCTTTTTCTTTACGTGATGCTTCCGCTAGAAGTATAAACCCCTTTCACCTCTACTCCGCTAAAATGTCCACCCAGCTCCAGGCTCCGGGCACTCTAACTCCATTGTTAAATAACTCGTTGGAAGCGCATCCTACTTATCGCTTAAAAATTGAAGAGACCACTCCGCTGACCGACCGTCCTTAAATAAATTCTCCTTAACGCAGCGCCAGTTCAATTTCGAGGTCAAACTGGATGGCGGTTGATGCACTTTTCTTGGAAAAGTTGTCTGTATTTTTTTGGGAACCACGAGCTCAAACCTTTCCAGCGGGCACTTATACATTTATCATTGTGGAGAGTTTCCATGATCAGTCGTCTAATGAGCATTGTCTTATCACTGGAAAGTACGACGTCCAAATGAAGTTGGTCGTTTGTTCACTCCACAGAGTGCTTCCATTTTGTGGTCCAGACTAAAATTTTCAAAAACAAAGCCCAGTGAGTGCATTTTTATGATGCCAATTAGTTGTTTGACTATGTCGTAATGCGGCGATGTGGGAAGCAGTTGTGGCCGGAAAAAGTTGGAGCTTATTATCTTAATATCCCCTAAGATAATGTATTGGTGTCGTCCTTTCGACCAATTTCATATGTTCGTGTATTTATCTCGGCCAAATCATTACGTTTTGCTCTTACTTGGACGGTGGCTCTACCCCTGTGGCTTCATGGTGATGTTTGTTACTGTCCTGAGTAAACCGTCGCGTTTCTCATAATTGTGGTGGCATAAATTACTGCAGTCTCTGCGTTAACTGACTCCATAGCTCAGCTGTGGTACGCCATCGTCTTGTACGGACTATGTTGGGTGCCATTGAGAGTACCATATGTCAGAGTTCATATCCGAAATCGGCTTTGGATCAAGATTTGTTGATGGTATCTGTTTCGCCTTACTAGTTAAGGTTTACTTTAACCACAAGCATGCTGATTCATTCCTCCTTACTTCTGACGATCCCTCTCTAATTACATGAAACTCTCTGTTTGAATACTTAAACCGATTCCTTAATTTAATCACAAAGTTGTTTAAATTTAAAGAAACCTGCAACTACTGAATTTCGTCGTGGCTCGGTTGGTTATGATGTCTTGCATTAATTTTTTTACTTTTAAAACAGGTTCATTTCTTTTTTAAATTTTTTTTTGGTTACTTCTCGTCATTGTGGTGGGAGAAGTGTCCCTGAGGGAAAAGGAATGCGATACCGTAATATTAGTTGGAACAAAATATATAAAATATATGATAAAATTCAGAATAATAAAACTTAATATAAAAGAAATATAAAAAATTTAAATAAATTAGTTTATAAAAAATTTGACCAAAAAATATAAAATATATGATAAAATTCATTATCATTAAATTGAATATAAAAAAATAGTATTTTATTAGAATTAATTTAAATGTTATCAAAAATGCGTATAAATAAAACAATTTATATTTTCAATTCCTTTTAATTTAAATAATTATCATTTATTTGTATTATTAGTACCTAAAAGTCATTGAAAATAATTTTTTAGCTATTTATACATGAATATAAAATTCAAATATCGTTTTACATAATTGTTAAACTAAAATTTAATATATTATAACATATTTTATTATTTGCATTATTGATCAATCATTTTCAGTTTTTTTTATAACAGTTTTAGCACCAAATTCAGCATAAAATGTGGTATTTTAAAAAAATGAGTAGACTTTTTATATCTTCTAAATGTCTACTCAAAAACGACTTCAATTTTTAAATGTTGATTCAAATTCAGTTCCCATCTGACAGCTACATAAGAAAATTGTTAATTTGGATATTTGGATATTCTTAAGAATACTTTTCAATTATCCAAGTATTTGTTCTCTCAAAACTAAGTTTTTAACTAGCCACAAGTTTCAACGTTTATCAACTTATTATTAATAGGGGTACCGGTTAATTCGTGCGGTTTTCTAACAGATGGCGTAACTTTGATTTTTATTCTAGTGATTCACCTTTCCGAATATGTGTTAGAAAGCTACTTTCATATAGTTTTAGAATCAGTATGTGTGATTTAGCTGAAGCGTAAACAACAATACTTTTATTTTACTCTGAAAATGTCGGATTTGTGCCAAATAATGTGTTTTTGCGGGGAGTACTTCTTCATTGAAGAAAAAGGCCGCCGAAAGTCATCTTATTTTGGTGGAAGTGTATGGTGTGCATGCTCTAGCTAAGCGTACGTGCCAGAAGTGGTTTGCATGGGTTAAAAGTGGCAATTTCGACTTGGAGGACGATCAACGGCCCGGACAGCCAAAAAAGTTTGAAGATCACAAATTGGAGATATTGCTCGACGAAGATCTAACCCAAACTTGCAAAACCACTTGGCGTCACTCAACAAACCATTTCCGATCGTCTAAAAGCAATTTTTCACAATAAAACTTCGATTTTCGAAAAAAAAACTGCATGAATTAAACGGTACCCCTAGTTTTTATATGAGTTATTATTTATTAACAGATCAAGTCAAGTCAAAAGCGCTCTATTCAATACGAATTATCATATATTTTAAAAGAATAAAAAATGAAAAATATAGCTAATTCGAAACAGTAGCAATACAAAAACTTAATGGTCCAAATGGCTCTCTAAATTTATTCATTATCAATTAAAAACAGTAAATTAGAAAACAATAGCAAATTCAAATTAATTAAAATTATTATATATTTTATGATTCAATTCGAAAAAGGAGTAAAAAATCAACCGACACTATTCCAAATTTTATTTAAAATTTTAACACAATAGTTTATCCTTAACGTAATATGTTATAACCTAATTCTAATCAAATTCAATCAAAAAACTTTATCTTATACAAAAACATGCTTTCACAATATTTCTATCCTATATGTTAAACTTTATCTCTAAGTCTAATGTGATGAACATAACATATACCTATCCTAAATGTTGAAATCTCTTCCTGATTTTTAACAAAAACAAACAACAACACTATTTGTTGCAATAATGGGCTGAAACTCAAAACCATGCAACGAAAAACACAAAACAACAATATGAACATGAATAGTTTTGACGTTGTCATTCAGCCTCTAATGCCTAGATCGCTCTGTCCCAGCTGGACCAGCCTCAACAAATCTAGCAAATGAGTATTTCCATTGGAATTGTTAGTCTCGTATACTCAAATTGGGAGGATTTTCTATCCTTGAATTGGTGGCCTGGCTGTATATGTGATACATGATTGGGACACCGTCAGAATCAAAAACATATCGATTCATGTTCAAATACACGAATACTTCCGGAGGAATGAAGCCAGTAGTGAGTCAAGTCTCAATATACCCGTCGGTAGGGTGGAACGGCTGTGAAACTCAGTAGTTTTAGCTCACAGTTACAGATCTTGCGGTATGATTCCTTAGAAGCCTCAATATGAAGATATCGACTCTCGTCACTTCAGCTGTTTGATAAATTCTTCTATTCGATATATAATGCTTCCAATCCACCTTAGGCTTTTAATACAAACCAGTACATGCACGAAGACATTTTCTTTTGAAAACTCTTAATCTTTTCATAGTATAAGTACTTTGGGCGTACCAGATTTGACACACATATGTCAAAACTGGTCTAACCAGGGTCTTGTTACGGACAACTTTGACCTTTTTATGAATTTATCTGGAATGAAAGAGTCATCGTAGGGCCATGACTACTTTTTGTGCTTCAGTGAGCATGATTTGGACATGTTCAGTATAGTACAGATACTGATCGAGATGAACACCGACGTATCGAACACAGGATTTATGTGGAACCCGTTCTGAACTACGCTCGCCAGCCATGATGTAGAAGTCCTTCCAATTACGTTTCAGGTCTTGACTCACCCCCTACAGTGTTGTCCGACACAAAATTGTTTCGCACTTCTGCGCATTGATTTTCATTCGTCAATCATCAGTGTATAGCCGCACATCCTTGAACATTTTTTGGATATCGCTCTGAACCTTCATTGCTTTAAGGTCTTCCGTACAGATGATCAGATCTTCAGCAAACGCCACCAATGATCGCGTTGGCGAGACGTTAAAAACAAAGCCGCTCAAGTGCTGGCGAATGAGCATTGAGAAGGGCAGAGCAGCAGTAACTGTCCTTGCTGTAGACAATTCAAGACCTTGAAGTCGCGCATTGTCATCAGATTTCCATCAGTAACAACAAATGATTTCGCGTATAACATATTGCACATTTTGGCGACAAGGTGTCTGGGGAACCTGCCCTGAAGGACTTTAAAAATTAATCCATCTAGCCACACCGTATCGAAGGCTTTCTCCATGTCAATGAGATACGCTCCAACACATTCTCTGTTATTTATTTTCCAACAGATGTCGGAGGTTACTTTCGTTATGGCGTGTACGGTCGAGTGCCTGGCACGAAAACTAAATTGGTAATTCGGCATCAACTCATATTTCTCAATGTGGGCGTTTAATGCTTTGTTGAGTATCACTTCAAACACCTTGCTAATGTTAGGCAGCAAGCTGATTAGGCGATAGCTTTTCGGGCATGAAGATTCTTTTCCTTTCTTCAAGATCGGAAATACCGTAGTATTTTCCCTCTCATTTAGGAAATATGAATTGCTCAACATGTTGTTGAACAATATGTAATAGTTTCTAATAGCAGCCTCAGACAAAATGTTACGTTACACCAAACGATTCCGGTTGGGAGCCTTGAGGTCCCGGCTAGCCCATGGAGACGAGGCAGGAAGGTGCCACTCGCCGCCACTCGCCAACGCTAGAACTGCCCCCAGGAGCCAATTGACGAGCTTGAGGCTCCCCGGAAGAGTTCTTACACCAAAAGACACCAATCGGTGTCACTCACACAGGGTCTATACCTTGCTGTGACTGGATAGTATGCCCTAGCCGCTTATAGCCTTTTCTTGGCTGGTTGAGCCGCCTCTCACTACTTCCACCAAAAGCCAACTATGCAGATTGGAACCCTTGACTGGGAGAATTCTTGAGCACTCCAACTTCCAATTAAAAACTAACTATGTAAATTGGAATCCCCGATGGGAAGAATTCTTGAACACTCCAGGCATAATTTACGCCCTACACCAACACTGCACGCTTCACGCGCGAACACACTGGCTGAAAGTACTATCACAAGCAGAAAATTCCGTTCACAATTCAAATGAAAATTCAACTGATAATTTCAAGTATAATGCAAAGTTATTATTAATATACGCAAAATTCGTAAACTTACAATTCTTCCTTAATTTCTACGATTGGGCCCCGTTGATGGTCAAAACCCTTGCACTTTTAACTCTTCCTGGTCATTCAACGTTGTTCGCTGTCCGAATCAATTTTCCTTCGCTCCTTCCTCTTAGGATTTGCACCTGTTATTCATCATTATTGCTATACATATTCCACTTGAGAATGCCCAATTGCCGCACGTTCGTCCTTCTTGACTGTCAGGAATTATCTGTCGAAATATTCCGTAAAAAGAGACCGCTTCAACCGACGCTGACTCTTTTTAGGGTTTCGTAAAATAATTTTACAAAACCCTACTAAAATCGCGCCTGTCTGTGCGTTTGTCCGTCCGTCCGTCCGTGTGTCACACCACTTTTTCTCGCAAAACGTATAACCGACAAACATGAAATTTTGTATATAGGTGTGAAGTGATGCCCTCTTCAAAATTTCACTATAAAAAAAATTTTACAAGGTGCTTAAGGGGGGTCTCCCCATATAGGGGAGTGCCCCCCCCCCCAAAGTTTCATCAAAGGTAGCCGATATGGGTCTCAATGTGAAATCTTCAAAACACGACTTAAACTGGTATTTTTTTCTACAGGGGGCGCACAGGAAGGGGACATACACGAAAAAATTGTGTCCTCCCCTCGCGATTGGACATCTGTGATCTAAAAAATCTGAAAAAATTATGGAGATACTTGCTTATGAGTACAACAACAACCAATACTTTTGATGTCACAATTCATTCAACTTTGTTAATAACAGTATGAACATCGAATTTCACATTTTTCCCAATAAAATCGTACGAATACCTTTTAATTCAATGAAAACCAATATTTTAGTAGTTTTACATAAGGTCCTAATACTTTGCAAGTCTGATGAAAATTCAACCATTTTAACGGAAGTTATAGCCATTTGAAATTTCTCCAAATACAGCAACAATAACACACGATTTTGGTATTTTACGGACTTTCCAATTAAATCTGGCACTGCAGTTTTGATTTGATCTTCTTGAAATTTTCAAATAAGATAAATATACATTTTTTGGGGAGTTAATGATTTGAATGATTTTTGTTAGCTTGCAACAAAGTGACGACCGTTGAAAGTTCAGATGCAATGTATTTTCTTATAAACGTGCACATCTCTTTGACAAGTTTTTGCGTTTATTCGTTGCCGGTGATTGCATTTCGCGCGATGGGTACAAAACCCTATTGACCTGAAGGTAGGTCTGTTTACCCAACTTGTATAACTTTGTCGCAACGGCTCTTTGACTTGAGTTGAAGAACCAAAGAGCCACAACAACCACCACGGCTGCTGAACCTTACAGCGTTTTCCTTAGACGCAAACCCAGTTTTTCTTGGTGGCCATCTTTCTTTCGCGCTCAATCATCTGCATTTTCGATAACAGCCATATCGACTTGTTTTGGTTATAGTGTCATTTATTATTTTGATACTTGTGTTTACGTGCACGAACGTGATTCCGAATCTAGCAGTTTGTTCTTCATTTGGTTGTACTCGCGCGGGAAATGTTGCAAATATTCAAGCCGATTGCGAAATATTTTAAGATAAAGAATGTACGCGTTTATGGCGGCGTATTTGGTTTACCCTGCCAGCTTTTAATTGGCCCTCTTTGTTGCCGGTGCTAACATTGTGTCCAGGAAGGGATTTTTCGGCAAGGCGATGGACTGTGTGTCGAACGATAAGTCCAAGGATTTCGTAAGTACATATTTTGTTTTCATAAGCCGACACTGCTTTATTTTGAGGAAATTATTTTATGAGTTTTTCGGAGACGCTCCCACCTCGCAACTCTAAAGTTCAAGTACCTTGTCTGTTGGAGTGCACTTGGACTGCTATCGTTAGAAATTTGTACCAAATAAAATCGTAATGTTTTGCATTCAACAGTTGATTTCTTGGTAGCAAAATTAACCACACAAATGGATTTGATAGCTGGTGCTACTTCCTGTAAAATTTCAAGAGATCCAGTGTATTCCCCTCACAGTTCAAGCCTTTCAACAAAAAGATCTGATTTTTTCCGCCTTTGGCGTGTATATGAAGTGGTGAGCTTGTACATTATTAAGAGCATTTTCGTTCGCTTGAAATCAGCCAATGTTTTTGTTTTAATTGTGAGTTTATCTACGGTCACTCTCTTAACTTCGAAGTTATCGATCTTAAGTTCGGCTACCAATAACCGAAACATATCCCTTCCGTGCTGCCCAAAGACATTAATCGGAGGAACTTTCTAGTTGGCTTATAATTTTTAATAGGAGAACCAGCTGACACACCGGTTGGCTTCTCTTCTTCTCCTTATTTTTTGATTTTAGGTTTCCAATGAAATTAGCACTAGAATCATTAATATTACCTATGATGTTTTCTTGACATTCCATCTCGATATCCATACCATCATCCATCGCAGCAAGTACCGCTTAGTAATTTGCGCTGTCGTTTGCTTCTCCCGCGCTTAGTAAGGTATCAGAATCTTGGATTATCGACGTTTCGTACCTTGTAATGTTGCTTTATTCGTTTGTTGTGCCTTCTGCGTGGCTACTTTTTTTCGTTCTTGTTTGTTGTCGCTTCTTTTTTTCGTTTGTCGTATTTGTTCTCGCTTCTTCTTTTCTGGACGTATTTTATGGCTTGATCACTTTTGTTTTGTTAACGTTCGTTAATTTCTGGATGCTTTTCCCCAAAATTTGCATTCGGAGTGTCATCTCTTCATTTTCTTTGAGCCCTCTTTCTAATTCTTCGCTTGAAAGCGTAATACACTTGCTATGATCAAAGTTTTCTTGGTCATTTTTTCGTTTCATGAGTTTTTCATTGTTGGCATTTGAAAGACATGTCCCCGGGTCCCCCAGCAGTTGGGAGCCACCGGGCTCCTCCATGCACCGGTGAAAAAAACATTTCTTCTTTTCTTGAGCTTTTAAAAACATGTCTATGCGCAACGACTGCTAGACGTAGAATCTATTTATTAACAGGTTTCCTGTCCCCACTCAATGGCAACTTTGAAATACAGGTATCACACGTCCTGCGGTCTTGCACAAATTTAGGCCATGCCAAAGGGTTGAAAAAAATGTATCAGGTATAATACACGAGCGCAGCGTTACAATATTTTGGCTCTATATGCCCTTTGTATCGTATTAGCATATGATTGTCATATTTTTAGTTTGCAAGACTGGGTTCTTTTGGAAAGTTTGGTTGATTAGTTGAACTCCACTTTAGCGAAAAAAATGTGCTCTTGAAAAAAGTTCACGGATGAAGAGATATAGCTAGCGTGAGAGGAAAGTGATTTCAGTGATGGCAATGACGAAAAGTATCAACCTGGTGAGGAGTAAGGAACTGAAGAAGAGGATCAAGAAGAGACGGTAATTGATGTTGAACGAGAAGTGTCGAGTCTAACAACACGCAGGCGTCAACAATCACCGGTAAAAAACCCATCATAATCTTTATTTGACATTCTCTTCTTCTTCGTTCTCTTTCTTACAATAGATTCAGTACTATACTGCATTGCTGGCATTTTGCAGATCTTCAGCCTGATAATGATGATGTTTTGTATCGAATCCAGCCACTGGTAGACCAAGTGATCACCAAATTTCGAGAATTATATATGCCAGGTCCTACAATTGTCGTTGACGAATTGCAAATCAATCACCAAAGTCGACTGTGAATGAAGTGCTGTAGTCCGTCAAAACCCACAGACATGGGGTAAAAATTTATAAATTGTGCTCTAACAACTCTTACCCACGAAATACATGCGGGATCAGGAACTATTACATGTTTTGACGAAAGCGGATCTATTGTAGTGAAACTATGTTTGCCACTTCTAAATGAAAGTAGACTGCTTGTAGCGGACAACTACTCCACTAGAATTGCTATTGCAAAATGTTTAAAAGATAAAAACACCAATTTATGAGGAACTTTCCGAAAAAACAAGAGAAATCTTCCAGAAGCAGTCACATAGAAAAAACTCAAATGTGGCGATGTCGTGGCAAGGCAGATGGATTATTTTGTGACTGTTTTGAAGTGGAATGACAAGCGAGACGTTTTCTCTTGGAGAGGGAAATCGTCAAAACCAAATATGGTTACAGATTACAATGAAGCAAAAAAAGGGATTAATGTTGTCGATCAGCTGGGGAGCTACTACTCACCACAAAAAAAGTCTGTCATTGTATAAGAAAGTTGGAGTCCTTAGTACGGAGGATACACAATTGGAGAGTATTAGATGAATATTCAGCTGGTGACCACCTTAGCATTCTGCTTGAGATCAGTTATGTTGACTCCCGACGCCCGTGCTCTCAGCTTTCTACAACTAGATGGAACATCGGAAGGATGGACGTCAAGAGGTTTGTCGAGGTGCTCACAGCAGGTGAGTCGCTGCAAGTAGCTTCGGAGGGGACGGAAGGACTGGCAGCTCAAGACGTGGTGAACTCAACTATGAGCATCATCACGACTGCTTGCTGCACTTCTATGCCTCGTCAAAACCCCGGCATGGCAAACGCCCAGTGTACTGGTGGTCAACTGAAATCGCTGAAAAGCAAAGGGGGTGTCACAAGCTTCGGCGTGAGGCCCAACGAGCGTGGAATCGTGACGAGGCATGCAACCAGGTGGCAGCATATAAGTCGGCCAGAAAACGCCTTCGCGAATTGATCAACAGTAGCAAGGCTCGCTGCTGGCAAGATCTAGTGGACAATGTGAACAAGGATCCGTGGGGCCTTGGCTACAAGCTGGTCATGCGGAAACTTGGTGCCCTACGGAAACCTTGTATACATGACGCGGAAAAGATGGACCTGATAGTGCGGAGACTCTTCACCGCCCCTCCCGTCCGTGTTGACGCTGTCCATGGTGAAACAGCAGTCGAGTGCCCACTCTTCACACAGCTGGGACTGGAGGAGGCAGTCCTCTCATTGAAAGCGAGGAAGGCTCCAGGTCTAGATGATGTTCCGCCTGAGGTGTTGCGGCTTATCTATCACCATTGTCCTGACATGCTGCTCAGCACATTCAACGCTTGCCTACGGGACGGGGTTTTCCCGGTACGATAGTAGGTGGCGAGGCTCTACTGATCAGCAAGGGAAAGGGAACCCCGAGTCGCCGTCTGCATACCGCCCGTTATGCATGCTAGACACGGCTGGGAAAGTGCTAGAGAAACTCATCAAGGGAAGACTCACTGGAGCGATTCACGCTGCTGGGGACCTCTCTCCTCGGCAGTACGGCTTTAGAGCAGGACGTTCTACCATTGATGCGATTGTAGAGGTGATGGGCATGGCCCAAAAGGTAGAGGCACATAGTTGCTCCAAGTGACGGGTCGTCCTGTTGGTGACACTCTACGACACGACACAGAGCCAATGAAGGATGGAAATCACATCGGGTGTTGCCCAGGGATCTATCCTTGGTCCAGACCTGCGGGTCGTATCTTACGACGGGTTGCTGAGACTGGGGATGCCAGATGAGTCGCACTTGGTCAGCTATGCACATGATGTTGCGGCTCTGATCGCTGGGCACACCGTTGAACAAGCGCAACTTATTCCAGGTATTCTAATGCGCCGAGTGGGGGACTGGATGATTGCTCGCGGGCTTAGTTTAGCACTGGAGAAAACCGAAGTGATTATCTTGACGAAAAAGAGAGTCCCTAGAGTAAGGATCATCAGTATTGGAGACATACTAATCGAATCGAAGCCATCGGTGAAGTACCTGGGGCTACTGATCGACTCGAATATGAGTTTCTCTGAGCAAATCAGGGCAACGGCCTAGAAATCTGCTTCGGGAGTATGGGCTCTGAGTCGACTTATGGCCAACGTAAGGGGACCCAGCGCATCAAGAAGACGCCTCTTGATGAGTGCTGTAGGGAGGCGTGATACCTGTTGGGCTTCTTGCTAGAGAGTGCTGCCTTATTTATCTGCGTCGAAACGAGGATGCGAGGGAGATGGTTGTCTGCGAGGAAAGACAGCACTCGCTCAACGATTGGCAACAGTCTTGGGTGAATTGCGCGAAGGGAAGGTGGACTGCACGCCTCATCCCGGGTGTGAGACCATGGCTAAATCGAAGGCATGGTGAGACTGACTTGTATCTGACCCAGCTTTTGAGCGGGCATGGGTGTTTTCAGTCTTACCTGCACAAGATTGGTAAGTCACGGTCCCCCGATTGTCAGTATTGCCCAGGAGAGGAAGACAATGCCTGCCACACGTTTTTCCCGCGCATAAAATGGGACAGGCTGCAAAGAGCCCTCTACAGGGAGGCGGGAGAGTTCACCCCGGATAACATAGTTGCGGTGATGCTCGAATCGTTTGAAAAATGGAACCAGGTGGCACATAATACGCCGGTAGTCCTAAAAGATAATAGGGACTCACAGCAGCTGGGGGTGTTGGGGCTGGGGGATCGCTTGTCTGGCACTTCCTCTTCCCCTCTCCCCTTCCGCTAGAACAGGGACCCTCCAGCTTGAAGGCGCCTCACGGCGTACCAAAACGAGACCTGGCCCGAAGTAATGTGTCAAACGGTTCCAGGCTAGGTTCTCTGGTTGACAGGGGAGGTCTTTAGTGGGTAGTCCAGTCGCCTTCTTGCGAACATGGGAGCCCCACACTCTGTGCGTAAATGGGCATTCACCTCCCTATCACAAAAAAGATAAAACCAAGGTAAGCGTTGATGAGATCTTGGACAAAAATGTATCATAATAGAAGTTAAATCATATGGATCTTGCAGATTTTAGCAGTTGTGAATTTTGCATTGCATTCCGGAAATTAAATTTTAATATAAATATTACAATCTTTTCAAGCAACTGAGTTTTAAAATAAAAAAGAATTTCAATAAATAAGGAAAACTGTCTTCATACTTTCCTTAAGTGGATGAAATAAATTTTATCGAGGCGGTGCCAAATCAACTTCATCATTTCTAGATACAATCTTTCAACATGTACACCATCACAAAAAAAACAGAAAAACTGATATGGCACTACTTCCATAAAATTTATTTCATCCTTTTCGGGGTACTTTGTAGTCGGTTTTCTCATTTTTTGTAAATTTTTTTTTTAATTATTATTTAAAGCTCACGTTCGTAGATTTATCGATGGTCATATGCTACATACGATATGCTAGTGCACGGGAAGCTCGAAATACTGTCTCTTTAAATGCTAATTGATACATTTTTTCGAAAAATTCTATCTTTAGCATATAATTGGGCTTTTTGGAAGACAAAAGACGCAGTTAAAATTGCGCTTTCTTTAGTGTAAACATGCTCTAATAGTTAAACACCCCGTCATCCATTAGTGTCTTCGGGAAACAGTTTGTTTTTGCTGCTTTCTCATCAGTAATAGCATCAGACAGTGATGGGAGAATGCAAATTTTTTCTCTAGCTTTTCTATTTCTGCCAAAAAATATGAACCTCCATTAAGAAATATCAGAAAACCTATTTATTTTTACAAAATTCAGAAGATTAATAATGTGACTTCTTCAAACTACAAATTTGTTCCTTGAATTACAACCACCTCGTCCTTCCTTCACTCTGCAACTTAAAAAAAAATTTTCATAAAGAAACTTAAATACATCAAAATTTTATAGACGCATCATTAATTTCAGATAATCGCAGGTTGTAAAATTTTTATACTATAAGAACCTATCTATTACGCATCCCTGCTATGAATATCCTTAGATACGCTCCTTACAATCCCACACACCGATTATATGTTGGGTAGGTAAATTTAAAAGACATAGTTCATCTCCGCATTATTGTTGTTCCATTTAGAGTCCTTATCCTGTAGCACAAAGAAAAAAAAAAGAGTCTCAACAGCAGCATCAGGTTCCACAGCTTAAGCCCACCTCCATTACCGGAAGAATATCAATTTTTAGATAAAAATTTCATTTTTTTAAATCCTCACCACCTGTGACACGCCACTCTAAACTAAACAACTTGAATCCTTATGCGTTTTTCAAAGATATATTCCATCTTTTTCTTTATATCACAGGACCACGACACAACAAATATAAGAATGAAATTCGCTTCTCATCCATCCTGGACTAAAGTCCCAGGGACTGACAATGCCTCACTGAAATCTGCACGTTCATGAGCAAACAAATAAATTTTTTATGACACAACGGAAAAATCCTCATAAATCCCGGAATCTCTTGGAAAAGTTGCTTAACTGAAAAAAATTATCCTTGCATTATTACGTAATCGCTTTGTTTTCTTTTTGGCTTAGTGGTAATAAACTCTGGCTCAGAGAAAAAAAGTTGTTCATATCTGAGAAGTTGCTTGGGTGGGAGAATGTGATGCTTAGCTTGTGTACATGTATTTAACAGAATTGTGGGCTTTAGGGTGAAATAAAAATCCATGGGAAAACAGCTGAAAATTAATTTGACTTTAATTAAATATTCGAGCATATAAAATGGTTGGAGTGGTGCCTGTTACCCAGGTGTGTTGGTTATAAGCAGTGATTGTGTTCAATTTTTTCATCCCTTGAGAAAATGAATTAATAAGCCATGCGATTGTCCCCAAGGTACAGAATAACCTTCTGAAGTCGGATGATGGTTATATACACAGCGGGTTAAAAGTTTGGGGGTGCTTATCTATAGGAATATTTTCATAAAAATTTTACGTGTTAAGGGATGCATCATTCAAAAATAGTGCTGGAATGTTAGCAATCAATCAATGACTCAAAACCCTGATGGAAGTAGTTTTTTGCTTTCAATCAAAGGGAAAAAACATGTCCAATGAAAATAATCCTCCCTCTCTTCTGGAAATGAGGCTGAAATCCACTTTTCTTACCTTGGCCATTCATCCCCATCATTCGTTTTTATTACGATCCGAACTTATCTCTGTGTGGTTAGGCGAATGACAACTTAACGATGAGCTTTTTTTCCTAGCGAAGAAAATGATTGCTCTGCTTGTTGCAGCTGCTCCTCCTTTGTTACAAAGATGAAGGCAAAGTCCTTTAGTGGATTCAGCATATTACCTATAATGTTTGAAGTAGTAAAAAATTTGCTCGTAATGTTAACTTAAGCAGGAAAAAATTGGATAGGTAACATCCACGTAGATACAATTGTTTGAGTTTAGTATTAATAAGGATCAAGTCGGAGTTTGGTAAGCTCTAAATGTTTCGGTTTATTTACTTCTCTATTGTTTAGTGGAATTATCTGGACAATCTTCTGATAAACATTTAAATAAAGATTGTAGAAAGTTTTGAAATGATTTGAGTGGTTAAAGGCCTCATTTTTGCTACTTTTGGTTGCATACTGTAAACGTATAATAATCATAGTTCTTATCAGTATTCAGAATATACAATAATTCATCAAAAAATATAATTATTTACCAATCACATATCAGCACTGGTCACACTTGGGTGCAAATGCGAAAAATTCAACAATAAAATTACTCGTACTTCTGAAAGTGCGCTAACCATCTTAATTTTCAAATTATCTTATACTCTATACTTACCATATTAATTACAATTACTCGAAATAATGTCGCGTGCTATTTGACATATTCTCTGACCAATGTACTTGATGTCCACCGGAAAAAACCACAAAAGCCACAACTCGAAGCACTAACGAAACATCAGAATCCAATAATTTGTTAATGTGGTTGATATGTAAATGGATAATGAGCAAGCCAATGAAAAACCAAACAACGGTCATCACAATGCCATGGAGGTAGTCTTCTTGATCCTTTTCATTACTATGATTGTTGTCATTTCCCATCAATTGTCTGGTCAGTGAGTTTGTCTCTTGACCAAATGACCAATTTTCATGGCGTGACATGGATAATCACATAAAGAAAATTCTCTTGTGGTTTTTCTTCTACGCCAGACTGGGATAGTTTAAATTGTCCAATGAAATTCTGCCCTACAATAGGAGGAAGGGTTTACATGAATTTATTAAGTCTATGAAAGTTTATTATATTTTATCAGTTAAAACAAGTAAGATTTGATTTTAGCATAATAAAAGCTAAAAATGTACACAGGCAAAATCACTGGTATCGTCGAGCGAGATGAAGTATTCTACACCTCAATGTGACGAATAGAGAATTTCACTATGTAACTGATCCAACCTCAATACAGCTCTGGGTGAAATTATTATTATGTAGGTAAACAGCGAAAAATAAAGCTGAAAATTTTTATTATAGTTGAATTAATGTTAGGTTAATATATATTTTTTTCAAATTAAAATGAATTTCATTTATTCAAGCATTATAAATTTTATAAAAATATAGGGCAAGTTTTGAAACATGAAGGCCTCAAAAACTTAATGGTCTATATGTCACTCCTGTCAGGATGATTCAGTGGGGAGGAACAATGGATGTGAATAATAACAAAAAGAACGAAAATATCGATTAAACAGTTTATTTGGCAATCAATTCACGGCGGATGGCGGACCTCGACTGACTCATGTCGAATGACAGTATCATCGTGTCTGTGATGTTCGGTGTGCTTACACTGACAATTCGGCCATTCCTGCATCGGAATCGTCCTCGATTTCGTCACTGCTGTCTCCGTCATTGGTTTCTTCGTCGGTTTCGATTTCCGGTGGTTTGAACACCACGGTCGGATCTTGTCAACGGCGTAAACTGAACAAAACGGCTTTTGTGAAATTCGTAAACCTGGTATATCCTGGATAAGGTACCGGTCCTTGCCAAGAATGCGGGCGATTATATAGGGTCTCTTAACACTAGAACTACCAACCGGTCAAAATGATCGCTTGGTTGATTTCATAACAAAATTTTGTCCATGAAAAAATTTTTTGTTTTTATAAAAGTATTATGTATTTTCCTAAATTAACGTAAGCTCTAATATAGCAAATTGTTAGATTTGTATGCTTTTATTTTGCAAGGATAAGTATGTGGTATACCTATTTATACCAACCGGTCATTTTGACCGGCATATAAAATATTAGCAGAGTTCAATATTTCTACGCTTCTTCATTCCACTATAGCATCAAATTGAACATACGCAAAAGCATATTTCTTACTCTGAATAAGGGGAATTCCCTGAAAATAAAAATGCTGTGCTTTGTACTTATACTTTGTATTTTTGCGTCTTTGCAACTTCATTCCCTCGTTGGTGCTTCGAGTCGAAATTTTTATACATTGCATTTATTTGCTGAAATTTTTTTAGAATATATTTTTTTATCATTTTGTAAGTGGCTTGTGAACAAATATTTTTATAATGAAAAAATTAATTAGTTGTACTTTTATTCAGCGAAAAACTATCCTTGAAGATGCAAAGACGTTCGAAAATGCCAAGATTTCTGCAAGACATAACAAATACATGTGAAGAAATTTCCAATATTGGTGAAGATTTTCGTGAGAGAGCTGATATTTCAGAGGACCAATTTGAAAAAGGTGAAGTATATGTATCCTCAGACGCCGATAGTGAGAGAGAGAATATTCTCAAAATGCGAAGACGAAGAAAAACTAGAAGATAACCATCATATTCGGATGAGAGTGACGATCAGGTAACTGAAATCGCTGCTGATGGAACTATATGGAATGAAATAAAACCCGGATCCACTCCAGGACGGAGACCAAAACACACAATTTTCAAAAACGTTATTGGGCCTACAGCGTTTGCAAAACGAAATATAATCAAGGGTACTGTGAGTAGAGCGTTTTCATTGATCATTGATCATAAAATTATAGACTATGTTATAACATGCCCAGAACAAGAAGCTTTCCAAGTTCTTGGAAAAAAATTGGATCTATTTCATGAAACGTTCAATGCTTTTCTTGCAGTTTTATACAGACGTGGCGCATGTGAAGCCAAAAATTTAAAATTATCATAATTATGGTCAAAACATTGGGGATCACCTTTTTTTGCAAAAACAATGACCAGAAAAGATTTTACTGATATTTTACGGTTTGTACGGTTTGATAAGAAAAATGAGAGAAGTCAAAGAATGAAGAATGACAAGTTTGCAATGATCTCACAAGTTTAGGATTCATTTATCAAAAATAGCCAAAATTGCTACATACCTGGAGAAAATATAACAATTGACGGGCAACTGTTTCCAACCAAAGCGAGATTCGGGTTTACGCAATACATGCCAAACAAACCCGACAAGTTTGGAATAAAATTTTGGTTGGCATCTGATCTCAAAAGCAAATATGTAGTTAATGGATGCCCTTATTTGGGAAAGGACGAAACAAAACCACCGTCAATACCTTTGAGTGAATTTGTCGTCCTCAAATTGATTGAACGGTTTGCCATTTCTGCGAGAAATGTAACGACTGATAATTTTTTTACCAGCTTATCACTGGCATCAAAGTTATTGCAGAAAAATATTACGTTGGTTGGAACTATCCGTGCAAACAAAAGGGAATAACCAAAACTTGCTAAGCAAAAAAGGATAAACTACCTCTTTATTCATCTGTATTCTATAAAACCAATAATGCTACATTATCATCATATAAAAGTAAACCAACGAAAAAGGTTCTAGCGCTAAGTACGAAACATACATCGATCAAAATTGAAAATTACAAAAATAAACCTGAAACTGTTATATTTTATAATAAAACTAAATTTGGGGTGGATATTACCGATCAAATGGCCAGAAAGTATACTGTGAAGTCTGGTTCTCGGAGATGGCCTCTTCACATCTTTTTCAATATTCTTGACTTAGCAGCAATAAATGCATGGGTTTTGTACAACGAAACAACTGGAGAAAATATGTCAAGAAAAGATTTCCGGTTACAATTAGCAGAAGAACTTTCCACAAAATATGAAGATACATCTAAGCCAGAAGTTTCGCCGATCACTTAGCGAGTCATGAAAGTTCTAATATACGAAAAACTTGTCAAATAGGTTTATGCAATGAAAATTACGCCCATAATATCTGTGTTAGTTGCAAAAAACATGTTTGTGGTAAATGCACTTTAAAAAAATGTCTATTTGCAAAATCTGCGGTCATCGAAATATAATTTGAAAGAATGTATAAATTTTTTTCTGTTTACATAAATTTATTTACTTTATTGAATACACTTCAATTTATAAATGAAATACATTTTAATTTCTTGAAAATAGATTTATCTTTTAAAATTTAGTTTTAAGTTTAATATTTTTGTGACCATACATCGAACCGGTCATTTTGACCGGTTGGTAGAAATACGAAAAGAATAATTGCTGGTAGTTCTTGTGTTAAATTTGGGTTCCAACTTTCGACTCTCCCCAGTCGAAACAGCTTCGTTCTCAAAGAGTGCAATATCGTTAATCATATATTCTTTGGGCGAAGAATGTTCCTTCCAACCCAGTCGCTGATTTTCAATATTCTCCAAAGCTGTATTTCGTTTAGTTGCTAGGTCCACGAGTACTGGTTCTGATTCGTTTTTGCTAATAAACTCGTCTTGCAGAACTAAGATAAGATTATTATTTGTCACATCTCTGAGTGTGAAATCGAATATGATTTTGTTGGGACTGAATTCAGTAGTATTATTCCTCTGCGTATTTATACTCCATTGCAGCGCGGGTAGTAAATCGTCCCAATCGTTTTTATTTACGGCGGTCGTACGTAGATAAGACAATATGGTTTGGTTTGCACGCTCCACTTGTCCATTTGCACGCGGAGTACGGACGGCAGTTTTGATATGAGTAATTTCATGTGACTTGCAGAACGCATCAAATTTTCGCGACACAAATGCGGAACCACGGTCGGTTATAATTCGCGTAGGCAAACCTAAATGGCTAGTTAGATCAATTAAAATATTAATCACGGGTTGCGTAGAGGTATTTCGGACGGGTTTTGCCACTAGATATTTCGAAAAAGGATCGGAAATTGCAACTATATACATATTGCCCCTTTTGCTACGTTTGAACGGTCCAAGGGTGTCGATATGCAATTGACGGAATGGTATCGGTAACATCGATTCCGTATATAAACGTCCTTCAGGCTTTCCTGAACGCGATTTACTGTAGCAGCAATTAACACACGAGTCTATATAGTCTTTTACCACTTTACGCATTTTAGGAAACCAATAATTTTGTTGGATGCGACCCATTGTCTTTTCAACCCCGAAATGTCCGTAATTATCGTGAAAATTTTGCACTACGCGTAGTCTGACGGATTTTAGTATCACTAATTTTAGCTGCTCGTTAACCTTTCGATACAAACGGAAATCTTTTAGTTCATATTCACTTTTGATTTGTTTAACACGTTCGTCATTTATTTTTTTTTGAATAACGTTCACTATGTGCCGGAGTTGATCGTCTTTCAACTGCATAGTATAAATTCAATCGTCTGATCCACTTGTTATAGCCATGACGAGTCCTCAACTTCATGATCTTCGGGCGGCAGCTCGGGAGCTTGGCTGAGTGCATCGACATCTTGGCTTGTGCACCGACCCGGACATCGTCCGGGTCGGTGCACAAGCTCAGCATCGTATCCAGTCAATCGTAACATCCACCTGGCAATACGAGGGATCATTTCGGTTTTTGTCTTCATATGCGTTATGGCTGAACAATCGGTAACTACACGGGTGGGTCTGCCTAGAACATAAACACGAAATCTGTCTAGACTCTCGATCACAGCGAGCACCTCAAGCTCGTAGCTGTGATAACGGCTTTCGGCTTCGGAACAATGGCGGCTATAGTAAAAGACGGGTTACTAATTCTTTCCATCCATCGACTGCAGTAATACACCAGCAAGTCCGACTGTACTGCCGTCAGTGTGTATTTCGTGTCGTGCGTTGATATCGAACAGCGCCAACACTGGTTTGTTGCATAGAATCTCCTTGAGCTTCTGGAACGATTCGGATTGGTCACTTCTGGTTTTTCGATCCCTCCGTGTATTTTCTCAGCAGTTGAGTGATCGGTTTCGAAATCAGCGAATAACTGGGTACGAATTTTCTGAAAAATCCTGTGAGTCCAAGAAATCGTCTCACTTCGGTTACATTCCTCGGCGCTTCAAAGTTCTTTATCTCGCTAACCTTTTGTTCTCCCGGTTTTATGCCTTCATCGTTGACAATATGTACCAAGTACTCGATTTCGTCGGAAAGAAAACTGCACTTATCAAGTCTCATTGTTAATCCGTAAGATTTCAAAAGTTCCAAAAATTTTCGGAGCGACGATAGACCAGTCGCTATGTCTTTGCTCGGTAGAACTATATCGTCCAAATACGCAATCGCTTCTCCGGGCCCCATTTTTGAAATGATCTTGTTTATTAAGCTTTGAAAAACTCCCAGCGCGTTCACCAGACCAAAAGGCATGCGATTATACTCATAATGTCCATTATGAGTAACAAAAGCGGTGTACGGTTTCGACGTTTCGTCCACTTCGATTTGATGATAGCCCATCCTTAGATCAAGCATGGTGTAATATTTGTTGCCTGCTAATTTAGCAAACTGATCCTCGATATTCGGCATAGGGAAAGGTTGCTTAATCGTTTTTCCATTTAATTGGCGATAGTCCACGCATAAACGATTTTCGCCGTTTTTTTTCTCTATGAGAACGATAGGCGAAGCATATGCGGATTCCGATGGACGTATAATATCGGCGGCGAGTAGTTCGTCTATGATGTTTTCGACGGCTTGTTGTTTTGCATATGGGAGTCGATATGGTCGTTGTGTAACCGGTTCGCGTGTGTTCAACGATATTGCCATCTTTACAGCCGAACATTTTCCCGATTCGTGTAAATTTGTTGCAAAAAGTGTATGGAACTCAGACAACAACGTTTTTACTTGGTTTTGTTCCTTGGCTTTTAAGGATGTTCCCAATTTTAATGCCTCGTCATTTTCCAACCAGCATTCTTTCCCTCAAATTACCAGCAATTGTCCGTCTCTACATAGCACGTCCCGACCTAATAGCATTTCGTATTCGATACAATCATCCTCGACAACTAACACATCTACGTCGTACGTCTTGTGATCAATGTTCATTGAGACGATTACTTTGCTCGTGCATTCGTATTTACCACCCGCAAATCCCCACAGAACAACATTGCAAGGAACGATATCACCTATAGTGTTCGCCAATGACGCTATCATCAACGTTCTATTGCTCCCCGGATCCACGAATGCTCGAATCTCACGACCTCGTATTGACACCACTTTGATGATTTCCTTTCCATTTTCATTCGTCTGGATTTCGTACGTTTTCGCGCTATCCGGCGCAGATCTCATATGTGGGCAATCGGTGGTTTGATGAGTGGTACGGTTGCATGTTGCGCATCTTGCACGGCGTTGCGGTTGTGGAAAACGGACGGAGATATGTCCGGGCTTGAAACAATTATAGCAGACGGGTTCTTTCGGTTTTCTCGGTAATGACGGTGTTTCAGGCTTACTCTTAGGACTCGGCGGACGCATGTCGTATGATCGGGGCTTCGGTTGGAAAGATTTTTTTGAACGGCATGTGTCGGTACAGCGTCGAATTGCTGATAATAATTCGTGACAAAAATTAAATTGTTGTGCCGATGATATTTTCCCGAAATCGATATCGTTGTAACCATTTATCACGTATATTATGATTGCTGCGTCAGGCTATCCACCTTTCCGGCCTAACGCTAGAACTCGATAATAATATTCCTCCATCGATTCGGTAAAAAATATCGGCTATATTCATGAGACACGGAAAATCTGTAAGAAATTTTCCGACAAACTCTGTCCAAGAATTAAAAACTGGCGACATGTCGATCTATGTTTTAGCAGCACCCTTCAACTTCGAAAACATTGAAAGCAGCACAAGATGGTCACTCCATCGGTAGGCTGCCTTTAGTTGTGTGACACGACACACAAACTGTTCGGACGTTAAAAAATCGGCGGCGAACGGGTGAAACTCCGGCAACACATCGGCAATGTCGCGAACATTCACAGACCTTGTATCGGGCGTGACTCGTGGTATGAGCGCGTGAGTTACGTCCGGTGGACGCATATAACCCAAGCCCGGATGTTGTCACGCGTTCAAGCAATTGTGGATGGAAACTTTCGATCATCATTTCATTATTCCAGTTAATGGGCATACGTTCACGTTCGAACCAAAACTTCTATCAGCATTTTCTGCACACGCCAGTGGCATTCACCTGCAAAGGTGCAACCTAAATATAAATCTTAACGTCAGCAATTATTGTTAATAAATTAGCTTTTTGTTAAAGATAACTTCCCAGTAATTTGTAAAGTGTTGTATAATACGATTAAATAAGAAATTATTGTGAGTACGAATTAGTTTTTTTTAAAAGTATCGTTAAAGACATAACTTAACTCGCGCGTTATCCTGGCGATAAGATTAAGATAAGGAGTCGAGCAGTCATCAAGGCAGCACGGATCAAGCAGCAAGAGTTTTTCAGAGGTTTTTCTTCGGAGGTTTTACGGATGTTTGCGGAGGATTTATCTGAAGAGTGAAAATTTCAGGAGTTGCGGATTTTTGGAGGAAAAATTTGTTTGGAATTTGTGGAAAGGAGTTGAAGCGCATGGGCAAGGCGCGTAGTGCAAGCACAAGCGAGGTGGAGAAAAGGAAAAGGAGTTGAATTTGAAATTGGAAACAAACGAAAACATTATTATGCTTTTTTATTTTAAGTGTTACTATTTTTCTTTATAATATAATTATTTTGCTTTTTAATCTTTTATATATAATTCATATATAATATAATTATTTTGCTTTTTAATCTTTCAATTACTAGATAATAAGGGTTTTGGTTTCTACTTTCTTTTTCCCGCGACAGTATTCCAAGTTCTGTCTTCGAATCTGTGGGTATGGGGGAAAGTAATGAATATGGGGAGCTCTCCGCTGGTAAATTTAGCTTCACACGGAAGGCGAGAAAAAACTTACAGCGTTTCTGCGAGAAATTCAGGGGGATATAAAGGAGGAGTTCATCCTTGACTTGCTTGCTAGTTGCAAGATGCAACTGCAAGCACCGGAGGTCTCCAGTGGCTTGCAGATGGACGAGGGTGGAAGTTCCACGGACAGCGGTGGAGGCTATCGGAAAGCTGAAAGCCAGAAAGAGGCAGATGGGGTCTTCAACGCAGGAGCCGACATCAAAGCTGTCAAAGACCCTTGAAGTGAGCGAGCGGGATTTTCCCCAGCTCAAAAAGGTGACAAAAATAGCTTCCGTTAGTTTCTCGGGGACCATACCCAAGCCGAGTGGAAGGCCAGGCCTAGAGGGAAATAAAGGGAAATCCAAGACCCAGCAGCCAAGCGTGGCTGCTTCCAGAAAGAGGGGGTGCCTCCTACAGTGTGCTATAGGCTTGATCTAAAGGCTTTCAGGGATAGCGTCAAAAGGATTTGCGCACGAAACTCAGAAAAGGAGCCAGAGTTCAACATGACGGTGAACAGCTCCTCACAAACTTCGCTCCGCCCTAAAAGGGCTGAGGATCACACCAGCCTTATTAATTTTCTAAAGTGTGCGAAAGTGGCTTGCTACACCTACACTCTTCCAGGAGAGAGATAATTGACTCTCCTTCTCAAAAGCATGCACAGCTCGTATGACGAGAATGATGTCATGTGCGAGCTGAAGGAACATCTCGGAGAAGATATTCTTTCAGCAAAAAGGTTCTCCACTATAACCTCTAGGAGGGAAAAAAGGACACTTTCATCCTTCTTAGTCCAGTTCAAACCAGTCTTTGAAGCGAAGAAAGCAATAGACATAAAGTTCCCATTGTACCAGATACAATGGGGGCATTTGCAGAAAAATTGCACTTCCCAGTGCTTCAACTGCCAAAGATTTGGCAATTTCTAACTGCGGACTCGAGGTTAGATGAGTTAAATGCGACAAACAGCATAAGTCCATTGAAGATCCGATCTCGAAAGACATGAAAAAAGACGAGATCTTCTATGTCAACTGCAATGCTAAAGGGCAGAGGTTGTCCAATAGTAAAAGTGGTTGAAGAGAGGAGGCAGAATCTCCAAAAGAAAAAAGAGGAAAGGAGGAATTTCATCACCACCCTTATAATAAATATTGCACGTGAAGGGGTCTCGTATAGTCTGTGTGGCCTAGTGGTTAGAGCATGAGCGCATAAGCCCAAGGTCCCAGGTTCCAATCTCGTTGGGAGCAACGTGATTTAGTTCAGGGGATTTTTCGAACTGACTATGAGTGTTCACTTAGTGATGATATGTACTGATTTGATCAGATCATATCAAGGCTGAGCAGGCACACGGAAGCATGGTACTGACCAAACCAACTTCCGAAAAATCAATACGGCCATGAAAATAAGATACTCTAACTATCTCTAAGCGAAAGCCCGAGAGGGGCTGTAGTGCTACAAAGAAGAAGAAGAAGGGATCTTGTAAGTCATGTATACGCTTACTCCCAACTCCTATAAAAATAATTCCCACATAAATCAATTACTGCAAACGTTGCATTTACCCAAATGCAACGAATCTGCAACGGAAATGACATGTGCCGAACCTAGACAATAGGTAAGCAATTTACGCGGCGGCACATGTCTCATCGTAATCAAAATTACTTTCGCATAATTAATTCACGTGTCGCGAACTCATCATTTTTCGCATAATAAATAGAAGCGTATCCATGAACACCTTCAGTTTTTTGCTAATTAAATGTAGAACGTTACGCTGTCCGAGTGAATACTCAAAAGAAATTGTAATCAATAAAGTTTAAAGTTAAATGTAAAGTTCGTGTTTGGATTTCTTGATGTGCGCGGAGCACTTCCTTATTTTTTTTATAGTTCGGTCAAACTAGACACAAAACTGGCGCAGTCGGTAAACGCCACAGTTCGAAAATCCGCGAAGGAACTAACGAAAAAGTGTGGTGACTATTTAAAAATAAAATCGGTTAAGTGCCGCGAAGGTGCCGATAAACTAAAAACACATAAATATTAAACAAAATAATAATCGGGAAAGCCGCGAAGGTTAATACGGTTATTATTAACCTATATAATAAGATCAGAGCAGACACACGAAGCATAAAGGTCCGTTTAAAACTCGCAGTGAGGCTGCTGTAGAGATCTGATCGCCCATAAATTAATTTAAAAAGTGTGTAAAACAAACAAAGTTCCTAATAAGAAGTGAAAAGCAACATTTCAAACCGAACAAATTAAACCGGACAAATTGAACAAAGTTTCACAAAACTTGGAAACAGGTAACATAGCCTAAGATTTTTAAAAAACCCCATATAAAACGTGGATCCTGCTGGACGAAGAACAAGAAGAAGGAATATCTTCAACCAAGGACGGAACGACGCATACAGAATGGAAGAACTGGTTCAACAATTCCAACAACTTCAACTACAACTTGCTCAAAGGGAGGAGCAGGTCCAACAGTTGGCAACAGCTCTTCAACAAATTTCAAACAGACAATCATCAAATGATCATAACGATAAAATATTAAAGGAAATCAAATATATGAACAACTTTACCGGCGTCGGAGATATTACCATCAACGGCTTCCTGAGCAGTGTTGAATACTATTTGAGCAAAATTGACAATGAAGATTCAAAGAAAACAGCAGTAAGGACCATCTATTATGAGAAAATCCAAGGCGAGGCTAAGAACGCAATCATCAACATCCCAGAAACAGATAATTGGCAACTCATCAAGGATCAGCTAAAGCTACGTTTCAGACCAGACGTTCAACCGTGGGAAATCTACAAAAAAATCAACGAACTAAAGGTGCACAATGTAAGCGAATTGGCTGAGGAAGTACAAAAAATTAAGTATAAGGCAGATGAACTAATAATCTATTATCAGGATAAAATGTTTATTGACCTTAGTAATGTTAATTCAATCTTAACAAATGTAGTGAAAGAAATGAGTCAGGGTGTTCTATTAGAAAAGATATACAGTGAGACAAATATTGATAAAATAATAGAAATTATGAGATCAAGAAGATTTGAAGATGAATGTATCAGACCAGAATTTAGAAAGGTCAAAATTTTCAAACCTAAATTCCACAAAAATAATTTCAAGGATTCTAATCCTAATTCCTCACAAAACAGACAGACTGACAAAAATTCTGACGGAGAGGATAATACAAAACAAAACAGACAATTTAATAAGTACAGACAAAAAGACAATGACAGTGGACAACAAAATAGTGGTCAAAATCAATTTTTCAGATCTCAGAACTCAAACAAATCGGGGCAAAATAAAGCCAATAACTTTTCAGGTCGTTCAAAACAAACATGGAAGTCTAAACTCCAACCGGGTATTGAGCCCATGGAAGTTGAGAATGCGCAATTCCATAGATCAAATATTGAAAAGGTTAAAAACCAAAACCAATCAAATAATTTATCTGATGAAGAAACCTTCTCTGACTCATCCCCTGAAATTAACCTAAATGAATATTTTTTTCGCAACTAGCCTCGGAACAATTGCCTTTGATTCAAATTACTATAAATAATGTTAAATATGTAGCTTTAATTGATACTGGGGCATCATTCAGTGTAATTGATGACCGAATTAATACATTTAATAAGGTGAAAATCAAGCCAATCATATTTTCAACTATTACAGGAAAAGATAAGATCGAGTATGAAGTTCATACTCCATCGCCAGAAGAAATTGATCCTCCACCCTCACGAGCCTTGGTTCGGTGGAAGGTTAATAGGTTACAAAACCGAAAATATCAGTTCATAATCGGAACTGATTTACTAAATAATCTCGATACATTAATAGATTTCGAGAGAAAATTAATTATTTTAAATGGACATGCCATTAAATTTATTAATAGCCCTTATCCTTTTGATGAAGTAAATTCTTTAGAAGAAGTGCATGGTGATTATCTAAAAAGATTACAGTTAGATCACCTGAACAAAGAAGAATATGCCGAAATAATAAAACTGATAAAACGGTATGAGGGAATATTTTTTAAGGAGGGTGACAAACTCACGAGTACCCCCACAATAAAACATGAGATAAAGACTACAACCGAAAATCAAGTCAACTCAAAACTGTACAGGTATCCTCCTAAGCACGAAGCGGAGGTCCGAAAACAAATTGCGGAACTTGAAAAGCAAGGAATTATTCGAAAGAGTAATTCAATGTATTCAAGTCCTCTTATTATAGTACCGGAAAAATCGGACAACTCGGGGGAAAAGAAATTTCGTTTAGTGGTAGATTACAGAAAACTAAACGAAATAACATTGGATGATAAATTCCCATTGCCAAATATTGACTCTATCCTCGATAAACTAGGTAGAGCCCAATATTTTTCAACAATCGATTTAGCAAAAGGTTATCATCAAATTCTAGTCAAAGAGGAAGACAGGCATAAAACAGCCTTCGTAACACCTCACGGACTTTATGAATTTGCAAGAATGCCGTTTGGTCTAAAAAATGCACCAGCGACATTCCAGCGCCTAATGAATGACGTGTTAAGAGACTTCGTAAATAAATCATGTGTCGTTTATTTAGACGATATTCTGATTTTTAGCACCTCTTTAAAGGAACACATTAAATCGTTAACAGACATTTTTCAAACTTTGAAAGCACATCAACTTAAAATCCAGATAGATAAGTGCAATTTTATGAAGAAGGAGACCACATTCTTAGGTCATATTATCTCAAAAGATGGACTGAAACCAAATCCCGAAAAGGTTGAAATAATACAAAAATTAGAATTGCCAAAAACGCACAAACAGATAAAGAGCTTTCTAGGATTAACGGGTTACTACAGAAAGTTTATTAAGGACTACGCAAAAGTAGCTCAACCTATAACAAAGTATCTGAAAAAGGACCAAAAAGTTAATTGTAAAGATCCAAATTATATTAGCGCTTTTGAGAAACTAAAAGCCCTTATAATATCACATCCTGTTTTAAGATTTCCTGATTTTCAGAAACCCTTCCAATTAACAACGGACGCGTCTCAGTATGCAATTGGCGCCGTTTTGTCACAAAACGGGCATCCAGTGTGCTTTGCCTCGAGGACATTAAACTGTCATGAGCGGAATTACGCCACTACTGATAAGGAATTTCTTGCCATTATGTGGTCGGTCAATTATTTCAGACCGTATCTCTATGGTAACAAGTTTACTATTTATACGGACCATCAACCTATCAAATACCTTCATGCTAAATATAAAGGGAAGGACCTTTCACCCAGGCATCAAAGATGGCTCTTAAAACTAGGAGAATATCATTTTGATATTGAGTACGTAAAGGGAAAAGAAAATAAGGTAGCGGATTTTCTCAGCCGTACTAATCAACCTAAGGAGTGTGATGAAAAGTCGACAAGCTCATTTAAACATACAAACTCTTTTTCAGATTTAGGAATAATATTTAACTTGGAAAGTCACGATAGTACAATAGCTACAAAACATTCTGCGGAAGAAGATCTACAAGATCATATACCTATTAAGGAGGAAATTGTAAATAAATATAGGACACAGTTAATATTGACAAATAATAAGATCCAAGAGTTAGAAGTTATTCATAAAAAGCGAATAATTTATATAGCGGAATACGATTTCGACAATTTACGCGAAATCCTTAGAAAGTACATAAAGAAGGGGATAACCGGCATTTATACGGAACTTGAAGACAGCAAATATAACATCTTGCAACAAACAATAAGGGAAATGTACTCAAATGACAGCCAAGTCAAGTTTATTCGATGCTCTTTTAGAGCTCAGGATATAAAAACGGAAACCGAAGCAGTAAAGCAAATATCTCTGTATCACATAAAGGAAAGTATGCACTCCGGCATACAAGAAACTTTCAATTCTATAAAAAACAAGATCTATTATCCAAAATTACAGGAACTAATACAAATTGTACTCAACCAATGCGATGTCTGTCAAATGGCGAAATATGACAGAAAACCGATCAAACCTAAATTTAATTACACAGAAACACCCGACAGTAAAAACGAAATTATCAATATAGATATTTATACCTTCATGAAATATGATTTCTTAACAATAATAGATCGATTTTCGAAATTTGGCTCTGCTTACTTCCTACCTGACAAAAATCATATAACAATCATTGAAACTTTAGAAGAACATTTTGCAAAAATAGGAAAACCCAAGAAAACTACTGCAGGAAATGAATTAAATACTATTAACGTAAAGGAATTCTTAAAAGAAGAGGAAGTAGAACTACACATAACAAAAGCGCATAGCCATACAGGTAATGCTGACGTAGAACGTTTTCACAACACATTACTTTCGATATGCAGAACTTTAATATTAAATAAAACAAATTTTTCACCAAAACAAATAGTACAACAGGCTGTTAGAAACTACAACAATCGCTATCATTCAACTATCAAGTGTACCCCTATCGATGCTCAGGAACAACGAATAGACGCTTTAAAAATTAAAAATAACATCAACGAAGCAAAACAAAAATATTTGGAAAAAATAAATAAAAAACGTGAAAACTACGAGGAAACTAGGACGACTGGATTCATAAAGGACTATAAAGCTGTAAGACACAAAGAAAAACCAAGATATAGAAGGGCAAAATTACATAATGTCCATCCCACAAATATCAAAAGAGAATTAAAACATACAAATCTAAACGATTATTCAGAAGACGATATCGTTAAAACAGAGGATAAAAGAATTCTAGAAGCAGAAATAAAAGCTAAAGAAGGTCCTAACTCCGAGGTTTTGGTAAAGAAATTTAATTTATCAATAAAGAGGAGCGATGCAGCCACCTTACTAGGAAAAGAATGGTTAAACGACCAAATAATTAACTTTTACCTAAATTTGCTAGTAGAAAGAAGCTCACTAGACAATGCAAATAATCTTCCGAAAGTGTATGCAATGAATACATTTTTCACGCTGTGCCTAAACAAAACAGGATATAGTGCAGTTCGAAGATGGACACGGAAAGTGGATATATTCTCCTATGATTTAATAATAATTCCAGTTCACATAAACCAAACACATTGGTGCTTAGCCATAATAAGCCCAAAGGAAAAATACATTAAATATTATGATCCAATGAGGACTCCAAATACCGAAGTTCTAGATTTACTAGAAAATTATGTCAAGGAAGAACTGATGGACAAGAGAGATGAGGTTTTAGATTTTTCTTTTTGGAAAAAGGAGCAAATTCTAAACGGTCCACTTCAAACAAATGCATATGACTGTGGTGTATTTAGCTGCACATTTGCTGAACATATAACTCGCAATTGTGAACCAAATTTTTCCCAAGAGGACATGGTTTATTTAAGGAAGAAAATGCTCGCAGATATTTTGCAAAGCAAAATTCAATAGTTTCAATAATTTAACCTTAACTTAAGTCGTTTAAATCATTTACCCTTAACAAATCAATTACTTTTTATTATGACATATCCAAGATTAAATACTTATTTTAGGTCATAATCATCATATGGTTGCTTCTAATCTCTATGGTAAAACCAACAACTGGGACATTAAATATACAACCAATATCGACTGAAAATGGCTTTACAATAATAAATATGGGAACAACGGAGGTTATTCAAGATGCTAGGACAATAATTCACGTACTCAATTTAACAGAATTTAGGCAGGCAATTGATTTAGCAGAGGAAAACATCAAACGGTTGAACCTTGGGAATGACTTGACTATTAGACAAGAACTAGAAACTATTCGTGCAAAGTTTAAAACTATTCAACCTAGTCCTAGAAAGAAAAGAGGTTTACTCAATATCGTTGGTACAGTAGAAAAATGGCTTTTTGGTACCATGAATGACGACGATAGAAAGGAAATCACTGAACACATGAAAACAGTAGAAATTAACGAAGACAAAACTATCGGTAACCTAAATAAGCAAATAGAAATCAATTCGCATATCAGTGACTCGATAAAAATTCTTAAAAACACCATTGAATCAGATAGAAATCAAATTACAAAAACTTACGAGGAAGTAACTGCTAACGAAAGAAAAATTATAGTAAAACAACTGCAGTTAGATCAAATGATAAGATTGCAGATGCTTAAAGAAAAACTAGACCAAATTATGGACAGCATAGCATTTACCCGACATGGTATTGTTCACCCAAGTTTATTGACAACTACTGAAATCTTGACAACAGGACTAGACTTTTACAGACTTAAAAACGCTAAAACAGGACTTTTGCAACTAGACAAGGACGAACTAACCCTTGCCATCAAAATTCCCAATAAATACAAAATAGTTGACCTTAAATTGATAACCCCAATCCCAAATAAAAACTTTTTAGAACTTAATATAGAAGATCAATTTGTTATTGAAATAAATCAAACAAAATATCAATATAGTGGAGAAATTCAATATGAAAAAGATCTCAAAATTGTAAACAATTGCATTGAAAAAAATAATTGCTTTACACAAATAAATAAACTTCAAGAAATTAAAAAATTGGATGATCAAACTATACTTTGTAAAAATATGAAAAATCAACAAATTATAAATTCTTGTGATGACAGATATATAAAACTAAACGGTAATTACTTAATAACATTCAATAATTGTACTATTCAAATCCTAAATGAAACTTTTAGTAGCAATGATATCAAATTTGTTGACAGATTTTATTATGAAGCAGACTATAATTTTAATTTTACCAAAAGAATTAATTTTGAAAATATTACCATACAACATATTGAAAATTTGGAACCTTTAGAAATTCTTAAATTCTACAAAACTATAAGTCCAATATTAGGAATAACAACAATTTCAATACTTATATGTATCATTTTTGCAATACTTACCATTTGTTATAAAATACATAAAACAAAAGAAATTATGAATGTAAACAAAAACATTAAAACAAATTGTAATGAAAAGGTTAGAATTCAGGAGAATTCTTATTGTAAGGGGGGAGAAGTCATGTATACGCTTACTCCCAACTCCTATAAAAATAATTCCCACATAAATCAATTACTGCAAACGTTGCATTTACCCAAATGCAACGAATCTGCAACGGAAATGACATGTGCCGAACCTAGACAATAGGTAAGCAATTTACGCGGCGGCACATGTCTCATCGTAATCAAAATTACTTTCGCATAATTAATTCACGTGTCGCGAACTCATCATTTTTCGCATAATAAATAGAAGCGTATCCATGAACACCTTCAGTTTTTTGCTAATTAAATGTAGAACGTTACGCTGTCCGAGTGAATACTCAAAAGAAATTGTAATCAATAAAGTTTAAAGTTAAATGTAAAGTTCGTGTTTGGATTTCTTGATGTGCGCGGAGCACTTCCTTATTTTTTTTATAGTTCGGTCAAACTAGACACAAAACTTGTACTCTAGCCTTTCGCCCGATGCAAAGAAGCAGCCTTTACCTCAGCCTATACTGCAACAAAAACAGCAACCCTAGCAATCGCAGAATGACCGAAATACGGTTTTGAGGACTGACTACCAACAATTTTTCGGATGTGACTTGTTCACACTCATTCAAAAAGTGGACTCTTTTACCTCCCACTATAAAAAACTCACTAACCCTAGTGAGAGGAAAGCTGCGTACTTAGAATTCGCCTTTAAACTCTCCATCCTCAACATATGTTCACTAGCTCCACGCTATAAAAGGAATTTCGTTCAAGTATACTTGAACGTCTGCACACTGGACTTCATGTTTATACTGGAAACAAGTCTCAAAGTAACGCACAGATTACATCCGGGGAAATACAAAATCATCAGGCGTGATAATCCAGAGGGAATTCTTGCAGTTGCTATGGCTCACAAAGATCATTTGAAACTTCAAAGGCACTACATTCTAAGTCTGAAATGTATTGAAGCAGATATAATAAGCTCCATGCTGGGAGGGTGCACCTTCGCGTTCGTAGGGATCTATGTTTAACATGGATACTTGGTGAGAGAACTCATTGACAATTTGAAAACGGTGCTTATTCTGTGCAAAAAATTCGATTTCTATGTCATGGGAGGTGATTTTAATGCGAAGCATCCCTTCTTCTTCTTCTTAGTATTACAGCCCCTCTCAGGCCTTCGGTTCCTGAAGCATCGTGGGGAAATATGATATCCAACGGCTATGGAAGAGCTATCTCTAACTGGGTTCAATCAAAAATGGATCTCATGTTGATTGCTCCGAAAGCACCTACCTTCCGCCGAAGCTCGTCTATTATTGACTTCTGCATTGTGTCTGCCAATCTGGTAATCTCTCCCACAGTCAGAGGAATTTCAAGTGTGGAGTCCTTGACGCCGAGTCAAACTTTTGGTTGAGCTGACCTTAAGAGTGAAAAAGGGTGTGAAACTTGAGTTTGTAGATCCTCAACCTGTCATTCCATACAAGTGAATCGATTGGGCAGCAGTTAGTGCTTACTTTAATGGAAAATTGAAGGGGATTTTGACCAACAGATCGGAAAATGAGGGAGTTGCTTGTATAAATTCAACCCTGGATACAGTCATCTCAAAGATTTCCATTGAGAGACCCTCGACAAATTACTATTATCGAGCTTTACGGAAAGAAATCTTGGAGCTTCATCGTAAACGTAGTCAGCTTAGAAAGCTAGTCACAAGAATCTACCACGGCAATTTAAATATAGTCAACTGGGAGTATGAACGTATTCACCTAGTGATTACGTTACTAAACCGAATGATCTCGAAGAGAACCACGGCTTTTGCTAACTAGCGATTTGAGCAGGCCCTGGAAAGTATCAAACTGGGTCCCTGTATACTTCCTCACATCAATAGGATAACTGGCAGAAAAAAGCTGCTCGGCGTCCTCACTTATGATGGACCCATGCTCATGGATGACGAAGCCATCGCTGACTCTATCACAAAATATTTTGCAAAAGTTCTTCAAGGAGAGAAAGCAAGTGAGAACTCTTTCATTGCTTCGTTAGTGAGCAGTACCACAACGAATTTCAACAGGGACAATGATCAATTGTGCTTGAATCGGTTCTCTGATTCAAATCCCTCTGACGCACCTACTGGCCATGGTCTGTTTGTCAGCCATGAGAGGCTCACTTTGATGGCACTGCAGCGAAATCCCAAAAAACCAGCAGGGGCTGATGGAATCTCCAATATTATGCTTAAAAGGCTTCCCCATGTTTTCTTTGTTCTCCTTGCGATCATTCTGAATAACTGCATTAACATTTGCTACTTCCCTGCAATGTGCAAAAATATTCGCAATACCCAAGAAGTCTGGCAGTACTGACGTGGTCGATGCTCGTCCGATTTCGTTACTTTCAAACATTGGTAAGCTTCTGGAAAGGGTAATACTTGAAGGCATCCATCCTAAAATTCTCTACCGGGTCAAGAATTGTGCCGGAAAGACAATTTGGCTTCAAAAAAGCTAACTCCACGGTGGATGCTATGACTGTGTTCCAAGCCGATATAACGAGAAGCTGGCACAACAATAAGCTTGTTGTAGCTTGCCTGATCGATGTGGGGAAAGTCTTTGACTCTGTATGGATCAATTCTCTACAAAATGATAAATCTTGGCTTTCCGGCCCATACTGTGAAAATTATAGGCAGCTCCATGAGGGGACGAACCGCCTTTGCAGTGGCTGGTGGAGCTAGGTCAGTCCCATTTAGTATTGACTCGAGGGTCCCACAGGGGTCTATATTAGGCCCATTTCTTTTCAACATATTCACCTCTGACGTCCCGGGCGTAAGAGACGAATTTAAGCCCAGAACCCAGGTGAACCTCTTCGCTGACGACTTGTTAGCGTGGTCATCTGAGCACAATTTGCGCTTTGCATTTTACCGTAAATGAATCAAGGTAAATGCAAAGAAAAGTGAATTAATTGTATTCAAGGAACCCCACAAAAACTTCGATTGTCTACAGCGAGCCAGCGAGTCAAGGTTTTGGCCCATAAAACCTTGATTCGTCCGATCATCAAATATATGTAGTGATGGTATGGATAAGAGCTCCGAAAACAAAATTCTTCGGGCTTGCGTGGGACTAGACAGATGGGAGGATAGATGGTCTTGCCCCAACGAGGTGCTGTACCAGGAGACAGGGATAGAGCCGATAAAATCGTATGCAGAAAAGCGGGAATCATAAGAGCCAAGGAGCGCAAGGCGGGAGTTGTTAGGAGAGCGACAGACAACCGCTCTATGGACGCAGCGAATGAGTAGATTTTAAAGTACTCTTAAGAAAATACTGTACTTAATTTTAAGGAAATCAATTTTAAAATTTTAAGACTAGTTGTCAGAGTAGATGATTTTTACAAACTTCTTTTATAATCTATTAATGTATGATAATGTGACGGGTGTCAACATTTCAAAGTTTTCTTTTGCCATAAAATTTATATTATAATGTAATTAAAGTTAAATATTATTGAACTCCGGAAAAAGTTCTAAGGCACAACCCACATGTATATTGTTAGGTTAAGTGAGTGATGAACTGTATATATGTATAAAAAAAATCACCAAATAAAGACCTTGGGTTATCCTGGAAAAGAATCGCACTTCGAGCTGGAATGCTCTTCCGTTTTGAGCGATATTTTGCGATATTGAAGGTTTTTGTAGAAGATAGACTCTACACTACCAATACTGATACCGAGTTGAGACGAAATGTTTCGAACCTTCATCCTAAGGTCCTCAAAAATGAGTTATTCTACGCGGCCAACGTTGTCTGGTGTGAAGCTGGCTCACGGTCGACGATCATGCGGCTCATTCTCGACGGTTTCGTGACAATTTTTGAAAGCTTTGGCCCATTCAAACACAACAACTCTGCTCAGGCCCTCACTAACGAACTGATTTCGCAAACGCAGAAAAATTTCCGTGCTTATAACGCCTTCCCACACAAAAAAAAATGAATGACAATACATTGCGCCAGAGCGGCCCGCACTTGACGTTCACTCATGATTGTAACACACGCGTGAAACATGCACTCTCGACAAAAGGGACCTAGCTCTCACATACTCAAGCCACGACCTTCAAAATATACTTGCGCGCCATCTTGTTACGGATTATCTAGAAGGACGTCAACATTACCTCATCCCGAACACTATCATAGCATTTGCGTGACTCGGTAAATTAAGTAAGCTAAGCCGCACTCGACCAGGGTTTTGTTTGACACTCCTAATTATACTCACAACAGTAGGTTAAGTACGAATACTTGTAACTTTGCGTGAAAAGGAACGAGAAGGTTCAACGCCGTTAAAGGCCGGAAGAGCAAAGAAGATCCGTGTCGTTTTGAAACAAAATGTTCTAAATTAATGAACTTTAACGAGCAGTCAAAATTGAAGCTACAGCAACAGACAGAGCCCATTTCCTTTGATAATTCAGGTCTAATGTCATGTTACGATCGAATCAACGCAGCATACGCAGTTTTAGTCCACACGCAAGATTTCCTCCTGAATGCAAAAAGTTTCTGCTTTTCAGAGCCAAACTAAAGGAGGAAGCAACAACCGGAAAGAAGACTCTCAGTTTAGTCGGAATTGGTGCACAAGTCAATTGAAATCGCAGTGTGTCGGCGAGTTTTGATGTTTGGGTGATAGATTCAACATTTCACTCATTTTTTTTCTTGCAATTATCCAAACTAAACAATCAGAAATGTCATCAGGCGAAGGGTAGACTATCGGTAATTCGAATCTGCAAAAGCAGGATCTATCACAATTCGATATCACCAAGTTGGCGCCACTTTAGCTGAAGTAATTTCCCGCCAGGCAACCAGCAATATTGGCACTATCGGGCATGTAGCGCACGGCAAATCAACTGTGGTCAGAGCCACTTCGGGCATACAGGCTGTTCGTTTCAAGAACAAACTCGAAAGGAATAACACTATCAAATTAGAACGTTTAACTGATAGTGAATTAACCGAATTGACAAATTTGCCGAGTAAACTTCGTAAATTCATACAAAAACAGAACGAAATATGTTGCTACAACAAGAAAATCACAGCCCAAAAGAGAACCAACAATTACTTGAGCAATTGATCACACGATGAGAAGGTAAAACAAGCGGAAATCGGCCAATTTCTCGACATTGCACCGAACGATGAGGATTTCGTGGGCTTATGCACCGCAATGCATCAAGCACAAAAATATGTCGTGGAAGAGAATACAATAACCAGAGATCTCAACTATTCAGACACGGTGAGCAATGTTTCCCTGTCGGGATCGAGCAAACAGTCGTCGGAGTTCAGCGTGCCATTGAATTTGGTGTTCGATTTAAACAGTTATGTTATGGACACAGCTGAGGATTACTCGGGCTCTCTAGCTGCAAAGAAGCACGGCAAGAATGACGCGCCTCCTCTTTTTTTCTTCTTGGGTGTGGCGGAGCGGAAGTACTGGCGAAGCAGCGAGCGTAAAGAAGAGAACAAGCGGAAGATTTCGATACGAATCGTCAAGTGCGTTGAGGCGATAAGCGATAAGCAGGTGAACAAGCGGAAGATTTCAGACGTTTAATCAAGTGCGTTGAGGAAGACCAAAAGTACACCATTGGATGCGGACAGAGAAGGGGCCCCTTTGAAGTACGAGTAGAATTAAGTTTCTTTTAGAACAAAAATAGATCGAGAGTTTGTTTGAATGTGGATTTGGATTGAATTTGAAGAATTAAAATGAAATTGATTTATTGAATTTATGCCTTTAGGAAAGAGGAAAAGAAAACAAGGTAAATTTTTGTTTCAGATTGTGATGGGTGCGGGTTGAGTGGCGAGTCGTGGTTTATTAAAAAAAGGAAAGGGAAATCGGAAGTGAATAAAAGTGTTCGGGGGTGGTGTAGTGATTTCGATAGCTAGTCGAACGGTTAGGGGAGTGTAGGAAGGTCTGATAGGGAAGGAAATATTGTCAAAGTGTGAAGTTAGTGTGGCAGCTAGAGTGTGCTCAGTAGCTAGGGATCGGGTGAAGAGAGTGAAGAGTGACGTTGGTTGTTCTGGCAAGCCGTATTCTCGCTTGGCTGCTTATTGGGGCCTTGAGGGACAAGCGCGTGGCGCCCCACGCCCATCTCCAGACGAACTAAACCGGGTCCGTAAGCCCCGCTGGAGCACCCTTGGGGGCCATAGCGACTCCCGTGGAATAATTGGGGGTGTAACAATCTACAGCGTTTGTCTCCATCATATTTGAATAAATTCGTATAACTAAAGAACACAATGAAAGAGTTTACTGTTAGCTTTAATTGCCATTTAGCCACCAAACCCTAGATTGGTCCATCTCAGCTTGACCAGCCTCAACATACCTCGCAAATGAGATTCAGATTATATATGTTACATAATTGAGACACCATCGGTATCAACAACGTACTGATTCAAGTCCGAGTGCTTCTGGAGGTATGAAGATAGTGGTAAGATAAGTCTCAATGTACCCGTTAGTAGTAGGGTAGAACGCTTGATAAGTCAATAGGCTACCGCCTTTGCAATATAATTTCGCACAAGCTTCAAAATAACTAAATCGACTCTCTCTATTTAACAGATTCGATATATGTATACGGTTTCCAATCTATCTCAGGCTTTCTCCACAGAAAAGTACATAAGCGAAGACATTTTTTTCAAAAACTCATAGTATTTCCATTGTACTTGCACCCTGATTATATCAAAACCTAGATCTTTGTACCAAAACCGGTATAATCAAACCCTTATAACAGATAATTTTTATATACATAGTCTAGCCATAAATATTGTTACAAGGTTTGGCAACCCTGCAGAAAGGAACTGTTATATTGTATTTCTTAAAAATTGAGCTTATCGCTATAGTACGCTTGCGCTTGATGCATTTGTCATCATTTGAGTTTAATTTTTAGTGTAGTGAACATGGATTGGGGCGCCAAAGAAAATAGAATTGCTGTGATTGCACTTCATAAAGTAGGAATGCAACCAAGTGATATTTTTAAGACTCTGCATACCCTTGGTATAAGCCGAATGTTTGTATATCGGGCTATTGAAAGATATAATGATACGTCTGGAGTAAGTGATCGTCAAAGAAGTGGCCGTCCGCGAACTACTCGAACACCTCAAGCGGTTAAAGCCGTGCGCGAGAGAATTCGCCGTAATCCGCTCCGGAAACAAAAAATTTTATCGCGTGAGATGAAAATACCCCAAAGAACAATTTCACGTATCATCAAAAGTGACTTACGGTTGGGTGCTTATAGTAGATCTACCGGGCATTTACTTACAGATTCGTTAAAAAAAATAGAGTGGAAAAATCAAAACGATTACTTTGCCGGTACGCAAACCAAGAACACCGTAAAATTTTGTTTACGGACGAAAAAGTTTTTAACTGTCGAAGAAACATTTAATAAACAAAACGATAGGGTTTATGCTCGCAGTGCCAGCGAAGCTTCTCAAGTTACCCAAAAGGTTTAAAGAGGTCATCATTCAGCCTCAGTAATGGTTTGGTGGGGTGTTAGCTACAACGGGGTGACAAAGTTGAATTTTTGTGAGAAGGGCGTCAAAACGTCTGCCAAAGTTTATCAAGAAAGTGTCCTTGAAAGTGTAGTGAAACCTCTCAACACGTCATTGTTCAAAAATCAACCTTGGAGTTTCCAGCAAGATTCTGCACCAGGTCATAAAGCGAAGTCAACCCAAAAATGGCTTGAAGAAAATGTTCCAGATTTTATTAAAGCTGAAGATTGGCCTTCGTCTAGCCCAGACCTGAGTCCGCTGGATTACAAATTATGGTCTGTCTTAGAGAAAATGAGGTGCTCTAAAAAACATTCTAATATCGAATCCTTAAAGAAGTCTCTTACACATGCAGTCGCCAACTTTCCGATTGAAGTCGTGCGTGCTTCCATAGGTGAGTGGCCAACTCGATTAAAGGCTTGTGTAAAGGCAAAAGGCAATCACTTCGAATAACTTGTTACAATTTCCGTAGTTGACAATGTATTTGATAAATAAACAATGATTTCTTAACATACGACACCTCTTTTATTGAACAGTGCTTCAAAAAGTTTGTAACAGTATTTATGGCTAGACTACACATGATTTATGTGGAACCCGTTCTGAACTATACTTATCAGCAATAATATGGACATTTTTCTAATTTCGTGTTAGGTCTTGATTGACCAACCGCAGTGTTGTTCGAAACAACGTTGTTTTGCATTTTTGCGCATTGACTTTCATTCACACATGGTTGCGCGATTTCTGACAGCTCCTTTGGACGTATCACTCGTAAGTCTTTCGGTACGCTGTAATTTTAATTCCAATTTCTTGAAAGCAAAAATGCTCACGGTTCGTAAGGAAAAGTATCGCGGGATTTGCATTTTAAGCAACTTGAATTAAATAGTTTTGCATTGTAAATTAGTCAGTGCATAATGAGAGTTAATGTAATAAAGATCTGGGCAATTGCTCTAAATTGTAATTTTTTAGAAGAAGATTTCGCATTTTTTATGAATTGGTGCCCAACGTAGGCTTCTTTAAATGTCGCGATTCTTTGAACTATTTGCAAACCTCTTTGGAGGACGAAACTAAATTAGTATTCAAAGAAACTTGCCGATAACGGTAAGAAATCTAACAAAAAAACATTTAAAAAACCGAAACGAGATGAAGCTCTGTGGTAAAAACAAGGAAGATCTTGTGCGAGTGTAAAATGAATCGATATATCAAGGATCCCCGAAGGAAAAAGTGGCGTGTGATAAGAAGCAGATGTCTGAGTAGGTCTGCGTAGAAACTAATAAAAAGGTACCTTCACCATCTTGCTTCCAACAGCAGTAACTGTGGAGGCAGTTTTAATTTTCTTCTTCTTCTTCTTCGTAGCACTATAGCCCCCATTGGTCCTTCGCTTCCTGCAACAGGTGCCTCCAAATATCGCAGCTCATCAACTGAGTCTTCCAATTTTTAAATCTGAGTAGTTAAAAAGTATCCTCATCGACCGAGTCAGGCCAGCGTTTCCTCGTTTTCCCCACCCATCTCTGCCCTTGAGGCCTCTCAACGAATGCCTTTTCCGGTATCCGTTGGTCGTCCATACGATTCACATGGCCAGCTCGTTTGCAGCTTTCGCAGTCTTACAATCGATGAGACATACAGCTCGTCAAAAATTTCATAGAGCTCATGGTTGTATCTGCCATTGGTCCCCGTCTAGTTTCGCTCCGATAATTCGTCTCAGGTCCCGTCCCTCAAAGGCATTCAATACGTTTGCAGATGCTTGGGTTAGGGTCCATATTTCACACCCTAAGCATAAAATAGGTCTTATCACAGATTTGTATACTAGGAGCTGTGTATGCAGCTGGTGTTCAAGATCGTCAAGACTGAATAAAATATTTTACTTGCGAGCTGTATTCATCGGCGTATTTTGTCTCTTTTATTACTGGTTTTCCTTATTCTGGCGTCTAAATATATAAATTTTTGATACTGTATTCGCTAAGTGTAATATTCTGGGTATTTGAATTATTTTTTCCCAACTGCTTCACGAGATTCGTTTTATTTTCATTGATTTGTAGCCCTACTAGTTTTGCTTCACTGTCGAGTTTTGGGACGAGCTCTTTTGCAGTGTATAGTAATGTAACTTGTGTATCGACAGGTAGCTTTTTATGACGCATTTAAATTAAATAGCAATGGGGCTATCCCATCTCCTTGCTTAGTCCGATATTTGTATCAAAGGCATCGGTAAGCTGGTTATTGATGCAGACTTGAGAGATTGTCAATGTCATTTTCATTTTGGTAAGACAGACTGATCAAGCTGGGATGCCAAAGCAAAGCATTATTTGGTACAGTTCGTTTCGATCAATACTGTCGTATACTTTTTAACTATGTTGGACTCCCAGCATTTATCATGTACCTGTTTGACAGTGAACAATTGGTCTTTTGTTGATATACCTGCTCTAAAGCCACCTAAATACTTCTCAATTACGCCACCATTGCCACAAGGGGGATAAAATTCTCCCAGAGTATTGAAATCACTGCCATTTTTTTGCTATGATGAGCATCTTTCGATTAGGTTTTCCTAAGATTTCTTGCCAAAAATCTCGTTCATACTGAAATCGCATATAACCTCCACAATTTGCCATCGATCTTTGAAGTGTTCATCTCTATTTTCAAAAATTAGAAGGCGTTTCATAAAAATTTTCCATATTAAGATGCAAAATACCGTTGATCTTCGCATCCTACACCAAAAGCCATTCGGCACGTTCTTTAAACCATCAAATTCTGAATAAAAGCATTTTCAAGCAAATTAATTTTAAAATATTTCATCCCAATCTATGTCCATTCTATTTTATGATTATCCCTATCCACACTTGTGCCAGCTAATTTCCCGAGTAACACATTAAATTGGCAAAATGCTCACGAAAATACTATCAACAGCGGATGACACGCATTAAATCCTGTTATCGGAATTACCAAAACGAATTTGCAGGAGTCAAAATAAACAAACAAACATGCCAACAAACGGCTTGGACCATGCGACATCAATATCGTATCGTACGTCGTTGTACGCGGCAAATAAATCCTAACACATATTTTATTCTTCTTCTCACTCGGCCAAAGTCAAGTCCTTGTTACTTTACTACTTTTTTTTGCGTTCGTAAAACCAAAATTGATGCATTGTAAATTTTAAAGTCGGTGGGGGATCCTGGCGACAAATGTGAACGTGAATACGAATGCGATTGCGAAAGCAATGGTTCAGCGCACAAGGACGATATTTTTATCTTCGCCCGGAATAGATTTAAATCGTTACGCTTCTATAGGCGTTGCAAATGGATTTTAGAACAAAAATGCGAAAACCGATTTGAATGGACTCAAAAAAGAGATGTGACTCGCGCTCCAAGTCAGACTGCGTTGCATGAGGTTGATGTGTTGAGGGTGCTCGTTTGTTATTGACAAGGACTCTCTGAGGGATAACCTCGCTTAGTGGATGGGAACGCATTAAGCGTGTGCAATGTTGAATTGATATGTATTTCACGAGAGAAAATTTCGTAGTGACAGACGTTTTTGTCATGGGCATTCAATCGCTAGGACATTTCCCTGGAATGTATAAACGAAAATTACGTAGGATTGAAATCGTATTTTTGATTAGATATTGATCATACTGTTTCCTGTCAGCGTCCATCAAAGCCAACCATACGAGTAGTATCCTTATATGCTTTAGTCGCCAAATTCAAAACTGAATACACACAATAACATTAATTTAGGAAATTTCACCCTCTTCATATTAAGTGAAATTTTGCTAACACACAAAGAGATACTTTCACTCTTATTTTCTCCCATAGTAACCTTAAGAAAACGACAATTAGCTTTTTTTGACTCTTGACATGATCCTTGTTGCGTTTCATTGACTTTCCTGAATTTTTGAAAGTATCACGTAACAAAGGTTACAACACCTTTCTCATAAACTGAAGAAATTTTTGATATGCGACTGACACGCAACGTGAATAGTGAAAGAAAGTTCATCGCGAGCGGCTTTTCTTTCTGTAATGAAAAATTAATCTCGCGTTGAGGTCCTATTGTATAAAAAGTGCATCAACAATAAGAAAATAATTTTTTATGCCCTAGTCAGAGGTTTTCCGAAGGTTTCTACTTAACCTGATATAGGGCAAATGCAAGTAGTTCGAGGTAAAAAATTCATTTTCGCAATGACATTTTATTCGTATGGCGATAATTGCATTATTTCTTCAAAACCAGTAAAGGATCAAATAACAACCATTTAGACCCATTTTGTTGCTGAAAGCATTAAAGAGGAATATGAAATATGATTTGGTAAAAAATTGCCATTGAATTTTGATGCAATTTTCAAGACAAGCATAATTTTAAGGCGATCATGAAGTTCAGAAAAAAAACTTTTCGGGGAGAAAACCAACTTAAAAACTCTCTAAAAAGTTTTAAATCAAAATTTTTGGAATCGATACCAAATCAGGTTACGCCCATTTAGTTACACTGAAGAATTTTCAACCAACGGGAAAGTGCATCTTCCCAATGAACAATAGTTCATCAATTTGATGATGATGAAATCACACGCAAAAACATTGGCATAATTAATTTTTACAAGAAATATTTTCATGAAATCGATGAAAAATTAATTATTGTTTTGAATTTCATTCGACTTTTCTCAACTTCCATTCATGGGCCAAAATAGTTTTGAATGCCTAATTTGAGCAGAAGTTAAAAAAAAAACCAATTTAATTATAATTATAAATTCGTAGTTGTTCATTTTATAGTAAACATATATCTGCAGCGCTGTTTTGAATGATTTAACTATATTAACTATATTACTTTAATTCAGAATTAAGTTTTATTATTAAAACTGGCACAATGTATCCCACTAATATGGTAGTTTTTAACTGTAGTACTAATATTAACTTCCTATAAAGTTGCATCACAGAAATAATCAGTTCCATGAATTATTCTTAATAGTTTAGCGTACTGCATTACCAAATTCTTATTTAAAAACTTTAAATTTTCTAATAATGTCAAAAAAATGAAAAAATTTAATAGAAAAACAAGTTGGGTAGACAGACCTATGCTCATGTCAGAAGGGTTTTGTACTCAACTTACAAAATGCAGTAACCAGCAACGAATAAAATCAAGAAACATGTCAAAGACGATTTAATTGGAGAAAATGTGAAATTCGAGGATCATACTATTATTAACAAAGTTGAACGAATTTTGACTTCTGAGGTATTTGTTATAGTTATACCCATAAATATCTCCTTTGATATTTTTTCAGATTTTTTAGATCACTGGTATCCATTCGCGAGGGAGGAAACACATTTTTCATGTATTTCCCCCCCCCCCCCCCTGTGCTCCCACTGAAGCGAAAACTGTCAGTTTAAGAACTATTTTGAAAAGCTCTCATAGAGAACTTTCAGTTGATACTCATATCGGCTACCTTTCATGAAATTTTTTTTCAGGGGCCACTCCTCTGTACTGTAATCATCGATTCATGGCCTATTTTTTCGAATCCTAGAATGGTTACAAAGCCCTTTTCCTAGGAGCACTCTCCTGCCTCTTCGACTTGTTTCAATTGTATGTACTCATCTTCATGATACCTATCACTCCTGAAATTTTCATGCAAATTCTAGCAAAGCTGTAGTGTCAAGTCGGTAAAAAGCGCATATGGCTCCATAGCAATATGTTTCCATAGTAATACAGGGCATATTGCTCCATATTAATACACGAAAATTCAAATCGCTATAACTTCGGTAAATACTATTCGATCTTTATGAAACTTTCCGAAAAGATCAATCTTATAAATAAATTTTATTGAGTTTAAAGGCACCGTTTAGATTGTATTCAAGAAAACATAAAATCGATAAATCATACTATTACTAACAAAGTTGAGTGAATTTCGACTTCTCATGTATTTGTTGTTGTTGTACTCATTAAGGCCTACATTCATGATTTTTTTCAGATTTTTCGGATGGAAGATGTCCAATCGCGAGGGGGGGGGGGGGGGGGGTACGTGAAAAGTTCGTACATTTCCCCTTCCCCTGCCCCCCTGGGTACTTAAATGACAATTTTAAGACTTGTTTTGAAAAGATCTCATTGAGACCTTTCCAACGACACCCTACTCGACTATCAATGGTGAAAATTTTTTTTTGAGGGGTCACCCCCTTATATGGGGAGACCCCCCTTAAACACCTTTGCAAAATTTTTCCACCCTTGAACTTTCAAGAGGTCACCACTTCTGACCTTTCTACAAAGTTTCATGGCTGTAGCCCTTATAGTTTCGGAGAAAAAGTGCTGGGACATACAGACAGACGGACGGGCGGACGGATGGAAGGACGGACGGACGGACAGACGGACACAGGTCGTGATTGCAATAGGGTTTTGTATTTTAGTACAAAACCCTAAAAAATTTCATAGAAACTTCCAATGAACATAATTAATAGGTACGTATGAAGTTAAGATGTTTTTAACCAAGCTGAAACCTATATATTACTGTAAATACTATAAAAACTGGAGACAAAAAGGAAACGCAGAAGTAATTTTAGTAACACAGAGTATATTATATCATAATTTTTTGCTTTCTAAAGGAGATCCAAAAGATTAGAATAAAAAATAAAAATAAACTGCTTATTACTTAGCACTATATAAAATACAATAACTCAAATACTTTCAATAAACAAGTGTGGTATCAATCGCTAATTTAAAAGATAAAAACATATTCTCTCTCATAAGTCTCTTTGAAGCAGTTGCACAGAAACAAATTACAAAATTAAATCAATTTTAAAAACTTATAAGGATCTTTGAGAAGTCAGTCTTATTTTTCGAAAACGTTTAATGGTTTATTAAAATTAAAGTATACGCGTTTACGTTTCACAATAATTTTGGTATTAGGAAGAATTTTCAAAATGTTATTATAAGGTTCTGTAGTGAATAGTAATTTTCAAACCGTCCGTAAAGGACTGCAGCGATGTTCTGCTGCCTCGGCAGAAGAAGATGACAATATCTGCCGAGAATGCCCTCGTCTGGAGACGCGTGAATGCGCTGGCAGGCTAGCATTGCGGTGTCGTGGGGCGGGTTTATTTCCCCAGCACGAGGACCCACTACAAAAAATTTCGCACTCACGAATTTGATGTTTCAAGAGGCGACCGAAGTCGCAAAAAGTGTAGATAACTACACCGAGGGAGATAGTACTTGTTCCGAGAACAAGTGGAACCTGAAAATAAAGGCGGACCTGGGGTAACCTCGTCATTACCTGACGAAGCTCATGGCCCACAAATGAAAGAGGGGCAACCGGGTGGTGATGGAGCCCCTTCGCACCCACCCAACCGGGTGGAAAACTCATACAACTTGACTTGTATGAACTTTCCCATCAGAAGGGGAGTACCCCGGTGACCAATTTATGCCATAGAATTATACAACTCGATTGCATAACGCTATGCCATAAAGAGGCACTCTGTTTGGGCCACTCAACTCGCGATGTCACCTGAACGAAAAAAGGATTAATTAAGTACCCGGCGGCTGGCTCATGTTTTTCGTGGGCAGCTTGCCACCGTACCGGGTCCTATACCCGGGCAAAGGGTATCGGAAACGAAAGACTGATTTTGAAAAGAATTAACACTGTTGAGGTTTCGAAAAGAAAACACTTGACTTTTCTTTGAAGTAAAATAAATGTATTGTCCAGAACAATTTACAAGCGATGTTGACGGAGTGCGTAGCGAAATGCGACTAACTGGCTAAGCTTGTTTTCCAAACAGTATTGCCAAGACTTTACATTCACTTTAAATTACAACACGCCTCCTTGAATTTACAGTCTTGGCTGTTTACAATTTTATTATCGTTTCATTGCTTTATTCGAATTCATGACTTACATTTCAATTTCTTACTCCTTTCAGTTTCTCAATCCTAACATGCTTCTATTTTTTAGAAATTTTTCTTTACATAGACTTTTAGTAAGTATATCAGCCAAATTATTTTTTGAGTCAATTTTAACTATATCAATATTTCCTTTTTCATAATTTTCATTTACATAGTGGTATTGTACTTCAATATGTTTTGAATTTTTTGTAAAATTTCCAAACTTTGCTATAGCTACTGCCCCTGAGTTGTCTTCATACACACCTATGGGCTTATCAAAGTTTATTTTAAATGTTTCATTCAATAGATTCTTTATAAATAATATTTCTGTTGTAGCTTCTGATAATGCTGTGTACTCTGCAAATGTAGAACATTTAGTTACATTATTTTGCTTGCGTGTCTTCCAAAAAATTAAATTGTTATACATTCTTATAACAAATCCTGTTGTGGACTTTCTATCAATATTGTCACCAGCATAATCAGAGTCTACCATACAATCTAATATCTCATTTGTTTTATCTCTATTATATATAAGTTTCAGATCTTTTGTTTTATACAAGTATTTTAATATTCGCATTGCATATTTATAATGTGATTCATCGTAACAGTTTTGAAATCTACTTAGATAATTTACACAATATGTTACATCTGGCCTTGTGCCTGTACTGATATATAAGAGTTCTCCTATTAAATTTCGATATTTAATATTTTCATTACAGTTTTCCGCTCTTTCTAATTTTAAATTAGACTCCATAGGAGTTTCGTATAGTTTTGCTTGTTCTAGATTATATTTTTGAGCCAGTGATTCAATATAATTTTGCTGACTTAATGTTATAATATTTTCACTTTTATTGTATTCTATATCAATGCCAATATAATTTTTAACATTACCTAAATCTTTCATTACAAATTGTTTCATTAATTTAGTTTTGACTTTGCTTATTTTTTCTACGCTTTTGCTGCATATTAATAAATCATCTACAAATATCAAAATAAATACAGGATCTCTGCTTTCATTATTTGCGTATAAACAATAATCATAATTACTTCTTACAAAACCTTGTTTTTTGATATAATTATCAAATGTTTCATACCAAGCTCTTGGGCTTTCCCTTAAACCATATAAAGCCTTTTGCAATTTGTAAACTATGTTATCGCCAGTTTCATAACCTTGTGGCTCATTAATATAGACTTCAGATTTTATTCTACCATTGAGGAATGCTGCTTCAACATCCATTTGTTCAATAAATAAATTATTCACGCAGCTGTAATTTAATAAGATTTTTAATGTTTGCATTTTACCGACTGGCGAGTAGACATTTTCCAAATACTCCTTTTGTTGAAAACCTCGTACAACTAATCTAGCTTTATATGAATTATTGCTTTTTCTTCTATAAATCCATTTCACATCAATTATTTTCTTACTTTTTGGTTTATCAACAGCTATCCAAGTTTTATTTTTCCTTAAACATTCCAATTCTCTATCCATAGCTTTCTGCCATTCTTTTGATTCGGTTGAGTTTAATGCCTCTTCATATGTATCCGGTACATTTGCATTTACATAATTAACATAAATAAAATGCGTTACAGGATTACCATATCTATTTACATGGCTTCTCTTTCTTTCGGACTTTCTTTCTTCTTTTAAGTATTCAGTTCTATTGTTGTCATTTAGACTAAATTCATTTTCTTCTTGAACATTTTCACTACATTCACTTTCAATGTCAATTTTTTCATCATCTTCATATTCGCTCTTAACATCTTTTATACTTTCAGTTTCCTCAGAATTATCATTATCTTTTAAGCAAATTAATTTAATATTATCTTCGACCACTTGTACATGTCTAGCATTTATAATTTTATTATTCACCAAAACTCTGTAGCTATTCTCATTATAGCCTACTAATACCCCTAAATTTGCTTTATCGGCCCATTTATTATTTCTCTTAACTTCTGGTGTTCTTACAAAAACTCGACTTCCATAAATTTTTAAATATTTTACATTTGGCTTGATTCCCATCAATATTTCATACGGAGTTTTATTTTCACTAGTATTAGCAATAGTTCTGTTTTTTAAATATGCTACGGTTTTCATTATTTCGGGCCAATACCTTTTATTTATGTTCTCTTCTCTTAATAAGCATCTACCCATATCCATTGCCGATCGATTATATCTTTCCGCTACGCCGTTAAGTTCATGTACATAGGGTGGACACGGTGCTAATTCTATACCTTTGTATTTTATAAATTTATAAATCTCTTTGTTCAGGTATTCTTTTCCATTATCGCATTGGACCTTTTTTACGGTTTTTCCAAATTTATTTTCTACTAAGCTTATGTAATCAATAAAACATTCTGCCGTTTCTGATTTATTTTTTATGCAATAAATTTTTGCACATTTGCTATACTCATCTATAAAAGTTAAAAAATATTTTTCGCCGCCATAACCCGTTGTACTATGTGGTCCATTTAAGTCCGTGTGAATAACATCTAATATTTCTTTTGCCTTGCTTCTATTATTTTCAAATGGAACATTTGACATTTTGCTCTGAATACAATTGGCGCATTTCATTTCGATATTTTCAAGTTTGTCTGGGATACCATCTAGCATTTTATTTGTAACTAATTTATTTAGATATTGGAAATTTACATGACCTAACGCTCTATGCCATTTTTCTTTTTCTGTTATTTTTTCACTTTTATTCTTAGCATTCATTTTATTTACGTTATTCGACATATCTCGCGAGAAATGCTGAATATCTTGATTGGTATCACTATTTGCAAACTTTCCGTTCTTATCGTTTCCCTTGAGGTAACTTTTCACGTGATATAAACTTCCTACTACTTTAGCTGTTGCTACCAATTCGTAAGTAGCTTTATTGTATATTTTCGCAGAATCATTAACTGCTACTATTTTACATGTTTTGGCTATTCTTGAAAGACTCAGTAAATTTCTCTCAATATTTTCGACATAATAAACGTTATTGAGTTCTACTTTAGATTTATTTTGATTTGTGAGGAAATATAAATTCATTTTTCCTAATTTAGATGCTTTGACCTTTTCACCATTTGGTAGACTTACTCTTACTGGGTTCTTCAAAATAATAAATTCTTCAAAATATCTATCTGTATTTATAATATGATCAGTACTACCGCTATCTAACAACCAATTCAACGTATTTTCGGTGTCGCAATTATTTATTTCGTTTACCTTATCTTCTGCATGCAATACTTGCGTAGTCCAAGTTGCCGTTAAATGTTTATCTTCGCTTGATTTGTTTTGAACTCTGCCTCGTCCACTGCCTTTGCTGTTGCCGCTAGCTTGTCCTCTTCCTCTGCCTCGTTGCATATTCCTAGCCTGAGTGTGCTGCCCTTCTTGCTCGTGTTTGCTCGACTGACCATGCCAACAATCTTTTGCCATATGCCCAGTTTTTCCACAGGTATAACATTGGCCTTTGATTCTTGCAGAGAAAGTACTAGAACTATTTTTCTTCTCACTTTCTGATTTCGATAGATTCTTTTCCTTTATTTTTGATTTAACATAATCTACAGTCCTATGTTCTTCAGGAATCACATCGATAAAATCCCCAATATAACTGTAACTTGATGGTAGTGCTTTGAGTATGTATCTCATTTTTTCAGCTTCTTCTAGCGTTCCGCCTGCTGATTTATAATCATTTACCGCTTTTTCGAAATGTATGAAAAATTCTTCCACTGTGTCGTAATTTTTTAGCTTTATTTCTTCTATTTTACTTCTCTTAAGTATTTGTAATGCAGTGGATTTTGTATCGTATATTTTTCCAAATTTCTGTATCATCTGATACGCCGTTTCGCACTCACTTATATACTCTAACTGTTTGTTTGACACTGTACTTACAAGAATTGTTCTTGCTTTTAAATCGCTTTTCTTCCAAGCTCCTATGTCATCTTTTTCTGATGCTTCTCTAATTGCTGGTTCTTTACAATCTTTGTACTCCAGCAGCATCAACAATCTGAATTTCCAGCTTTTAAAATCTTCTCCATCGAATACTGGAATTGTCACTTCGTCAATTTTTGCTTGTTGCGTCGCCATCTTTGTCTTCGCGATAACTTTTTATTTGATTTCTCGATATGAACACTTTTCACGTGTTTCGCACAAAACTTTTCCTCAATTATTTCGCGTTTTATTCACCAAAGGATTGAATAACTACGCTCTGCTACCATGTTGAGGTTTCGAAAAGAAAACACTTGACTTTTCTTTGAAGTAAAATAAATGTATTGTCCAGAACAATTTACAAGCGATGTTGACGGAGTGCGTGGCGAAATGCGACTAACTGGCTAAGCTTGTTTTCCAAACAGTATTGCCAAGACTTTACATTCACTTTAAATTACAACAAACACTTCATTTTTTCTTTTACTTTATAATAACATTGACATTTCTATATTTAAAATTTTAATTAGTAAAATTTCAAATAATTTATCCCTCCCTCCACTGCAAAATTTGCATGTAAAAAGGTTATAATAATATTTTTATATTTAAAATTTTAATTAGTAAAATTTCAAATAATTTATCCATCCCTCCCATGCAAAATTTATATATAAAAGGATTATAATAATATTTTTATATTTAAAATTTTAATAAGTATCTAAAAATTCAAATAATTTATCTATCCCTCCTATGCAAAATTTATATATAAAAGGATTATAATAAAATTATATTAAGTTAAAAAAAAAAAAAAAAAATATATATATATATATATATATATATATATATATATATATATATATATATGTATATATACATATATATATATATATATATATATATATATATATATATATATATATATATATATATATATATATATATATATATAAATAATAAAATGTAAGGGTACTCACCCAAACATCCTCGTCGGGCGCCCGCTGACTATGTGGGTGGTCCTGGAATGTAGATTCCTTTTCGTTATAGCTACTTCTAACGTTAAAATGCAACGACGAATACTGAGATTCCAGCAAAAATTCCAACAAAAGTATCGGAGATTAATGACAAACAGCTGTTCTTTGATAATTGCTGCCCTTGCTAACTTCCATCAATAGGAATAGTTGACGAAGTAGTGATTTTCCTACCCCTTTGAAGACACCTATATTTTGGGCATACATTGGAGCTTCTATGTATAGTGGCAAATCGATAGAAACAATGCAATTGGCTCCTAGTTTTACCAAATGATTTAGGGGCACCGTGTACTAGAATATTTGAATGTCACTACGTCTGCCCCTTTGTATCGTTCCTCCTTCAATTGTTGAAATTTACGTACGGTTAATAAGTGCTTGCTTTCGGCAATAACAATTATTAGAGCAACGCGTCGTTCCCGATCACTTCATACTTGCGACAGCCCTGAGAAGAGAGTTCGGAATGCGAGATATTAAATCGTCCCAGATGAACCTTAAATCGTCCCAGTTCGATCTTAAATCGTCTCAGTTCGATCTTAAATCGTCCCAGTTCAATCTTAAATCGTCCCAATTCAATCCTAAATCGTCCCAGTTCGATCGTAAATCGCTGCGTTCGTTTGTTTAGTTGATCTGGGACATTTTATGCCTGAATTTCCTTTAACCCTTAACAGCTCGATTGCTACAGTTCGTAAGAAATTTCTGTCTCTAATGGTTTGAACATTTTGCCAATACCATCTACAGTCTTATAAAACATAATTTTGACTTCTCGCTCTTCATCAACTTCACTTTTAGCGACATATAGTTAAGTACAATGTTTGTCTTTGACAGAAGAAACTTTTACTAAAACATGAACATCGTCTGATGTCCTTAATGGATGAACGTTTTCCTTTGAACGTTTTTCCTGGCTGAAAGTTTGCAAGAGGCTCGTCGTCATAGCTAGAAGATGAGGAATAAACCGTATTGTAGTAAGTTTTTCTGGGTACAGCAACGATATTAGATACATTGGCTAGTACGTTGTTGCGAATTCCGGCGTACCGACATTCTTCCATTCGCAGCTTCAGATTACCGCCGTAACATCTCCACCTTCCTTTGGGCATTTATACCTTTTCCCCTGTATATTAATTTTTTTTTTTTAATTTTATCAATTTCCCTATAATTTTAATTTCCACATCATCCCAATCCTACCGTTTCCTCTTATTTTCAATTACAAAAAAACTTGTATCATAATAATAACTTCAATTTTCCCACTAACAACACTCCATACATTAATTCCCATTAACAAAATTTCATTCTTCTTTGCTGCAAACTTCTTGCCTGCAAATTTCTTTGCTGCAAATTTCTTGCCTGTAAAAATTTTTAATCCACAGGATTTTGTCTGCAAAAACTTGTCGGCAATATTTGACTGCAAACCTTTGACCGCAAACTTCTAGACTGCCAACTTCTAAGCTGCCAACTCCTTGATTGCAAGTTTCTAAACCTATAAATTTCTAAGCTGTAAACTTCTAGATTGCAAAACTCTAAACTGCAAGCTTCTAGAGTAAAAATATCTAAACTGAAATCTTCCAGAGAGGTTGCAAACCTTTTGATTGCAAACCTCTCGATTGCAAACCTCTCGCCTGCAAACCTCTCGACTGCAAACTTCTAGTCTCTCTTGGCTGCAAACTTCTTGGCTGCAAGCTTCTTGACTGCAAACTTCTTGGCTGCAAATTTCTCAGCTGCAAATTTCCTCGCTGCAAATTTCTTGCCTGTAAAAATTTTTCTGCAATAACTTGTCGGCGAAATTTGACTACAAATCTTTGTCTGCATACTCTTATCTGAAAACTTTTGCCTGCAAACTTTTGTTTGCAAACTTCTGTCTGCAAAATTTTGTCTGCGAATCTTTGTTTGCAAACCACTGTCTGCAAACCTTTGTCTGTAAATTATCGTCTGCAAATTTTTGTCTACAAACTTTCGTCTGCATAGTTTTATCTGACTTTGTCTGCACATATACATATATGTCTCTAAGCCTATTTCTGCAAACGTTCAACTGTAAACTTATGTCTCAAAACTTTTATGTTCAAATATTTGTCTACAAACCTTTGTTTGCAAATTTTTTTATGCTTTTTTCTACAAAAGCTCGAACATCGTCGCCCAATGGAAGCTCAGATAATATACACCAAACATCAATGCTGCCGGAAGCGTCACGCAAACGTCCACAACAACTTTCCACAACGGTCCAGATGCTGCGACATTCCTAAAACCAGATCTCGTGTCGTCAGGCTACACCGCGTAGGAATATTAAAGTTGACAAAATGTACTGAAGAAAGAGGATGCCGATCTGCAACTCGAGAAGGAGAAGCTATAGTGTGAACGCTATTTGCATATTAGGGAACTGAGGCGAACATTGAACGAAGATCAGTTACGATTGAACAATCATCCTGTGCTGATGATCGATATATTTGCTGTTAATGCTACTCGACAAGCGAGGCTTTTACGAAGCCCACAAAGCGCTGAACAAAGATTGGAATAAAGCTAATTACATCAAACATCAAAGCTTGAGATCATACTTTTTCCCTAACATTAATTTTATTCATTAGCTCCCGCTCACAAATTTTAGTTTTTCATACTAACAAAAAATTTATTCAAGTTTCCCTATTAACAAATTTCAATTTCATACCCACCAAGAAAGAATTTAAGTTGCTAATTTGATGAATGGGAAATCAACAGAAGTTGGCTCCGTTAGTAGCGTCATGGATTCTTGACCGGGGCTTTGCTGGGACCCTGGGTTCAAGTTCCCCGAGCACAGTGAAGCACTCTTTTGGAGTATCAGCAAAATCAAAAGTTTCAGTATATATGTGACACTTTGCATCTAATCAAACGCTTCTTTGATTATGCAAATTGCCATATATGCAAAATGGAAATTGTTGCATTTGTTGTTATGAAAAAGATGTGTGATCAGCGGAATCAAGGTGTAATGAACTTCGATTACGTTAGCCAGATGCGGCAGCGGTCATGAAAAATGAAAAGACTACGGGATTGAAAATTGGGTTCTTGAATTTAAAGCAGTCAGTATTGGACTTGGTGAATAAGAGGGAGTTTTTTTGCGGTGTCGAGGTGGTTTTGGAGTTTGAATTTGGAAAGTAAAAGTATTGACTTTGGGGACGAATTTTGCCTATTATTTTGCTATATTGTGTGGTATGACATGGAACTTACGTTAAAATTTGGATAGGGTGATTCACTAGCTACCGGGGATTGATTTGAAGATTCGCTTGTGAATGACGATTAGTGGGATAAAACAAAAGGAATAGAACGAATCAGTGAATTCGATAGAAGTGTTGTAATGCAGATGTTAGTAATTTGTCAATAGCAATTAGACATGTTATTGAAGTTTGTTGGGAAGTGAGTTTCCCCTATCCATGATGCCGACAATATAAGCTGCAGCAAAGTGCGGGTCCGTCGCGTTATCAACTATTTGGGGAAGACGAAGTTAGTGCGAGTTTGTGTAACTTACTAAATGATATAAGAAAAAATATGTGCAGAGATTAATTATTCAGGGAAAAAAAATATTTTTGTTGATTTGTGGAGAGGACCAGATGCCTTGCATTGAATTTTTCTGTGATTACGCTTGTACGACGGATCGATGAGTTGAAAGTGGCCGTTGCGTTTTTGTTTTTTGTTATCTTAGCTTTGAAATCTAATTTTCAGTGGCCCCACGCTTCTGTTTTTGTATTTTACCGGGCGCTCGAAGCTCTGCAAGGAAAGAAGTAAGTAACAATCAGGTATTTTGTTTCAATATTTTACAAATTATATTATTTTACAGAAGCTTGTTATTAGGTAATATATTTTTTTATTATATTGAATTAGTTTATTGTGTATATAGTTTATATTTCTTTGTTTAAATCTCGAAGGGGGCTTTTAATCATTTTTCACATTGCTATCCTGCAAAGTTTTTGGTTTGAATTAGAATTGTCGAATTAAATAAAACAGCCGTGTCGCAATAAGATGATAATCTTTCATTTCTTAAAATAACCTCACCCATTCCCGTCCTTATCCCTCCGTGTTAGTGTTTTTATGTAAGGTGGTTCACCACGAGCAGAGGGTATCCTGGAAGTTCCACGACATGACTGAGCGCTAGCCGGCCTCAGTATGCCACCCTGGGCTACACACCCCTCTGCTAAAACTTAATGTCTGCAACTGCGGTGACTTCCGTGGTTGCAACAACGTCTTTCTCGTTCAATCCATCTAAATAATTCTTCTCACTAATTGTGTCATCGGCTGGAACAGGAATTGGCTTGTTTATTTTTGGATTCATGCAAGTGCAAAAACCTCTTCGGCAAAAGCAACTAAGTTCTCTGTATTGAAGTTCACCTGGAGTGTCAGTAAAAACTTGATGCACTTGCATAGTACCCTGGAAAGGCACTAGTTTTTTGGGAATAGTTTTTTAAGGGGTTTCGTAAAATAATTTTACAAAACCCTACTAGTTTCGCGACCAGTCTGTCCGTCTGTCCGTCTGTCCGTCCGTCCGTCCGTCCGTGTGTCACAGCAGTTTTTCTCGGAAACTGCTTAAGCTAGAAGCATCAAATTTTGTGTGTAGGTGGTGATCTCTTCAAAGTTCAACTACAAAAAAATTTTATAAGGTATTTAAGGGGGGTCTCCCCATATAGGAGAGTGACCCCCCGAAAAAAAAATTTCATTGAAGGTAGCCGACATGGGTATCATATGAAAGGTCTTGATGAGAACTTTTCAAAACAAGTCTTAGTTTGGCAAAATTTGCTTCGGGGGGCACACAGGGAGGGGAAATACACGAAAAATTTGGGTCCCCCCCCTCGCGATTGGACACCTGTGATCCGAAAAATCTGAAAAAAATCAAGGATGTAGGCCTTGGTTAGTACAACAACAACAAATACGTGAGAAGTCGCAATTCACTCAAATTTATTAGTAATAGTATGATTTATCGGTTTTATGTTTTCTTGAATAAAATCTTAACGGTACCCTTAAATTCAATGAAATTCAGTACGTGGATGTCTATTTATAAGATTGATCTATCCTGAAAGTTTCATAAAGATTGATTATTTAGCGATGTTATAGCGGTTTGAATTTTCCTGTATTACTATGGAACAATATAGCCCAGTCATATTAGGGCTTTCACCTCGGAATGAAAGATAATAAGCTGCAAATTGGTATGAACCTTTGTTTTGTCATTCTAAAAGTCTCAAAAGTCTAAATCGTTATCGTGTTCGCGTCTCAAGATATTCAAGGTCAAAGGTCACAAAAATCGGTTTTTCGCGAATATCTGGCTTCCTATCGGTTAAATGAGATTTGCATTTATTATAAAAGTTGTAGGCTATAAAATTCCCTACAACTTTTGTTTAAACTTTTTTTTCATACGACCAACCGTTTTGAAGGTAGAGCGCGAAGAGTGCACATCGTACAGTCATATACGGCCTAATGCAAGGTCAAGCGTGAGTTATGGTTATCAGTACGTTATAAAGTCAATTATTTACTTGGAAATTATAATTATTAAACAATGCCTATTATTTATGTACTAACTATTAATTATTTATATTTAATTAAAGTAAGTAACTTGATTATTTATATATAATTATTCATATTTAACTATTTGACAAAACAAAGGTTCATACCAATTTGCAGCTTATTATCTTTCATTCCGAGGTTGACCCCTTTTTTTACCTAATATGACTGGGCTATACAACTTTTCAAAAACTTTGGTGAAAGTTGGAGCCGAATTGCGACCTCTAACGTGGTCAACAATCTCGTTATATACATACACACATATACAGATATATCCATATATATGCATATATATATACATATGTGTATATATATAGATATATATATATATATATATATATATATATATATATATATATATATATATATATATATATATATATATATATATATATATATATATATATATATATATCTATATATATACACATATGTATATATATGCATATATATGGATATATCTGTATATGTGTGTATGTATATAACGAGATTGTTGACCACGTTAGAGGTCGCAATTCGGCTCCAACTTTCACCAAAGTTTTTGAAAAGTTGTATAGCCCAGTCATATTAGGTAAAAAAAGGGGTCAACCTCGGAATGAAAGATAATAAGCTGCAAATTGGTATGAACCTTTGTTTTGTCAAATAGTTAAATATGAATAATTATATATAAATAATCAAGTTACTTACTTTAATTAAATATAAATAATTAATAGTTAGTACTTAAATAATAGGCATTGTTTAATAATTATAATTTCCAAGTAAATAATTGACTTTATAACGTACTGATAACCATAACTCACGCTTGACCTTGCATTAGGCCGTATATGACTGTACGATGTGCACTCTTCGCGCTCTACCTTCAAAACGGTTGGTCGTATGAAAAAAAAGTTTAAACAAAAGTTGTAGGGAATTTTATAGCCTACAACTTTTATAATAAATGCAAATCTCATTTAACCGATAGGAAGCCAGATATTCGCGAAAAACCGATTTTTGTGACCTTTGACCTTGAATATCTTGAGACGCGAACACGATAACGATTTAGACTTTTGAGACAACATTTAGAATGACAAAACAAAGGTTCATACCAATTTGCAGCTTATTATCTTTCATTCCGAGGTTGACCCCTTAGTTTTACCTAATATGACTGGGCTAATATGCGCTGCATTTATTACTATGGCAACATATGGCTATGGAACAACATGCGCTTTTTACCGACTCAGGCACTACAGTTTTGCTAGGATTTGCATGAAAATTTCAGGAATGATAGGTGTCATGAATATCTTTGAGAATCAGCTAGTGGTATCAGTAATTGTAAAACAAAATAGTGGCTGTTTTAAATGCGAAGATTGAATAATTTTGAGTAATTTTCTCCCAACTTCAACGTTTAAGGTGCATGCTTTGACCACTTGATTCAATTTAATGAATGACTGAAAACGAGTACCTACAATTAATGCTCATAAGTGAAACAAGTCAAGGAGGTGGGAGAGAGCTCCTAGCAAAAGGGTTTTGTAACCATTCTAGGGTTCGGAAAAATTGGCCATTAATCGATGATAACAGTACAGGAGAGTGGCTCCTGAAAAAAAAATTCATCAAACGTAGCCGATATGAGTATGAAATAAAAGTTTTCATGCGAGCTTTTCAAAACAGTTGTTAAACTGTCAGTTTTTGCTTCAGTGGGGCACAGGGGGGGGAAATACATGAAAAATGTGTTTCCTCCGTCGCGAATGGACATCTGAAATAATTATCAAGGCAGATATTTATGAGTATAATAATACCAAAAACCTCAGAAGTCGAAATTCGTTCAACTTCATTAATAATAGTATGATCTTTGTATTTCATATTTTCTCCAATAAAATCGTCTTTGACATGTTTCTTGATTTGATTCGATCTGGTGACTGCATTTTGTAAATTGAATACAAAACCCTACTGACATGAGCGTAAGTCTGTTTACCCAACTTGTTTAATATTTCGAATGTCACTGTCAGTAACTAAGTGCAGGCGGACCTTCCTCAAGGTGTGGAAAAAGGTTTCTGCATCAGAAATATCCGAACCAGTAGCTCCTTTTTCATCTACGATACGTTTGAGATAGCCGCCAACACAATCGGTGGCTCCTTTACCGTGACCGGCTTCAAAAAAATTTCATGTGACGCAAATGAAATTGTAGTCTCTGAATATTTGAGGACATGTGAAATAAAAATTTTGCTTCTGTCGGTACTGTATAGCAGGACCATCGTAAAAGAAATTAATTGTAGTTATGTGAGTAGAGTAAGCTTTTATGGCGCTAATAATTGGATACAGGTGTGCCCAAATAGAGGCAGCGTTATGGGAGTTATTTCCGGATATGGTACAAAATGCAATTACCGTTGGTGTGTCTTGTTCTTCAGGTTTGGTGTACATAACTCCAGTGTGTAATATTACTTGTTTTTGTGACCCACCAAAGTGATGGGACTACATCTCTTCAAAATGTTTACAGCTATATTTTCGCTGAAATCGATACGCAAATAATTTCATCATTTTTCAAATTATCTATAGCGCCTCGACAAGTCTTATGTTATATTGTATTTTGATGTTGTGAATGTGTTTCTTTTAGTACACTAATGTCTGATTAAACCTTTCTATCAATTCGGAAACAGGCCCTTCAACAATTTTTTGACGTTCTTTATGATTTTTACTTTTTTGCCTGGCTTTTCGATCGTTTCCAATTCCCTATTCCATTGAGGCCATTTAACTAAATCAAGATCATCATGTATAGTGTACACTATTTGTTTTGCCCTACAGTCGTGACAATTACCAGTCATGCAAGCTTGGTTATATGTTGAACATACCGTGCCCGCGATAAGATTGTTCATGTTTGGCTGAGGAATGATCTTGATTTTGTAGAGAGCATTTATCATATATTACCTTCAACGCTTGGGCATTTATCATATATTTACCTTCAACGCTTGGGTCTTGCAGAGGCAAGTTGCTCTACCAGCAACTGTAGGCAGTTTTATATAGAATGGCCGGTGTTTTATGAAATATGAATAACAACTTTTGTCAGGGTTCTCTGTTTTGAATGAATGATAAAGGGTTTTCATGGTATCCAGTAGATATCGTTTTTGCACTTTTTCTTTTTTATAAGTTACAGTTTCTCGTTTTCCAGCTGTGGCTCTAGAAACATCGTCGTGATCAAAATGATTTTTGATTTTCTCAATCAGAATGGTTGTCTTTGAGGTAGTTTGCTTTTGCCTCATCCGATCAATGCGCAAAGTTTCACGCACAATAGCAGTCTTCATTTTTGACTTTGATACGCCTTCTCCTTGAAAAATTCGTTTCAAGGCTTCCTTTTCTTTTACTGTCTTTAAGCTTTATTTTGCTGAGAAACTTTGCTTGACTTTTTGGCTTGTTGGTATCTCTTTTTGTATTTATTACACTTCCTTGTCAGTTTTCCCAGTTCCTCTTGCAATTCCATATTTTTTCTATATAATGCAGATCGTTTTCGTCGTATTTACCTTCGGCCTATAGACGTAGCTGAAAAAGGAGCTCCTGGACGTGACGTGGAAGGCGGTGGAATGTCCATAATTTGTTGGGAAGCTTTTTGACATTCTCATCGTTTCTTATTTGCAGTTTTCCATTTACACTTAGCAGCTCTATGTTCCCGTGCTGTCATATCATTCACAAGTATTTTTTTCTGCATGGTACCCCTCAAGGTGTTTTCTTTTGCTTCAGCATTTTTTATGGGGTCCAGTTTTAACTTAAGCCTATTGCGACGTTGATTTTCTGCGGATGTCAAAGCCATTTAGTGTAGAAGTTTATTTCTAAAAAAAAACACAATATATGTGTATTTTGGTTTCGAAATCGTATTATTTACTTGAAAAATACATTTGAAACAACTGCGTTACCAATGCAGCAACTGCGTTACTTTTTATAGTAACACAGTGTAGTAGTAAAGAAGCTGTAAATATTTGATTATATCGTAAAAAATGCACTTAATAGAGATATAATTCAGTCGGATTAAATGAAATATAAATTGCCGGACAGTCGTCAATATGACATAAAACTTCTGTTATATTATTTAGCATATTATGATTTGTGATAATTGATGCAAAGGCTAATAAAGTTAACCGTTAACATATATTATCTAGTGTAATGAATCGGTCCTACGCCACTGCCGATTATTAGTCAGTCGTTATCGATGTCGACGAAATCGGGACGCACCCTCTAACCTCTCGCTGTTCCTGAGCCACTTTTGGTCAGCTGAGAGGAAGGTGGTCATGTGTGTGGAACTTGACATTGGATGAGAAGCCAGGTGGCAGCAGACTTCACTACCACACACATGACCATTAGTAGGTGACTAATACCTATGCAATGTGCCACCGTATGACTTCCCATTCTACGTCAGTTTTGTCTAAGAGTGTCATGTTATTCTTTTTGCGACGCAGAACAGTGCGCGCATTCTTGAATTCTGCTGATATTTCCCTATCGGAAACGCATTGAATGAATTAGGCGGTGTTACATTTAGGCGATTTGCATTGTTATAGCTAAGCGAGGGAGTTCACTCATGGTGTTGCAAGTAAGGATTAGAGAAGTTGCTCTCGAGCTTCCCATCTTTAATTTAGCTTTATTGAAGCGCTTCTGCCCTGGTTTCGAATGCATCACTGCTTTCCTTCCCATGGAACGAAAGTTTATCAGCTTCAGTTTTCGTTTGTGCTCTTCGATAAATTGGTTCAGTGAATTTACTGTAGGCCAGTTCCATGTGGCCAAGACTTGCGTGCTTCTCATATCTTTTTCCGGTTTAGTCGCGTGTACAGTAAGTGCAACCCTATATCATTATATTTTTAAATAACTGTACTTTCGAACAGGTGATTGCTGGTAACTGTTAGAGAACGGAATGAACCATTTTTCGCTTTTGTGTTGTGGCGCTGCTTTTTGTTTAATGCAGACAAGGGATTGCAGGCAGCAACAATTGTCTAGAGACAGTGGCATCCTCTGCGTCTAATCCAGTTGTTGTAAGTTCTGGTCAAGCAACTCCATTGATGTTTTAGTCGACGAAGCTCAATGGACTCACCAACAAGTGTAGAGCGACTACGGCTGATGATAAAAGCTCAGTTGTAAGTGATTTCAGTCGTATGGCAAGCAGAATCATATCACCATCAGAAACACCTGCTTCACCTATTCAGTCCATGCTACAATCTCCACGACGAAATAACAGTGTAAATCATCCGTTGGTTGCCCCGAATCAATCTGAGCAAAGTAACGTGATCAGTCAGCCCTTATCACAAAAATCATTGTCGGTCGCACAACAGTCTCAACGTCTTCGTAGTGATTTTGAAGAGAAGTGAGTATGCAATACGATAGATTTTTCCCTTCACCTTGAGTTTACTACTTGTATGATCCTTTCGCTCAATGTTATGTTGCGCCATCAAAAACAATGATCATTATAAAGCTTGGATATAAGAATGCTCATCATAATTTGCCTTAATGATGAACAAAGTACGATTAAAACCACTCATAATTTATAAATAGTTACATGTGTTAAGAAAAGTCGATGAAGTATAGTTTAGAGCTCAATATAATTGCCTTAATGATTTCTCTGCGTTTGCTTGCATCATTTAAATATTTTTAATGACCTACTAAGCCATTGTACGTGGGATACAAAAAAAAAGTATTGCTCCAAAATGCTTTGGTAGGATAACTAATTTCTAAAATTAAATATTACATTGAATATCGTGTAACAAAGCTGAAAAAACTAAATCCAGTAAAAGGCACAACACATCATAATTCATTTTGGAATAACTTAGTATCCATCCCTTACCCCACTAATTTAAGTTGGAAACAATTCAGCGGCGAAAAGTCAGGCGAATTTTCATATTTTACAGTTACAAGAATCGTCGCTGTGGAACAACATTAAATGTATTAAATATGAAATAATCGATTATATTTTTGAAAGCTATTTTATAGAAGAATCAAAGCTGATTGCATGTATACATGCATTATACACATATATCGTCGAATATTAAACGTGACAATGTCCTTCAATATTACCACGTAAAATAAAGCAAAAGATATTTAGTATAGTGGGAACCCTGCGCTGCTATTACAAAAGAGTTTTACCATCGTGCAGTACATTCTTTTAGTAGCCTACTATCAAAGCTCAATTAATTCTCTCCATTAGTTTTGTTTTGATAGCCTTTGGAAGCGAGCGTGTCGGTCGGTTGTAGAAAAATGGAAAAAGAACAATATCGTTCAGTGATTAGATTCTTGTTTTTGGAAGGGAAAACGCGCAGTGACATCAAAGACCGCTTGGATGCTGTGTATGGTGACTCTTCTCCTTCGATAGCGACCGTCAAGAATTGGCTCAACGAGTTTGTTCGTGGCCGCACGTCGGTTTTGATGAGCCACGCCCAGGTGCACCGAAAACGGCTGCTACGGAGGAAAACGTTAAAAACATCCACGATCTCGTGTTGGCAGACCGTCGATTGAAGGTTCGCGAGATAGCTGAGACTGTGGGCATCGCAGAAGAAATGGTGTATTCTACACGAAGAACTGGGCATGAGAAAGCTGTTGGCGCGATGGGTGCCGCGTTTGTTCACACCGGAAAACAAACGCAACCGTGAGACACATCGGCGACGTGTTTGGCGCTGTTTCAGCGCAACTCGGTGGAATCCTTGCATCATTTTGTGACCGTCGACAAAACATGGATTCACTGGTATACACCAGAGACCAAGGAACAGTCGAAACAGTGGACTACACCCGACGAACGTGCTTCGAAGAAGGCGAAGACTGTTCGATCGGCCGAAAAGGTGATGGCCACCGTTTTTTGGGATTCACAAGGTGTGATCCACATCGATTACCTCGAGAAGGGTAAATCAATCACGGAGCGCTACTATGCAGACTTATTGGGCCGAATTGAAGAGAAAGCGGCCTCGCTTGGCGAAGAAAAAAGTGCTGTTCCACCACGACAATGCGCCGGCTCACACCTCCGCCACCGCCATGGCCAAATTGGTCGAATTGCGCTATAAATTGCTGCCCCATCCACCGTACTCTCCAGATTTAGCCCCCTGTGACTACTTTTTGTTTTCAAACTAGAAAAAATCACTCACCGGGAATAGATTTGGGTCGAATGACGAGGTTATCGCCACGCCGGAGGCCTATTTCGCAGCCCTCGAGAAAATGTATTTTTTGGACGGGTTGAAAAAGTTAGAGCATCGCTGCGCCAAGTGTGTTGAGCTTGAAGGAGATTATGCTGAAAAATAAATTGCTACCTTTCCAAAATTTTCGTTTTTCTTCTGTAGGCTAAGTACTTGTTGAATGACCCTCGTATGTATGTTTAGACTTAGAGCAGCCTAAAAATGTACAATGTATATTAATCAAGTGGTGTAGATAATTGACACACTTGTAATTTTATAAGATAGAGTTAAAACGAGCCAAACTGCACAATTCATTAAATTTGTTTTAATGCTGGAGATACTTTTGAAATCATTGCACCGAAACAAAAAGGTAATACATACTTATACTCTGACTATGTATAATCCGTAAAGTTATCTCGAACCCATCAAGTACCCTAGCCATCCCGAAGTGTAGCTCTAGACGTGCACTAAGACACTTTCATTATTTTGTTTTTGGCCTTCCATGTACACTACTTCTTATTCAATCGTAAAGTACAAAGTTACCATTGACATATTCAGATTGTCAGATATTATTTTTAATAATCTCTCAGAATCTCTATGCAAAAATACGAAATACCCGAGAATACACCACAAAATTTAAACCGAATACTTAAGGCGCAGCTCCCCCTATAACTGCAAATTTGGGTAAACTTTACAGCCGTTCACCTCAGAAATGTTACAAATATTTGCAAAAATTTTTTAGCTAGAAGTCAGAATGAACCTTTGGCTCATTATATTTTGCAGAAAGTTTATGGCAAAATTCAAACAAAAAAGCATGCTTTCGTTAAAAAATGTAGTAAATCTCAGAAACTACTTAACATACCGAGTTGATTTAAGCTACGTTTGTTAGATCTAAATTATTTACATTGAATCAACTCATTAAAAAGGCTTAAAAAGTTTTTTGCAAAAAATTTTCAAGTACAATTCGTCGAAGAGCAAAAGATTTTTCGGTACCGCGTCGGGAAAAAGTAGCAGAAAATTCGGGAACGCGAATTTAAATCTAGTTTTTGTTGTTGTCTGACATGACCGAAAGGAAGTTTCTTTTCCGTATGTTTGTATTTTTGACGCGTTTGAAACGGGTACGTGTGGTGGCTGAAACAACGTGATCGAGCGTAATCCATTTGAAAGACCTGCGACCGAAATCCTCTCCGAACTAGCTGGCCGAAAAGCAGCCACCGCGATTACGGGTGCACGGACTGGTTGGTACCATTCGTTGGCACGACTTCACGTCTAGAACCAATGAGAGGTCGGTTCCGATTTCGTTCAAGCGATTTGAACAGAAAATCATTACGCTAGCCAAATAAAATAAATTTAAGTTGATATTCACTCAATTGTCCATTATATGTATGAATAGAGATTCATATGTGTCGAGTTTTTGCGGATTAGTTACACATTTTAATTTTCTTAATTTTTATTGTTATAATTTAAACTTCTTATTTTTTTGGATGATGTAAGTATGATGGTCTTTTTCTAGGAAAGGGAACATCATATAAATATATATCAAATAACTTACAATCAATTCAAATGAAAATCAAGTTTCTTATTCAAACTATTTCGTAAACAAAAAAGTTCCCTCGACAATTTATTACAATTAGGAAAATATGATGTTAATATATTCATTGTCGTTTTATAAAATAATATGTACATGCAAAGGGGAAATCGTATTACCAAAATGTAAATACGAAAGAATCAAGATGGGAAGTACCTGCAGAATTTGTGGATATACAAGCTCGACACAAGGCGGAAGATGCTGCGGCTGCTGCCAAAGCGGTGGTGGGAACGACATCATCTTTCTTGTCAGGAATGGTGGTACCTCGGGTTATTGCTGCAGCAATTCTTATCATACCGCCGATTCATATGACTCGAGTAAAAATCGCATCACCTGCAGACTACTCAATTTCACCTGCACGCAATACACCCGTAAGTAATGAAAAATTGTCATTCGTGATGAATCGGGCGATGGCAGCTACTTTGGTAGCGATAAAAATACCTAATGCAAAGCGAGAAGGACTAGAAAAACTTGATCCATCTCGGGCCGAGAACGAGTTTACTTGCTCTCGGCGGAACGGTTAGCTCTAAAACTAGCAAGTATTGTCACAAATTAATTCCAATGAGATTGAAATGAATCCATTCTGGCAACAGAACGGGAAAAAAGGTCCTCGGTGACGACGAGTGACTTGGTGGTTGGTGGAAACAAAAAGTCAAAAATGTTGGGTAGACAGACTTACGCTCATATCAGAAGGGTTTTGTATGGAAATTAGTTTAATTTTTGCAGAAACCGGCAAAATTATATATACGGCAAAATTAATATGTAGCGTCGTCTAATAAAACTTGTTCAAAAGGTGAAAGATACTGCAATATAGTAAATGGAAGTTTCCTGCTCTCCAAATATGAAAGGTAGAATTTCCATCTTCCAATGCTTGGAGCAACCAAAAAGCCAATTTTAATTGAATCTTTGAAATTCAATATGCATGAAAATTACCCTGTAAATTGACTAAAACCATTTACAGAGATTATTGTAATGAAAAATCTAGAGTTATAAACTTTAAAACCAGATAGCAAACCCGATGCTGAAGCGGCTTTTGAACGCTGCAAGGAAGGCATGACTGAGGCAGTCACGTCAGCTTTTCTTTCGTCTTTGCACCCATTGGCACCCCGTACTGACGCATCCAGCACTGCCATTGGCGTGGCTTTGGACCAACAACGGGGCGATGGAACTTGGGTACCATTGAGTTTCTTCTCGAGGAAGCTCTCTGAAATGGAACTATGCTACTCAACCTAAACGCTACTCAACCTACGACCGCGAGCTCCTTGCAATCTTTGCTGCCATCAAGTTCTTTCAGCACATCTTGGCAAGAAGGCACTTTATTATCTATACCGACTACCCACCACTTATATTTGCTCTGACGCAACGTTTAGACAAGGTCTCATTGCCCAATTCGACTCGCGAGTGGAATACGCACCAGGGGATGACAATATCGTCACTAATGCACTTTCGCGTGTTGAAATGGTCACAATACCCACCAAATTCATAGCTCAAATCATCAGTGAAGCACTGAACACAGATGACCAGTTGTCCCACCTCCTGGCAAGTCCCCGTCTCAAACTGCATCAGCTGGCCTTAGATAGCTACTCAGCGTACTATGTGTAGTTTAAGGGCACCATTAAGCCTTACCTGCCAGTTGCGCTCTGCCGTCAGACTTTTGACATCGTCCATCAGCTGTCGCGTCCGAGTGGACGTGCCACTTTGAAGCACATAGCGCTTAAATGCTTCAGGCGGAGTCTACGGAAAGACGTTTCTCGGTGGGCAAAGCAATACGTAGCAATTGTCGAATTGTCAATTGTCGAAGGTTCACCACCATAACCGCGCCAAGCTAGGAAATTTCAAGACGCCGGATGGGCGCTTCGACCACCTTCATGTCGAATTGATCAAGCTGCCACTGTGTGAAGGCTACGAGAACTGCCTCACCATTGTCGACGCTAGGGCACTATTCGACCACTGGATATCAATATTTGGCCCGCCACTGGAGATCACATCGGACCAAGGACACCAGTTTGAAGCTGACCTCCTGAATCAACTTAGCCGCCTCTTGGAGACAAACCACGTCCACCATACCATCCTCAAGCCGAAGAGATGCACCACTCCCTCCAAGCAGTGTTACAATGCGTTCCGGAGACACCATGGCTACAGGCACTTCCACCGATCTTGCTGGGTCTACGAACCACATTTAAGGAGGATCTGCAAGCTCTTCTACAGGAATAGTTTTTGGCACATGGCTTCAAATCCCAGGCGAGTTTATTATGCCTCAAAACACACCAACTTGTGGCCTGCAAAGTTTTTTCACCGACTTACGCCACCTTTTCAAATCAATTCGTCCTGTCCCATCAGCCAGACACTCGGTTCACCAGCCATTCCTTTTCAAAGACCTCGCCAGCTGTGAGTACGTGTTTTGCCGCATCGGTGCTGTAAAGAAGCCGCTCAATCAGCTATACTCTGGACCTCATCAAGGCGTCAAAAGGATCAACACCAACACCTACGTCATAGGCGCAAACGGCGTCACCAAAACCCTCTCCACCGAGCAACTCAAACCAGCCTACCTAAAGCAATCTGATGCCCATCCAGCGATACAGCAGCCATACTCAACACCTCCACAGGCACCCACAACACCACCTCTGCTACCCTCGGAAACGGCTCAACCAGCGCAGATTTTGCCGGAATAACCACTACAGCCATCCAAGAAGAGAGTCAGGTTTTCACTACCTTCGTCATATGCGAAGGTCATTGGGGAGGGAGTGACCGTGGTGACTCGGAACGTCCCAACGCCGGCGCACGTTTCATGTTGCAAACATGCCCTTTCAATCTTCGCCTGCCAGCCAAGCGCTTAGCAACATTTTGTGCCACCAGCAACCAGCTGATGGAATCTTATTTGTACAAACAATGGCCAGATGCTCGCATCATTCAATAAAAATGCGAAAATCTAAAACTTAGTAACGCGAAAAATGTTCGTTGTTGTTATTGTCGCCTATTGAAAAGAAATTACTCCGGGCTAGGTATTCATTCATTCGCATCTTTTAGGTATTTGAATTCTAACACTTGTTTGCTAATGAATTAAAATGTAGCTAGACCAAGTTATCACTTTTACCACTCATTCATAAAATATTTTCAAAAAGTGAAATGTTGGACTTGCTGGAAAAGAAGAAAAAATGAAATATTCAATGTTATCACAAAAGTTGCACATATCGTATAAGCCGCAATCATAATGACAATATATGTTGAAAAAATTAAGAAGAAGCAGCTTGACACACATGATCACTTAAAATAACATACCTACATTTTCGACGCATCTAATGAACTGCAATCTAATCTAGTGTAACTTAAGGTTGTAGGCGCTATGTCCTCCTACAAATAATAACAACAACGTTTTTATCTATTAATTAAAGATGACCTTTATTCGCCTGGAATATCCACAAGTAACAATGAATCATGATATTGTGACGCTGTCTTCTTTCAGAAAAGGACTTGTGCTTTTTTCTCGCTTCGCTAATTCTGATTCAATACTCAATCTACTCGTTTGGCTGCAATACTTGATCTTCTAGTCTAGTGAGAAGATATGATTTATGTTGAGGCCAGTTGCTGGATCTGGCAGGCGGATAAGTTCGAGGCTGCGTCCGGTCGCTACAAGGCTGGTAGGTAAATCCAGACTGGTGGCCATTTGTGAAGGGCTCCTGACGTTTGCATCTCAGCCAACTTGGTAATTTCATGGTTGAGAGTGTTGTGGCTGATTTATGGGGTTGTTTTCAACGTGATTCCTCTCGCGATCATTGTGAGAGTTTCCAAAAAGAATGGCGTGACAATTATGCTCGAAATTGTGGCCGGACAAGGAGTGTCCGATGGAAGAGAATTGTCGAAGTTTGCAGATTTTAATGTCTGTTGTAGTAACTGTACTTATAGCACTGGAACTAGGCTGTCACTACCAAGATCCTGGTTAACAGGAAATGCTGTTTTGAGGCATGCCTTCGAAATGTTTAACGGTTTGCCGTTCACGTCGATGGTAAAAGTTGTGTTTAAGATTCTGGTAATTATTCGATGTGGGCTTGTGTATGATTGCTGTAATGCCCATCTGACTGCGTTAACTCTAAGGAACATGTGTGTAAACGTCCTGAAGTCCTTGTGTACAAATGCACTCCCGTTGCATTTCCGAGTAATCGGTTGGGACCTGATTTTTCGCATTTGTAGTTTGAAATTTTCACTGAGCAATTGTGGGTCGCTTGGGCTATTGTCCTCAACTAGAAATTCCTGCGGGAGTCTTAATGTTGTGCTGAATATTAACAGCGCACAGCTAGCAACTTCTTAGGCCCAAGAGTATGTTTGGAAGCAGACTAGGCCAGTTCCTATCATCTTCGTGATACATGATGGCGGCTTTTAATGTCTGATGCTACCTCTCTACTAGTCCATTCGAAGACGTTCTTGCTTTACTGGTTCCTATAATGTTAGTCAGTGACCTGAACAAGGCTGACTCAAACTATGTTCCCTGATCGGTGACCCAAATTCTGGTACTCCCAAGCGAGACATCCAGGTGGCGTAGAAGGCTTTAGCTACTGCATCTTCTATCTGTTTTTCCATTAGTACTGCCTCTGGCCTCCTAGAAAACATATCAATCTTCGCCAAAAGGTACTTAAGCCCATCCACTTGCGTCATTGGTCGGACTGTATCCAAGTGCACTGCTTGAAAGCGTTTGTCTGGGACTGGAAATGGTTGCAAAGTGTTTACTGTATGCATGTCTTTTCTCATTGTGAGCCAAACAAATTTTTGGGCAATCACACGTAACTTTGCTCTTGCACTTGGGTGGGTACACTGGTGGAAGATGTCGAAGATCCGTTTACGAAGCGCAATAGGGACGAAATATCTCGTGAGACCAATTGACAGGTCGCAGTATATTTTTCCACTTTGGGTGTTAATTAGTTGCAGTTGCAAGGACGTCTAGTTGTTTAAAATAAGAGCATTAAGTTCGGGATCGTTCATCTGTTCTTTGACAAGCTCATAGTTTTCAATTAATAGCGATCGTGATATGGCTTCTATGCGGGACAGCGAATCAGCGGTAATGTTAGTATCGACACGAATATGTACAAAGCTAGTGCAAAATTGTAAGATGTAATTCAATTGTCTTAACAACTGAGGCGACGCCTTATCGGATTTCTGGTTGTAGGCAAAAACAAGTGGCTTGTGATCAATGCATACAACAAACTCCGAACCCTCCAAATAATCTTGAAAATGGCGGGTGCTGCTATATACGGAAAGAAACTCCCTATCAAAGACACTGTAGCGAGGCTTAGCTTGCGTTGGAAGAATGTAATTGGTTTCCATAGGTTGTCTGAAAGTTGCTCAAGCACTCCTCCAATAGTGGTATCCGATGCGTCAGTAGACAAGGCCAGAAATCTGTTGCTTTTAAAATACACTAGCAGTGTAGCATCTTCAAGGCAGCTTTTGCATTTTTCGAATGCTGCGTTTGTTTCTTTGGTCCAATATATTGGAGTGTGGTCACTCCTCTTTGATTTGTGCAAGAATTTATTTAAAGGAGCTTGCATTTCTGCAGCTTTTAGGACAAACCTTCGAAAGAAGTTAATATTTCCAAGAAATGACGGAGCTATTTTGGTTTCGGAAAATTCCTAATTGCTTCGACCCACTTTTCTGGGGGACCAATTCCCACTGCTCAAATTAAACGTCCTAGATATTCGACTTGCTTGACACCAAGTGTACATTTCGCGATTTTGATTACTATTTCATAGTCGTTCAGCCCCTTGAAAATAGTGTGGAGGTGTTTCCCACGATGTTCGGGTGAATCCGAAGTCCGAAATGAAGTGTGTGGACCAATCGCGTGTTTTCAGTGACTTGTCAGCCATTTCGACCAGCTGATTCACATTTGCTGTTGACGTAGTTAAAATATCTTGAACACACGAAGGAGTCCGTTCCATCCATAATGGTGTTAAGAATTGATTTGAAAAGTTTTTGCTCACCGTACTTTTCCATTGAGCGAAGTTGTTGGGATGGTTTGTTGTCTCCAAGTTCCAAGCCTGTCAACGATCCCTGAAAATTCTCACGTTCAGCCTACAGCGTAGATGGATGTGATGCGATTGCATCTTGGATTTGTTAGTGTGAGTCTCCTCTATAATGTCCGCAATTTGCGTGAGGCCATCATGTTCCAATTCCAGTCGATACTCGATCGGCTCATTTGGCTGCGAGACTCGATGTTTCAGTCTAGTGCTACATTAGGCAGGCGAAAGTTCGATGCTGTGCCTGGTCACTACAAGGTTTCATTCATTCATTTATCGAGCAGCATTAAAACCTCACTTCTGTCTTTTATAGGGTTGTCTAACTAAAATGCATGATGTTGATTCTAAATAAAACAAAAAGCGTTCAGAGAATTATGTTAATATTTTTTATTATAATACGACAATCAATGACAAGTATGTATAAAACAAAATAGTGCCCAAATGCTCGCCACGGCATACTTTTATCCAATGGTCCATATTTACAATAACTCTGAGACATAATTGAGGTTCAATGTCGTTAATGTGGTGAATTATCTCACCCTTTAGCTCTTGAATTGTTCTTGGCTTATCGACGTACACTTTTTCTTTTAAATATTCCCAGAGAAAGAAGACCAACGGTATCAAATCACATGATTGTGGCAGCCAATTAAAATCGCTACAGCGTGAACTAACACGGCCATTGAATTTCTCGCGCAAAAGAGCCATTGTTTCGTTGGCTGTATGGCAAGTGGTAGCATCCTTTTGGAACCACATACCGTCCAGGCCATAACCTCAAATTCTGGACACAAGATGTCCGTTATCATCTCGCGATAGCGAACACCATTCACGGTAACTGCTTGGCAGCCCTCATTTTCAAACAACAGCAATGTTTACGCAGAATGAACTGAGCGAGCATGCACAGGTGATTTCACATTTCCTACAAACCTGGTTTGCTGAAATTTGCGCCCAGTTCTCCCGATTGTGGACAAATTTTGTCGATTGGGTTGACCAAAAAATCACGAAGTGGACGAAATGCATTTTGATTTGAACGCCCATTTCCGTAAAAGGCTTCAACAACCTTGACGCGCTGCTCAATTGCGTGCCTTTAAATGGTTGAATTTGTCAAACACTGAAAAAAAAGAAATGTCAAATTAAATTGGGCGAAAAACGTGACGTTAAGGTGTGACTCACAATTAACATAGTGCATTATGGTTGGACCACCCTTTATTTTAAAACCAGACTAAAAAATGCGAAAAGATTTTTACATAACTTGGAAATATTCCTATATATGTAAATTTAAATCATTTATATTTGAGTTAAATTTAATGAGTTCAATTATTCTTTCTTATAAGGCACATATTTTCCAGCAGATGATATGTTATATTGAGCAAGCAGGCAATAAATCTTTAAAATTTCAATCTGGAATTTATTCATACGTTGTTAATGAAAGTATTTCAGGTAGAAATTCTTGCATAACGAACCGTTCTTTGAGAACTTCTTCCATTTACAATGACTGCAATGATGAATAGAAGACATCAAATGAAACGACACAACTGCCTCTAAGGAGGTAGCAAATGCACACGGTCTGCGCACAAAAGTAAAGTTTATGTATGATGGAATGCAAACCACATAATGTGGTCTCTGCTCACAGATCCTTATTAATAGGATCACACCCCATAGTAATGAAAGGACTGAACAAAAGAAGGCGATACAATTATCATTCTATTTTTATGGTGGACGTGTCCGCAAAGGATCTACACCGTACTCGCAGTACTCCATTGCTCAAACCATGAGGACTTCACCTTCATTTTCTACTGTATAGCTGCATTAGCGCAATAGAATTCAATGCAAACACCAACGATGATGCCATTGTCACCATTGCACCTTTTAGCTCACGTGTAAATTATACGACATTTCACAAAACTAGACACAATAGCGATATGGAGGCCTACCGAGATGACAAAACCCTTATGGCTGAATGTTTGTTGACTTTGTTCAAACAAGTATGGTTATTTATGAGTAGAATTTTAGGGAGAGGGCAGGATTTTCTTCTCATCAATTGTTAAATTGAAGGCACCTATCACACATTCACGGATTTTAAGTGTTAAATCGAGAGTAGAACCTGAAACCAAGTATTATATTGAGTAGCTTTAGTAAAACATCAACTACACGTTGCTTCCTTGAATTAACGATTCCATTCCATACCAATTTACATCCTTCTCTCTCAACGAAAGGTCCAATATGGTTCATGCCTCAATGCTTCGTTTTAACCGGCGTATATCCTATTCTGAATGATTTGTGAAGATGGTCATAAATTATTGCAAACTAGACTATCACACAGTACACTCTGATGAGGGGTTAAGCGTGCTGGCAGCTATAGAATGATGCGTTTATCCACCGCACATCGCTTCAAGAGGAGACAAAACCGCAGCATCATCAACACAAACCTCTCAGCAAGAGGGAGAGGTGTGACATTTGTTAAGTTGTGGATAATTTAGGAGGTTGGTCGAAATTTAAGGGGCTCCTAAATAATTTATGAGTGTAAACGCAATCCCTATCACAATTCCCATAGATACTCATAGGCTATGAAATATTTCGATATTTTATTTTCATAAGTTGAACGAATCAAAATAATTGGCACTCAAAAGGCATCATAAAATCTATTTGTGATTTCAAGCAGATTTTTTCAAAGAATGGTTGTAAAAAACTGATATATCAATTTTGTATTTTATTTTTTGTCAGTCTTAAATCTTACGTAGTATGTCAGCTAATTTTTTAAACATTTAAATATTAATGTACCTACATACGTATGTTGCAATTCAATGAAGTGGATATCAAATTCGGTACTCAATCAAATTTTCTCCAAATGAAACACGTGTGTAGCAGCACTTGGTTTTACATATGAAATATGCAAATTTTGAAACTCATGTAAGCTTGGCGTTCATCGCTGGTTTGAGATTTTCTCAATATATATTTTTAGGGTTTTGTACTAAAATACAAAACCCTATTGCAATCACGACCTGTGACCGTCTGTCCGTCCGTCCGTCTGTATGTCACAGCACTTTTTCTCCGAAACTATATATGCTACAGCCATGAAACTTTGTGAAAAGGTCAGAAGTGGTGACCTCTTGAAAGTTCAAGGGTGGACAAATTTTTCAAAGAGGTTTAAGGGGGGTCTCCCCGTATAGGGAGGTGACCCCTCAAAAAAAAATTTTCACCATTGGTAGTCGAGTAGGGTGTCATTAGAAAGGTCTCAATGAGATCTTTTCAAAAAAAGTCTTAGAATTGCCTTCTGAATACCGAGGGGGGCAGGGGAAGGTGAAATGTACGAACTTTTCGCGTACCCCCCCCCTCGCGATTGGAAACCTTCCATCCGAAAAATCTGAAAAAAATCATGAATGTAGGCCTCTATGAGTACAACAACCACAAATACATGAGAAGTCGAAATTCACTCAACTTTGTTAGTAATAGTATGATTTATCGATTTTATGTTTTCTTGAATAAAATCCAAACGGTACCCTTAAATTCAATAAAATTTAGCAAGCAGATGACTTTCTATAAGATTGATCTTTTCTGAAAGTTTCATAAAGATTGAATAGTATTTAAAGAAGTTATAGTGATTTGAATTTTCCTGTATTACTATGGAACAATATGCCCTGTGTTACTATGGAAACATATGGCTATGGAGCCATATGCGCTTTTTATCGATTTAGACACTACAGCTTTGCTAGGATTTGCATGAAAATTTCAGGAATGATAGGTATCATGAAAATGAGTACATACAATTGAAACAAGTCAAAGAGGCAGGAGAGAGCTCCTAGCAAAAGGGCTTTGTAACCATTCTAGGATTCGAAAAAATAGGCCATGAATCGATGATTACAGTACAGAGGAGTGGGCCCTGAAAAAAATTTCATGAAAGGTAGCCGATATGAATATCAACTGAAAGTTCCCTATTAGAGCATTTTAAAACAGTACTTAAACTGACAGTTTTCGCTTCAGTGGGGGCACAGGGACAGGGGGGGGGGAAATACATGAAAAATGTGTTTCTAAAAAATCTGGAAAAATTATCAAAAGAGATATCTATGGGTATAAGTAAAACAAATACCTCAGAAGTCACAATTCTTTCAACTTTGTTAATAATAGTATGATCCTCGAATTTCACATTTTCTCCAATAAAATCGTCTTTGACATGTTTCTTGATTTTATTCGTTGCTGGTTACTGCATTTTGTAAGTTGAGTACAAAACCCTTCTGACATGAGCATAGGTCTGTCTACCCAACTTGTTTCCTTTTGCATATATAGCCTTCGTTTTTATTGTAGTTATAACAGTCAGCTTTTCGTATGTGATCAAAATCATAAGCAAACAAGTTGAGTGAGCAGGAGAGTGCTCCTACCTGAAGGTCTTTGTAATCATCCTAGGGTTCGAAACAAGTTTTCAAATGGTGCGAATCGATAACTTGAATTATTCATCCAATACTTGGATAGGAAATCGTTCAAGTTTATGCAAAAGATGCGAAGTTTCTTTCATAAGCAGCTTTACACGTTAACAATCCAGTGCGCCGTATGTGGTACACGCGGAGTGGTGGTACCAACACTGCAAATCCAAACGTTTTAAATTAAAACGCTTTTGGTGTTTTAATTCCCGTCCCAGTTTTAAAACACTTCGTAGGTGTTTTAATAATTAAAACACCTAAAACGTTTTAAATTAAAACGCCTAGACGTTTTAATTTAAAACAATAGGCGTTTTAATTAAAACGCCGAGTGTTTTAATTAAAACGCCTACTGTTTTAATTAAAACACTAGGCGTTTTACTTAAAACGCCTAGTGTTTTAAATTAAAACATCTAGACGTTTTAATTTAAAACGCCTAAGCGTTTTAAGTAAAACGCCTAGTGTTTTTAATTAAAACAGTAGGTGCTTTAATTAAAACATTAGGCGTTTTAATTAAAACGCCTAGTGTTTTAAATTAAAACGCCTCGTGTTTTAATTAAAACACTAAGCGTTTTAATTAAAACGCTTAGGCGTTTTAAATATTAAAACACTTAATAAGTTTTTTAAAATTGGGACGAGAATTAAAACACCAAAAGCGTTTTAATTTAATACATTTGGATTTGTAGTGACATTTTAATTAAAACACTAGGCGTTTTAATTAAAACGACTAGTGTTTGAATTAAAATGTCCAAGAATTTTTATTTAAAACGCCTAGTGTTTTAATTAAAACTTGTATGCGTTTTAATTAAAACATTTTAGGTGTTTTAACTATTAAAATGCTTAAAATTGTTTTAAAGTTGGGATGGGAATAAAAACACCATCTTTGAGGCTTTTTATTTAAAGTTATTTACAGCTTTAAACGACACGTACATAGGAACATAGTGGATGTACATACATAGGAACGAGGTGCATATATAAATAAACATATATATATATATATATATATATATATATATATATATATATATATATGTATATATTATATATATATATATATATACATATATATATAAATATATATATATATATATATATATATATATATATATATATATATATATATATATATATATATATATATATATATAATATATATATATATATATATATATAAATATATATATATATATATATATATATATATATATATATATATATATATATATATATATATATATATATATATATGTATGTATAAATTTACAGTTTTTTTGGGTACCCCCCCTTACAAGTTACGCATTTTCTCTACCTTTCCGGAAGCTTTTTCATGCCGGTGTTGAAGATTTCCTTGGGGAACCCGGACAACCATGTGCGCAATGACCTCCTCTACCTCGTGGTCGGTGTTGAATCTTTTACCTCCGAGGGTTTCTATAAGTGGTACAAACATATGGTAGTCGCCGGGTGATAGTTCCGGACTATAGGGGGGTGTTCCATTGCCTCTCACGCCAATTCCGATACCGTATCGAGCGTGAGACGCGCGGTATGGGGGGTGCACGTTATCATGGAGAAGAATAGCACTTCGTCCTGGAATGCTCCTCCATTAAGAGCGATAAGCTCTAAGGTTAAAGTAGTATTCAGCATTGATGGAACGTTGGATGTGCTGAAAATCGACGAACAGCACGCCCCGCCGGTCCCAGAATACTCGTACACTGCACATAACCTTACCCGTGGACCTGGTTGTCTTCGCTTTCACTGGTGCTCTTTCTTCCTCTACTCTTTAGAGGATACCTTGCTTTTGAGAGTGTAATAGTGTACTCATGGCTCGTATGTAGTGGAGGTTTGCGTTAAAAACCGTCCCCTCCACCTCTTGTTGCGTCAGCAAGCGGTTACAATTTTTGCTTGAAGTTCAACGGTTTAGGAACCAATCGCACCTTTGTTTTGCGATATTGAAGGTGTTTCTGGATGAGAGACTCTGCACTACCAATGCTAATGTCTAGTTCAGCCGTAATGTCTCGAACATTTATCCTACGGTCCTCCAAAATTAGTTGTTCTACGCGGGAAATGTTGTCTGGTGTGATGCTAGTTCGTAGTCGACGATCATGCGGCTCGAATGCTTTGGCGCATTTAAACACAGGAGGCCTACTCAGGCACACAATACCGAACTGATTTCGCAAACGCAGAATAATTTCCGTGTTTTTAACGCCTTTCCATACTAAAAAACGAATGACAATACGTTGCGCAACGGCGGACGGCACTTGAGGTTCACTCATGGTCGTTAGGACGCGTGAAACCGCAATATATGATTCGAAACGTTCGTTATGTTCCACTAATTAATCATGAAAGATGTGAATTTGTCGGATAAATATAAATTATGCTGATTTCAAATGTATTGGTTTTATTATTTCTAAAGAACTGCTTCAAATAAAATTATTTAAACTACAATGATCAAGCAGAATAGGGTAAGTTATTCATATTTCTTTCTTAAAAACCATTTAGAAGATTTCAAGTTCTGAAATAATTTTTTACGAGATGTGCATGATATTTTCGATAATTTAAATGAAAAAATAAATCATATAAATAAAATACAAACAAATAAACTAGACGAGAGTCATTGGATCAGGAGCATTTGTACATCAAACAAGTTGGGTAAACAGACCTACGCTCATGTCAGAAGGGTTTTGTATTCAATTTACAAAATGCAGTCACCAGATCGAATCAAATCAAGAAACATGTCAAAGACTATTTTATTGGAGAAAATATGAAATACGAAGATCATACTATTACTAACAAAGTTGAACGAATTTCGACTTCTGAGGTTTTTGGTATTGTTATACTCATAAATATCTCCCTTGATAATTATTTCAGATGTCCATTCGCGAGGGAGGAAACATATTTTTCATGTATTTTCCGCCTGTGCCCCCACTGAAGTAAAAACTGACAGTTTAAGAACTGTTTTGAAAAGCTTCCATGAAAACGTTCATCTCATACTGATATCGGCTACGTTTGCTGAATTTTTTTTCAGGGGCTATTCTCCTGTAATTTTATCATCGATTCATGGCCAATTTTTTCGAATCCTAGAATGGTTACAAAGCCCTTTTGCTAGGAGCTCTCTACCGCCTCCTTGACTTGTTTCACTTATGAGCATTAATTGTAGGTACTCATCTTCAGTCATTCATTAAATTGAATCAAGTGTTCGAAGCATGCACCTTAAACGTTGAAGTTGGGAAAAAATAACTCAAAATTATCCAATCTTTCGCATTAAAAACAGCCACTATTTTGTTTTACGATTACTGATACCACTAGCTGAACCGGTTCTCAAAGATCTACATGACACCTATCATTCCTGAAATTTTCATGCAAATCCTAGCAAAACTGTAGTGTCTGAGTCGGCAAAAAGCGCATGTTCTTCCATAGCCATATGTTGCCATTGTAATACGAGGTGTGTTCAAAAAATATCGCGAATTTTGTTTTTTTTCATGAATTATTTATTTATTCATGAATATCTATTTTGTCCCCTTCAAAGTAATCCCCATGAGATATTATACACTTGTGCCAACAGTTTTTCCAATCTTCGAAGCACTTCAAAAAATCATTTATTTTAATCTTGTTCAGCTCCTCCTTCGATGCCGTCTTTATCTCGTCAAGCGTAGCGTAACGTCGTCCTTTCATGGGCCTCTTCAGTTTAGGAAACAAAAAAAAGTCACAGGGGGCCAGATCTGGGGAATACGGTGGCTGCGGCATCATTAGTGTGTTGTTTTTGGCCAAAAAGTCGCGCACAAGCAACGATGTGTGAGCAGGGGCGTTATCGTGGTGCAAAAGCCAATTTTTGTTCTCCCACAAATCCGGGCGTTTCTGGCGGATTGCTTCGCGCAAATTGCGCATAACTTGCAGGTAATATTCCTTATTGACCGTTCTTCCCTGTGGCAAGAACTCATGATGCACCACACCCCTGCAATCGAAGAAAACTGTCAGCAAAACTTTCACATTCGACCGAACTTGGCGCGCTTTTTTCGGTCTTGGTTGAGATGATTGAGCTTTGGTTTCCACGTCATAACCATAAACCCACAATTCGTCACCAGTTATGACCCTCTGGAGCAAATTTGGTTCGTCGCGGACAGAGTTTAACATCTCATTAGCAATGTTCATGCGTTGTTGTTTTTGGTCGCAATTGAGCAATTTGGGTACGAATTTCGCGGCGACCCGTCTCATGCCCAAATCGTTTATAAAAATCGAATGGCACGAGCCAATCGATATGTTGAGGTCCTCAGCAACTTCTCTAACGGTGATTGGACGATTGGCCAATACCATTTTCTCCACTTAATTAATTTTTTCGTCTGTTGTTGAAGTGCTCGGGCGTCCGGCACGCTCTTCGTCGTTCACATCTTCTCGGCCTTCTAAAAACATTTTGTACCACCGATAAACGTTGTTTCGGTCCAAGGTAGCTTCTCCGTATGCCACAGTCAACATTCGGAATGCATCCGCGCACTTAATTTCGTTTTTCACACAAAATTTGATACACGTTCTTTGATCCATTTTTTTGAATAAGTAAACATCGAAGACGATTGAAAACACGTGCAAGTAAAGCAGCTATCACCAATCAAGTGAACATTCAAAATGGCCGAGCTTGTCGGCATAAGTGACAGACATGAGTACCAACATAACGCCACAAAAAAAGCGCATATTGTTCCATAGTAATACAGGAAAATTCAAACCGCTATAACTTCAATCATTATGAAACTTTCAGGATAGATCAATGTTATAAATAGTCATCTGTGTACCGAACTTCATAGAATTTAAGGGTACCATTAAGATTTTATTCAAGAAAACATAAAATCAATAAATCATACTATTACTAACAAAGTTGAGTGAATTGCGACTTCTCACGTATTTTTTGTTGTGTTACTAACCAAGGTCTACATTCCTGATTGTTTTCATATTTTTGGGATCACAGGTGTCCAATCGCGAGGGGGGACACAAATTTTTCGTGTATTTCCCCTCCCTGTGCGCCCCTCGAAGCGAACTTTGCCAAACTAAGACCTGTTTTGAAAAGTTCAATCAAGACCTTTCATTTGATACCCATATTGGCTACTTTCAATGAAATTTTTTTTTCGGGGGGTCACTCCCCTATGCGGGGAGACCCCCCTTAAATACCTTATAAAAATTTTTTGTAGTTGAACTTTGTAGAGAACACCACTTTATACCTACATACAAAATTTGATGCTTCTAGCTAAAGTAGTTTCCGAGAAAAACTGCTGTGACACACGGACGGACGGACGGACAGACAGACAGACGGACAGACAGGGCGCGATTTTAGTAGGGTTTTGTAAAATTATTTTACAAAACCCTAAAAAAGCTAATGACAAATTTCAATTACCTTTGATCGTACTTCACTGCTAGAAACACAAATTTGTTTAAATTGAAATACCACTGTTCTGCTTTAAACAAAAATTCATTATATTTTGCACTATTTTCACAAACAATTACTGTAGAACACAAATTGACAGACAAATATAAGTATTTCGCCATGAACTTAACCAAACTTTCTATCACTCCACAATATATAGCCACAATACCTTTTGCTCGTACTTTAATGCTATAGCCACGAACTGTTGAAGTTTAAATATCACTTCTTCTGCTTTAAACAGAACTTCATTACTTTTTGTACAATATCACAAGAAATTACTGTAGAACACATTTGACAGAGGGATTTTGACGTGAACATGAAAGTATTTTCAATAAATAAGTTTACCCGTATTGTGTTTTTCAAATTTAATGTAGCTTATGAGCCTTATGAGCGTCGTCTATCCACACTTCGTCTCCCTTCTCTGTCGTCCCGTAGAACCTTCTTAGATCAATGTTTCCTTTATAAGTTGTACCACCAACAAATTGCCTCCACCCTAAGCGCGACTTGCAATACAGACTGTATGCACGGCCTAGTCGGTCTAATCACATTCTCGAGGTTCCGTACGCCCGAACAGATTTATATTTTAACTCAATTATGCCACGAATCATCAGAATGCATAACAGCCTCGAGCTTGGCTCTCTATCCACGTCCTACTTTGTTTTTAAAATTAAATTAAAGATGTTACTTTTTGCGAATAGTGATTAATGTTCCTTAGCACTAAATTTTACAAACTTTGTTCTTGACTCTATCTTCATTTCTTTCATGTTTTAGATTAACTCTTTTCTGCTTGATTTGTTGTATTGATTTGTCTTACTCTGAATTTTATTTAACTATATTTAATTGTCTAAGTCTATTTTGTAATTGGATTTCTGTCTGTTAAGTAGACTTGAATAAATAAATAAATAAATAAAAACGCCTGTACGTTTTAATTAAAACAGCTGGTGTTTTAATTAAAATGCCTGACGTTTTAATTAAAACGTTTTTCTTGATATTGCGTCAGTTAAAACACTTAAAGTGTTTTTCCGTCGATAAAACGTTTTCGGCGTTTTAATTTGAAAGCTTGCCGTTTTAATATAAAACGGTAAGCGTTTTAAAATAAAACGTTCAAAGTGTTTTATTGAATTAAAACACCAAAAGTGTTTTAATTCAAACACTTAGGTGTTTTAATTAAAATGCTTTAAGTGTTTGTTTCAGTAAAACGTCTGAGACGTTTTAATTAAAACATCTAGTGCTTTAAAATAAAACGGTAGGCGTTTTAAAATAAAACGCCTAACGTGTTTTATTGATTTAAAACACTAAAAGTGTTTAAATTAAAACGCTTAGGCGTTTTAATTTAAAACGTTTGGGTTTGCAGTGAAAGCTCGTATGTCCAATGTGGTACACGCGGCTTGTGTTTCTCTACACTACAAATCCAAACGTTTTAAATTAAAACGCTTTTGGTGTTTTAATTCCCCTCCCAATTTTAAAACACTTTGCAGGCGTTTTAATAATTAAAACACCTAAAACGTTTTAAATTAAAACGCCTAGACGTTTTAATTTAAAACACTAGACGTTTTAATTAAAACGCCTTGTGTTCTAATTAAAACACCAGCCGTTTTGATTAAATTACCTGCGCATTTAAAATTGTTTTGAAATTGAGACGGGAATTAAAACACAACAAGTTGGGTAGGCAGGCCTATGCTCATGTCAGAAGGGTTTTGTACTCAACTTACAAAATGCAGTAACCAGCAACGAATAAAATCAAGAAACATTTCAAAGACGATTTATTTGGAGAAAATGTGAAATTCGAGGATCATACTATTATTAACAAAGTTGAACGAATTTTGACTTCTGAGGTATTTGTTATAGTTATACCCATAAATATCTCCTTTGATATTTTTTTCAGATTTTTTAGATCACTGATGTCCATTCGCGAGGGAGGAAACACATTTTTCATGTATTTCCCCCCCTGTGCTCCCACTGAAGCAAAAACTGTCAGTTTAAGAACTGTTTTGAAAAGCTCTCATAGAGAACTTTCAGTTGATACTCATATCGGCTACCTTTCATGAAATTTTTTTTCAGGGGCCACTCCTCTGTACTGTAATCATCGATTCATGGCCTATTTTTTCGAATCCTAGAATGGTTACAAAGCCCTTTTGCTAGGAGCTCTCTCCTGCCTCTTCGACTTGTTTCAATTGTGTGTACTCATCTTCATGATACCTATCACTCCTGAAATTTTTATGCAAATTCTAGCAAAGCTGTAGTGTCTAAGTCGGTAAAAAGCGCATATGGCTCCATAGCAATATGTTTCCATAGTAATACAGGGCATATTGCTCCATAGTAATACACGAAAATTCAAATCGCTATAACTTCGGTAAATACTATTCGATTTTTATGAAACTTTCCGAAAAGATCCATCTTATAAATAGTCATCTCTTTGCTAAATTTTATTGAGTTTAAGGGTACCGTTTAGATTTTATTCAAGAAAACACAAAATCAATAAATCATACTATTACTAACAAAGTTGAGTGAATTTCGACTTCTCATGTATTTGTTGTTGTTGCACTAATGAAGGCCTACGTTCATGATTTTTTTCAGATTTTTCGGATGGAAGGTGTCCAATCGCGAGGGGGGGGTACGCGAAAAGTTCGTACATTTCCCCTTCCCCTGCCCCCCCTCGGTACTTATAAGACAATTTTAAGACTTGTTTTGAAAAGATCTCATTGAGACCTTTCCAATGACACCCTACTCGACTACCACTGGTGAAAATTTTTTTTTGAGGGGTTTTCCACTCTTGAACTTTCAAGAGGTCACCACTTCTGACCTTTCTACAAAGTTTCATGGCTGTAGCATATATAGTTTCGGAGAAAAAGTGCTGTGACATACAGACGGACGGACGGACGGACGGACGGACGGACAGACGGACACAGGTCGTGATTGCAATAGGGTTTTGTATTTTAGTACAAAACCCTAAAAAGGGTTGTTGATAGTATGTATGTGATCGTACTGAGCGAGGTTTTACCTTACTCATCAATGGACTGGACGAGAAAAAAAGGCAAATGTGGTATTTGGTCAAATCGTCGAGGAGTAAATCACTATGCTTACATTGTGCCTTCATGAAAAACCTACGAAATTTATCACTTCTATATACTCATAACACCTTTACCCGTACTTCACTGTTTAAAACAAGAACTGTTAAGATTTAAATAACACATCTTCTACTTTAAACAGAACTTCATTATTTGTCCACTATTTGAACAAAGAATTGCTGTAGAACATATATTGACAGACAGAAGTAAATATGTGGGCGAGAACTCAAAACCAGACTTTCTATCACTCTTATATACTCACAGTACCTTTTCTCGCACTTTACTGCTACAAACAAACAGTGTTGAAGCTTAACTACCACTTTTTCTACTTTAAACGAAACTTCATTATTTTATGCACAATTTTCACAAAAAATTACTAAAGAACACATATTAATATATGTCTGTCAATTGACAGACGTATTTTGACGTGAGCTTGAAAGCATTTTCAATACAACGTCTAGGCGTTTTAATTTAAACACCTGGTGTTTTAATTAAAATGCCTGGTGTTTTAATTAAAACGTCTGGTGTTGTAATTAAAACGCCTGGTGTTTTAATTAAAACGCTTGGTGTTTTGATTCAACCACCAGGCACTTTAATTAAAACGTTTTCCTTGATGTTATGTCAATTAAAACACTTGAAGTGTTTTTTCTCGATAAAACGTTTGAGGCGTTATGCTTTAAAATGCCTTCCATTTTATTTAAAACACTAAGCGTTTTAATTTAAAACGCCTTAAACGTTTTATTGAAAAAAAAAACACTTCAAGCGTTTTAATTAAAACACCTAAGTGTTTTAATTAAAACGCTCAGTGTTTTAAATAAAACGGTAAGTGTTTTAAAATAAGTAGAAGTATTTTATTGAATTAAAACACTAAAAATGTTTTAATTAAAACGCTTAGGCGTTTTAATTTAAAACGTTTGGGTTTGCAGTGTATAGACCCTAATACGACAGACTCATCAAATTTGATAGTTTTTTATTTCTGGACTAATGACCAAAGCTATGAAACAATAGACATAAAAAATCATAAACATGACGATTTTTTTTTAAGTTTTACTATAACAACACAAAACATAACGAACTAGTAAAAAATAAACAGAGTTTTATTGGTGAACTTGAACTTCCTTAAAAACAATCAGTACAATATGCTTTCGTTTAGCTTTGACACGTGCATATGGAGCAAGCCATCCTTCGCCGAGAAGATTTTGATAGCATCCTACACATCTTCAGCAGATGACACTTCTTAAAAAATGTGCGTTCCCCAGCGAAGTACATCCCGTGACAGTTGTGAAAGTTCAGGCTATAAAAACTTTTTTACAATTGCTTCATGTGCTACTAGAATGTTCAGATTTTCTCTCCTTTCAGGATGCAACTCATTATATATAACCATAGAGTTTACTACAGCTATTGATAATAAGTCTATTGCAACCTATTTATACGATGATATAGTTTTAGGTAAATTTCTCGAGAGAAATTTACCTATTGCGGAGAGCATCACATATATATATATATATATATATATATATATATATATATATATATATATATATATATATATATATATATATATATATATATCTGGGATATAACGAAATTTGTGACCACGATAGAGGTTGCAATTTTGCTTCGATTTTCACCAAATTTTCAGGAAAGGTGTATTGGGTAATTATCTCGGTTAAGTTCGTGAACCAGCTATATCGGCCCGGCAAAAACAAAATGGCGGCCATTTTAGACGAAAAATCGTGATTTCTGTTCTGACCAAAGTATAGCTCCGATTTGGATGAAATTTGGTACAAAGGTTCATTGCTGTATGTGATGAATCTCACAATAAAAAATCCAAAGTCGGTACGGCAGAAACAAAATGGCGGCCGCTCAAAGGTCGAAAAACGTGCAAAATTTTGTTGTTGTAATAGTGGTCAAAGCTTTCAACAGATTTTCATGAAATTTGATAACTTGATAGAAATCATAAGTATCTAAAGAATTACGTAAAAAAATTGGAGGTCAGGTTGCAAAAAACGAAATGGCGGCCAGTTAAAGGGCAAAATTTCAAAGGCTTTTTAAAGTCGCAATTTGAATCCGACATATACGAAATTCGGTTTCAAGATAGACATTATTTAGGCCTACAGTCTTTGATATTTTGGTGATCATGCATGTGCAAATTTCAAAATGGCGGCCGTTTAAATATGCGTTTTTTTCAGGTTTTTGTGGCCCTCTAGCGGTCACATTTTGGAGCGGATTTTGATGAAACTTGAGATTATGGATCTCTGTACTATGTTCTTGTATTTTGCAGGAAATTATTGAAATTGAATGAAAAATAAAAAAGTCGAAAATTTAAAGCCTAATATTTTTAGCTGCCATTTTCTTTAAAAATTGAATTATTTTGCCCTGTCTAGAGTGAAACTTCTATTTGAACGAGATAGTACATTGATTGATGAGTTCCTAGCATACAAAGATTTCAAATAATCCAAAATGAAATGCATGCATTCAAAATGGCGGCCCCCAAAGGTCAGAAGGCAAGCGCAATACGCTATTTTAGTGCCAACTGAAATAATGAATATTTTTCATGATAACGTTTTAAATGACTTTACTTGATAGAATTTATAAACCAGACCATTTTAAGATATTGTAAAATGTTTTTAACAATCCCCTAAAAAAATTTTAAAATCGCGACTTGTCTGTCTGTCCGTCCGTTTGTTCGTGCGTCAAAACAAGTTTTCTCGCAAACCACATGAGCTAGAATGAGGAAATTTTCTACGTAGGTCAAAAGTGGTGCCTCTTGAAATTTGCAGTGCAAGAAAATATTTTAAGGTATTTTAAGGGGGGTCTCCCCATACAGGAGGGTGGCATACAATTTTTTTTATTTCTGTAGCAGCCAAGATTCTCAACAGATTCCGTTGAAACTTGAAATTATAAGTTATGCAAATCGAATGACAAATGAAAAAGTCGAAAATTTACAGCTTAATATTTTTAGCAGCCGATTTCAATAAAAATTGAAATGACGGCTCTCATAGTTCAGAAAAAAATTGAAAATGTATATATTAATGGCAACGCAAGTGCTGATTAAACTTTCATGGAAATCTTTTGAAATTAACTATTCGAGCTATTTAAGCCTTTGTGTGGTTACCACTGTGAACTGTGTAAACAGCAAATGTGAGAAGGGCGAAACCGGTATTTATATGTTTACAACAATTTATGATCCGCCGATTTTCAATATGTAATCCATACGTATGCAACTCAATTTAATTAGCAAAATATTTGCGCCCCGATAAAAGGTCTCTAAGAACGAACGTGGCCAGATTTTTTTTATGTTAATAAATACCCATGTGGTACTACGAAAATTGCAGAAAGAAGTTGAGTAGTAGGCAAGCCAAATTTTTTTTCGAAGCTTTATGCTACATACGAGAAATTTACCTTTCCGGCTGGTGCTGCCAACGGGGATTTTTTCTAATAGGAGAGTTATAGCTAGCCATTTGATTAGCCATGTCTATACCTTTCTTCCCTTTGTTGTAACTCAGAATCATCTTGGGATTGAGTTTCGGAACACGTCCAGATGTAGAAGACATTCCTTTACTATGGAAAGTTGACAATGCACAAACATCTCTTTCGTCTCAGCATTTTAGCACAGTCACGTTTTCATTCTTTTATTTTATTGCAATCTCACCTGTCACCAGATTAGCATCAATCACACCTTTGGAAAACCCTCTTCTTGTTTTGTTCACTGTGCTACAAAGATCCATATTGCGGGAAAATAAAAACTCTGCCAGAGGGATGCTCGTGTAGTAATTGTCAGTTATTATGCAGCGACCTTCAACGAGGAGACTTTCTGCCAATGTTACAACTGTACTGCCAGAGGTGTCCAAGCCAAAAACTTGTACACTTTGTCCACTGTAAATTTGGTATCCGCACGTGTAACTTTCTGCTGAGCCCAGCTTCTAGGTTTTTACGCTATATTTATGTGTCTTCGAGGGTATGTATTGCCGGAGCAGTAGTCTACCATAGAAGTGAACCATTGACTCCTCAACTACAATAATCTGGCCGGGCGTACAATAGATCGGGAGTTTCCACAATTAGGTCTCTCAAGGGACTGATTTTGTACAGCCGGTCATTTTCATCTCTGGGCGCGTTGTTATCACAAAAATGCAAGCATCTCAGGCTTAACCGAAATCTGTTGTAAGACATGTTTATCTTATGGAGCAATGGGTGATAGTAAATATAATCTTTCTTCCATTAGCATTCAGGCGTTGAGAAAACTATTACGCCCGTAAGAAATACAACGCCAAGCAATTTCAAAATTTCGGGTTCATGCACATCTGACAAACGTCATTTACGACTATGTGGATGGTTAGGTTCTTGTAACAGCCGTTGAGCATACAAATTGGTTTGTTGCACCATCATATGTATTACGTCATCATCAACGATTTTGAGGGAAATTGTATAAACCTCAGTGTCAGAATCAAATAATATCTCTTGACGAGGTAGTTCATTATGGCTTATGAACTGTTTCTGCGATAATTCTTGGACTTCAAAACTCCACTGGAAATCGACATCTGCAAAATCGTTTGCTTGTCTTCGTCTTCTTGGTTCCGGTGCGCGAGATGAAAAATTGAGCACGGGAAGTTGAAGAGGGAACTCGAGGACACAAAGGCTGGAATATTAACCTGCATCAGTCCCAAGCTCCCCTTCACCAGTGATCTTTATTATTGGTTCCTCAATATCCGACCTAACTTCCATAGGCGCTTCGATATCTTCATCATCTCCATCGTCTTAGTCATCTTCCTGACCCAATGATTCTATGAATGAATTTTCACTATCAGAATCATCCAAGAGTCTTCTTATGTCTTCGTCATAAAGTTTTGCTATTTCAACACTTCACAACAATAAAACACGGAAAACAAAATACAACCTAGAAAAATTGTTACTCAATGTTATGATTTAACCATTCCTATAGGAAGAATATATTTTATAGTTTAGCATACGTCGATATTTTTCTACTGGGTTTAGGGTTGCCAACCATTCTCTGTAATAAAGAATGGTCGACTCCAGTAAAGTAGCTAACAGTCCTTATCTCAAAAACTAGAGTTGATTTGGTAAAGTGAGATTATAATTGGAAAATACTTTATGATCTCTAAATACTTTATTTTTTTCCTCTCTGATGCATGGTATACTTTATTCTCCTCAAAATAAGTTGGCAACCCTTAGCAGAGTCTTCATTTATGATTCCGAATTCAGTGTCTGTGGTCAATAAAAAAGACTTTGTTTACTGACAAACTCATAAGTCTGTGGTACACGCTAAGGGTACACGATAATTTTACTTTATAAGTCCGTGTATCCCCGGGGGTACACGGTTATATCCGATTTTCCCCAATATAGTTTTCGATTTTTATGCATCAGTAATTAATCAGCATCAAATAATGGCCTGCAAATGTAAAAACGCATGATCCAAAGCGCTTGTATGGGGACTGTTAACGTGTTAAATAATTTTTCTGAATGCTCGGCCGATTGAAAATATTCAAAGTAAATCTTTATATTTTTATGAAAATTGGAAGAAAATATAAGTGCCTAGGTCCATTTGAAATATGTATCGATCATCAACACATGTTATTGTTGTATTGTTATACCATTGCCGCAGCCCCATTTTCGGCGCCGCCATTCATTTGCAACCAAAACTGACATTAGATAGGAAGCCATATGGCAGCAGCGCTTACTACCACACAAGACCATTAGTAGGCCGACTTTGCTGGCTAACTTACATGGCGTTATATGAAGAATTGTGGAGGTGCCAATGAAAATTCGAGGTTTTTACGGTTTAGAGACGGATTCCCACAGTGAAATTCAGAAGGTCCACGGAGAACACAATAGCGCTCCTAGTGAAATGAATATATTGAGTGCCTCTGAACGACGGGTCCTGAGGCGAGTAATCAGAGCGAAGCTAGTCGGGGATCAATGGTGAATTCGACACAACCATGAGTTGTATGAAATTTTTTATGAACCGGAGGTCTCAACGATTGTAAGGCTACGGAAGCTGTAATGGGTTGGACACGTGAATCGGGGAAACTGAGAAAATGCTGGTCTGACTCGGTCGATGAAGACAATTCATCGCTGCTCGGATTTAGAAATAGGAGGACGCGGTCAATGGACCGAGATAGTTTGAGATGCTTTTTGCAGGAAGCGAAGGCCCGAGAGGCGCTGTAGTGTTAAGAAGAAGAAGAAGTAAATCTGCCACCGTAATATGCGAACTTTTGCACTCGTCGCAACGTAATGTTGCCCTAAAAAGTATTTCAAAGACAAGAAAACTTTCGCAATGGCCCAGTTTCACTAAAACTCCTGAGACACAAAGGAGATTTTCAGGGAAAAACTCATTAAAGTATGACAAATTCACGCCTTACCAGTTTGTCAGCAATAAAACGGGCCTTGAATGTTGCCCCGGCGATGTTTTCATGGTAAAACAACGCAACATCGCACGTAAATATATATTAAAATCTGAATTGCGCACCACCAACGAGAACACTTCATAATTTATCAACAAAACGAATGACATTACAACCAAAACTAGTCAATATTGCTGTCATAGATAATGCAGATGATCTACGCGAAAGGAATATGACCACCAAAAACTGGATTTGAATCTGAGAAAACGCTGTAAGGTTGACCAGCCGTGGTGGTTATTGTTGTGGCCTTGAACTTGGGTTCTTAACCTCAAGTAAAAGATTCTTTGCAACAAAGTTGATAAAAGAGCCAACGACGGTCGAAGTGGTCTCTTTTAGCAGGTTACTTTGACGACGAGGAAAACGTTCTTGAACAATAGTCACCAGTATTAATCTTTCGATCACTTTTTCCCCATTAAAACGGACGGACAGCGTGGGAGTAACAATTGAGGAGTTTCGTCAAAGGTACCAAATTGTGCAGAAGTGGAAGGCGTTGAAGTTTAAGCTGCAGATTGACCATCAACGGAGCCACCAATGGTAGGAAAAGTAATAAAAATTGTAAATTTGTAAAATCTTATACAATACAATTTTGAAAGAAAAATATTTAAAAAAAATTAAATTTTCCATATTAATTACTCATTGTAATTTTGACATTTGGCATGCAATTAATATTTTAGCCAGTATTTTGACAGCGTGTACCGTGAATAGTGGAGATGATAGGTGTAAATTACGCTTAGTGCGGCAAAATAACTTCCCGTTGGGGTTTCCGAGGTGTGTAGGTGTTGATTGCGTCGGGAGCGTCGAAGTTGGTTTTGTAGAAGTGCGGGCAGGTGGCTCAATAAGTCGAGAAAGAGCCAATTTGTGGTTAGGGAATATCTGCCAGTTGGATTCGTTCTTTAATACTCATATTCCTCATTGGGTCAACTGGCCGTAGGAAAAGCTGTAGGCATAGTGTGTGGCATAAGATCGTGTCTTTTCAGTGTACTAACCATTCCGGGGAGTCTCAAGCTCGCCAATTGGCTCCTGGGGGCAGTTCAAGAGTTGGCAAGTGATGCCGTCTTACCCCGTATTCACGGGTGGGCCAGGACCCCAAGGCACCCAGCCGGAATTGATTGATGTAATGTAACATTTTTGTGGCCAAGTAAAGTATATCGTAGAAGTGCATAATCAATGCCATAAAGAAATTGGAGCGATAGTGTCTTTATTGCGGGAGTTTGATATTTTCACTAGCGACTTAGCGGATAAGCGCAAGTGCCATTGTTCAAATTACAAGAGAGTGAAACCCTTCCAAGGACTAGTGTGATTGCGTAGTGGCTTTCACTTTATTTCAGAAAATGGCTCCTTTTTACGCTGAACGATAAACAAGGAAAGAGGAAAACAAATCCGGAAAACAGGTATAACAGCCGAGAGAAGTAAAGGAGTTTAAAAATAATAATTTGCAGGGCCTACTGGGAAAGTGAAAAAGAAACTTAGTTGTATTTTAGATAATAGCATATGAAAAAGATTTCATCTAAAACAGTGAATTTAGTCGTTTAATTTAATAAGGTTAAGTCAATTTATATTAAGAAAAAAAAGTACATAGTAAAATGTCTCTTTCTACAAAAATTTTGGTTGATAGATTGTCCAAGAATGAATTAACGTATGAACTCTCTATATAAGACCAATTGCTAGAAACAGCCGACGACATGACGACGTATTACGGGCAGTGGTAGCTAGAAAATCAAGACAAAAATTGAGTTGGGACTTAGACGAATAACAAACATTCAGGCGGAGGAAGTTGATCAGGAAGAGGATTCAAGCAAACTTCGAAATGAGGGTTATGGAGAACTTCTACTGAAAGCAGAGGGTGATGACGAAGATGGGGGAACTAAAACTGGAGAGGTAGGGGAAGATGAAAGGAAGAAAAAGATCACGAAGAAGATGAATGGTCTCTAGAAACTCCAGTACCACTAGCAAGATTTGTATTACCAGAGTTATTGACTCCCGTAGCAGAACAGGCGGTGCAAAAATTGCCGGATGTCTCCAAATGGGGAGTGAGGTTCTCCTGTGATCACTTTGGGTGCGTCAATGCTTTCCTAGAATGAGTGAAGGAGCTTAGAGTCGCTAAAGGACTGAACAAATCTCAGTTGTCTAGAATGGCGGCTGAGTTATTTGAAGGTATAGCCCTGGTTTGGTTTTGCATAGCCCGAGAGGGTGTGGCCAGTTGGGATGAGTTGTGTCGTGATCTACGGAAGGAGTTTTTGCCTCAAAATTACGAGGACCTCTTGCGAGAGGAAATCTGCCACAGAACGCTAGGCAAACATAATTTGATCAGGGCTGTGACAGATAGGCTATTTTGATGGCTGGCGGAACCTTGTTCTAAAAGACAGAAGCTTAAGATGCTTCGGAGCATCCACTCCATTCTACCAGCAGCGAATATCTACGTGAACTGTAGCGTGCATGCCAGAGCTGATTAAAAAAGGATGTACGCTGGAGAAAACAGTCCCTCTATAGAAGCTTTTGTGCCTCTACCAAATCGTAGAACCCTATGCTGAAACGCCGATATTAAATGAGATCAACACCTCTGACAAAGCAACATGGGGATCCTGTTGGACTTGCGGTAGTCGAGAGCATTTTGCCCGAGAATGCAAGAACGTTCGACGTTGTTACGGGTGTGGGCAGCAAGGAGTCATAAGATCTAATTGCATAACTTGTTCTTCTTCTCGAGCAACACCAAAGGGGGAACAATGTACGCCCAAACCGTGGGGAAATGGAGACCGTGCTCATTAGGTGGCGAGGGGACCACGGGGATAAAGAATCAATCTACCGTTCAAGAGGGAATATTGAACTTTTCTCTGGGAAGCGTACCGGATGACAACCGGTCATATTTAAAAGTGGAAATTTTCGGAATACAATTGTTGGGCTTAGTCGACTCGGGGGTAACACACTCAATTATGGCTGATGAGAAACCTGAGAAATTTTTAAGGTTTGTGGCATGGAAGTGAATCCAGAAGAGCAAGTTTAGGTAAAGATGGCTGATAACGCCAGGGTAAAAATAGAAGGAGAAACTTGGGTGCTCCTCACCGTCAAGGGCCATACAAAATAGGTAGTGAGTCTTGGAAGTTTGCCATCACAGCTACCCTGGAGGCGCTTCAAGCGAGATCTCGACTGACCAAACCAGAGGAGGAGGAACTTCAAAATTTGATAAAGGAGGAGTTCGAGCTGATAGGGAATGGCCGTGATTGCACGAGCATGGTAAAACACGAGATTAAAACCAATTCTCCACCTATAAAGCAACGCTACTATCCAGTTTCATCTGCCTTTCAGCGACACATCAATGTTGAACTGGACAAAATATTTGAGTTAGAATTCGTAGAGCCTTCCTCTAGTACTTGATCATCCCCGATCGTGCAAGTCAAGAAGAAAGATGGGAAATACCATTCATGTGTAGACTATGGAGAACTCAACAAGGTATCGGAACGAGATGCATATCCTGTCCCGTATGTATCTACTACGCTAGGTAAGGTCCGAAACGTTAAATATTTGTCCACTTTAGACATCAAATGTGCGTATTGGCAGAGAAATCAAAACCTTTCACGGTATTAACTATTCCAGGTAGTGTTCTATTCCAGTTCAAACGCATGCTATTTGGTCTTCATAATGCCCCTGCTACAAAGCAACGATTGTTAGACCAAATACTGGGACCAGAGTTGGAGCTTTATTTATTCGCCTACCTGGATGATGTGATCGTAGTAGCCCCAGAGTTCAGGAACCATTTGGAGCTTTTGCGAGTAGAACTACACCGGTGGTGTGAGGCGGGACTTTGAGTATCTTACGAAAAATGGGAGTTTTGTCGCCCGCAACTTGAATATCTAGGGTATGGGGTGGATGACAGGGGGCTACATGTAGATCTAGATAGGGTAGATTGTTTGCTGAACACCCCACAACCTACAAACGTGAGGGAAGTACGGCAATTTTTGGGCATGATATCGTAGTGCCGTCGGTTTATACCGGACCATGCCACGCTAACCGCTCCACCGACTGATTTTCCGAGGAAAAATTGAAGAGTTGTGTGAACTGCCGAGTGCGAGGAGACTTTTCTGCTATGTAAAACGTAGTTATCCACAGCACTAATCCTTAAATGCCCTGATTTCACCAAGCCCTTCAAAGTTCAAGCTAGGCCACAAAACTATCCGAGCTGGAGGATGAAAAACGGACAACTGTGGTAGCGCCTCACGGGCAGGTACCCAGAATTAAAACGGGAAACGGGTTATACCAAAGGGAGAGCGGGGAAAGGTACTCCTTTTGCATTAGAACAACCACTGAAATTTGCAGGGTGCGTCTTAGCATTGCAGTTGATGCAGAAGATCTCGTCCTTGAAGATTGGGCATTCAATGGACTTATGCTGTTTGTCGCATTTTACGCATCTAACTTCGAGTCTGCAGTTAGAAGCTACGTGGCCAAATCTTTGGCAGTTAAAAAACTGGGAAGCGCAACTTTTCTGCAGGAGCTCCCATTGTATCTTCTGGTACAATAGGAACTTTATGTCCATTGCTTTTTTCACTTCAAAGTCCAAGTCAAAGAAAAACCTCCAAAAACTCTTGCTGCTCGACCGAAAAACTCTTGCTGCTCGATGCTCGATCCGTGCTGCCTTGACGACTGCTCGACTCAAACTCTATCATTGCTCAAAAAACTCCTGCTCTTGCTGCTTGATCCGTGCTGCCTCAACAACCGCTCGACTCAAAACTCTTTATCGCTATGTTTGTAATTGATGTTATATTGATTATATCATCTTCATAATTGCATAAATTTCAAAAGTATCTTGGCATTGCAGGGGCAAGTGCTGAGGTTCAGAAGGAACTTGTTCGTAACAACTCACATGTCCATCATCAGGGGATACAGTAGAACCGCAGTTTCCAGTTCTCGCCACCATTCTCAATCGACGCGAGTAGCAGTAAAAGATTACCGATCGTCATTCTGTGTGTTCATTTTGATAGTGTAGGATTCAAGGAATAAATTTTGTTATTGTTACATACCGATTTATTTGTTGTCGTCATGACATGTTCTTGGTTAGTAGAGGGTAGCGTAAGTTAGTTAAAACTTGAAACGGTTCCTTAAAAAAAAGAACTTTATTGCTTTTCTAATGACAAATGACTGAAATTTAAACTTAGTTTACAAACTGAACTTATATCTTGCTAGATGCTAGTTTTGTATTTTTACTTGATTCAATGAATCGCGTTGCTTGTTTGCCCTCTAGACTGTAAGTTGAGAGGGCACGTGTTAATTTTCGTTAGCTCGTACCGATTGAACATTGGCTACCCATTCCTTCAATAGTGTACTTATATTAGAAAATTGATATCACATAAATCTGCTATGGAAGCATTTCAGGTATGATTTCAACATTTTGAAAAAATGGAAGGGGGACACACAATAAAAATTTTTTTTTTGTTTTCAATATTCTCGTATCAGTCTTTAAAACTACCAGTTGCCGAACTCATCTATCGTTTCGTACATTATGAGCTTTTTTCTAGATTACATCTGTATTTGTCTTTGTAATGATGTTTATTACAAGCAATCAGAATAAATTCAAAAATAACATCGAACATTAACTCTTTGCCATTCAGAAATTTACTCACAGGCAGATAATACAATATAGCGATAAAAGCTTTCAAACAGTATCTTGAAGTAGCAATTTCTTAACATCTTGATTTCAGGTGGAATATTCAATGAATTTAACTGAATTATGCCGCAATTTTAGTTATAGATTCACTTAACTTCAATAAAAATTCATTGAATTTAAATTCTTGCCCTTCCAACGCTCAAAAATGGAGACGGTCATTGAATCTTTTCATGCAATGGAAATTAAAAGATACAAAAGCAATTCTAAATACAAATAAATTAGCAGTCTAACTTAAAACAGAAGAATTTATTTTAAAAATCCATTAACCGAGCAAATTGAATCATTGAGTTTCACTACTCTCTGTAAATAAGCTTTCTGCAAGCATTATAAAGTTGAATGATCGATTCTGTTATCTTCATCCCCTTTCCATTCACTCATACTTCAAATGCAGACATATTTCCAAAGAAAATCTCCCATTGTCCATAGGGAGCACTTTATTACATTTTAAACAGTAACAGATTGACTGAAATTAATTTAATCGCATCCAATCCTGTTTGTATTGACACAACGAACTGTTCCACTGCTCAATTGTTTGCGTAGGCAAATTAGCTCTACGCTGTCCGTTCATATCAAATATCCATAACTTTACAAGGGGTGAAATTTAACAATATGACACCTCCATTTATATGCATTTCCTTCGCCTCATCAATCCCCGAAGAATGAGAGTAAGCGGTGTAAAAAAAAAAAACAAAACAAATTATTTAAATTTCCCGCCACCAATAAGGTGACGGTAGGCATAAATTCTCCCATAGTACACCGTTGAGCTTTGTCATGTCTCCCAAGTATTTATACACATTCATTATTATTTTCAATTTTATTTTTATTTATTTGTGGCTTACATTTGCGGACTCGGTCGTCGAGCGTAGAGTGGAATGTTTTGCATTTTTATTTAACGAATTTTTTATTTATTACTATTGAGGTGACACGACTCCCGGGGATAGCACCCATGCCGTTATTGTAAAGCTTTTGAGTAAATATTATGCAGAATAGGAACGTGCGGAACAACGTAGAGCATACTCGTATATGAGCGAAGAATGAAGAAATGCCATGGCAGACACCTTCAATGTCTCTACCTCCCTATTTGTTCCTTTTTTTCAATTTGACATTGTAATTTACATATATATGCAAATTTTTGCGGTTATTTGTTAGTCATGATTTCACCCAGGGATTTTGTGATTAATCTGGTAAATGAATGAAAAAGGCAAAATATTTGCCAGGGTATTGTGAAGCTTCCGATTTTTAAGTTTCGATTTGGGCAATTTATTATAAATTGTAAAATGGTAATTGATGAAATGAATTTATTAAAGGTGACAGAAGAATCGAACTGATAAATTTAATTCATTCATTTTTAAACTCAGGATACTTTTTTTCATATGGATGTTGCAAATTAAACAAATTAAACTCATCTCACACCAATAGTTTTTTTCTGTGGAAGACATTCTATAGCACGAGCCATAAGTTATTCACTTTAATTCCATACGCCTGCAACTTTTTGTTAACTTCAACCATTAACATTCCCCCATAGACTCATGAAAGAAATTGCTTTCTTCTACATCTTCCAGGACCAATAAAAACGAAACCTCAACCGCAGGAACCATAAACTCTGAGAGAACCTCATTTCTTATTCTTTTACTCTGACCATGCCTTCGGCCAGAATCTCATTACAAAAGAATCAAACGGAACAATTAAATCCAGTAGCAAACGATATGCCGACATCGAAATATCACACCCATGGGACATCAACTGGACATGTATGCAAACATGTCGACTAGCAAAATTCCTTAAATGTCCCGAATACCAAACAAACCGACAAATGAATAGAAATCAACAGCCGAAAGATTTTATTGAATGGTACAAAAGATACGCAGCATGTTTGCAAACAATTTTTATTCCAATGCCCACATAAAGAAAGTCAAATAGATATTCCGAGAATGTGCAAGACTGTGAAAGGCAAAGGTAACAATTTACTACAGGACGACTTGACAATCTCGGCAGGTGGGACATGACTTCAAGAAAATTATTATTTCTTTTTTTTCGCATGTACCGCAAATATTGCAAATTATATTGTGATCGCCTTCGGGAGTGTTTTCCAAGTTTGAAGATGAAAATAAAAGGATAAAGTGGTTGGTGGCAGACAAATGACTCAGGTGTGAATAATTAAGGATTGTGGAAAGTCGATTCTAAGAATGTTTGAAATAGAAAAGTAGAGTTAGCAGGATAATGCTTGAAGCTGACCAAAGTAGGAACGGGGGAATAATTTCCATTGGATGAATCAGCAATAACAATAACTTTTTAAGTATATAGTATATCAAAACAACTTTACGCACCATTCACACAACAAACATCCTTGGAAATCTCAACATATGAGTTAATGAAACTTATTCATTATTTAATAAAAAAAAATATTTTTCGGGCTAAACCACCTGTTTTCAGCTACACGTTCTAATTTCAACTAAACTAATCTAACAATAAATTTATTCGCAACAAATTTCCCTTAGTAAGTAAAATTCCATCTGCTGCAAGTATCGATAGAATTACGGAACATGCCAACCATGTTATCAGCAATATTAAATTAGCGCATGCAGGTTTTAATATACAAGTTGAAAATTTACTTATACTTTTAACAAAAAAATTTATTAATCGCGGTCGGGCAGAGGCTCCCCGTCGCGTTCAAGTTTACAAAACACAGTACAGTTTATTCTAATTTACATGTCTTATTTAAATGTAATCAGGGGAAGGGGGGCAAGATGGGGTAGCGGGTAAGACGAGGCAACGTGTTTCAACGGCCACACAAACGATCAATCCCAGCCGCTCTGGCTTGCAATGATACGCCGTCATGTTGCTCACCAGTCAGCGCAGTGACCGGCTTATAAGTGCACACGTTTTCACTTTGGCGTCAAAAACTCGGTTTTTGTCAAGTTAGTTGTGATTTCCGCGTTATACATCGATTGTGTTTTGTACCTCAATATTAGTTTTCTAGAACTAACTGAAGGTTATTCTTGTTTATCAATGATACACCAGCAGGTAAGAACATGTTTGTGTCCATATTCTGAATTAGTCATTAAAGGCATGTTTTTTTATTCAAATAAGCATTGGAGGGCAAGATGGAGTATAGAGTACCCCATCTTGCCCCCCGAAAAAATTCAATTATTTCCTTCTGATAGTTTATGCTTCTTCATAACTTCTTTGTTTTTAATCTTGTTACAGGATGGTGAAAAATTATAAAAGAAAGTCGGAGAGGGGAAACTGGAGTGAACAGAGTATGCGAAATGTGGTAGATGTTGTAATTGAAGGGAAAATGGAGAACAAATTTGCGGTGAAAACATATTTTGTGCTACCAACGACCCTTGAACGAAAAGTTAAAGTAGTTTGTGCAGACCTGGAAGATCCTACTACAACTGCAACTTCGATTAAAGTTCTTTTAGGCTGAAAAAACCGAACATATACTGATGATCAAGAGAAAGAGCTTTGCAACTATATAATGGATATGGAGAGTTGCTTTTACGGGCTCACAACAAAAGATTTGAGGGCTTTGGCGTACACTCTGGTAGTTGAAAATGGGAAGCAAAATTTCTTCAACTCTGAAAGAAAAGAAGCTGGCAAAGATTGAGTGGAGCGGCTTTTAAGCAGGCATCCACAATTGTTGATACGAAAACAAGAAAGCACTTCAGCTGCACGTGCCGCTGGGTTTAATAAACAAGCTTTTAAACAGTTTCTCAACTTCCTCGGCAACGTTTATGATGAGCATAAGCTTACGCCAGAAAGAATTTATAATTGTGATGAAACAGGAGTTTCAGTGGTACTAAAAACCAAGTCAAAAATAATTGCACGAAAAGGTAGAAAACAAGTGGGATCTATAACTCTGCTCAAAGAGGTACGACAGTAATCTGTAATTATGTTTTAGTGCGAGTGGTCAATACATGCCTCCAATGCTGGTGTTCCCACGAAAGAGAATGGACCAACAGTTAATGCTCAATGCTGCTCCTGGAGTTTGTGGTTTTTGCAGCAATTCTCGCTGGATGACAGCTGAATTATTCCTTGGCTGGTTTAAGAAGTTTGTTGAATTTCGTGGGGCAACGGTTGATCGAGCTGTACTGTTGTTGTTAGATGGCCACAGCACCCACACACAAAACTTGGACCTCATTAATGAAGCTCGTACTAATGGGGTTATTATTTCATGTTTCCCCCCCATACAACTCATCGACTTCAAGTTCTGGATGTAGCGTACATGAGGCCCTTGAGCACATTCTATGACCAACAAATCACAGCTTGGCTTCGCAGGAACCCAGGGATGATTGTAACTATTCGGCAAGTAGCAGAAATTTTTAGTAAAGCCTTTATTCAGGCTTCTACAATAGCAACGGCAGTGAATGGCTTCAAGAAATGTGGCATTTGGCCATACGATCCAACAGTTTTTCCGACAGTTAGCCCGGATGCTCGACTTAGACGAGAAATATAGAAATAGACCACAAGCCAACTACTCCACCGGAGCAATCAGGGTTTTCTGTTGTTAGCCCCCAGCAAGTGATGCCTTATCCTGCACCTCGCAATATTTCGCGCGTGCAAAGGAATCGGCTATCATTAAGTCTTCCACATTTAAAAATGAATTGGAAGAAACAATGAAAAAAAAGAAACTGTCAGAAGATAACAAGAAGAAAAAAGGCACACAAAAGAGCAAAAACAGAATAAGAAAACCGAATTGCCTAGAAAAACAACAGAAAGGAAACCAACAAAAAGTTCAATTCTCCATCAGAAAGTGACAATGATGAAAATAATATCCCTTGTTTTTACTGCCATGGAAAATACATAGATCCAAATGAAAGATTGGCCGCTTGTTCTCTCTGCGGAAATTGAGTGCACTGTAGCTGTACTGGATTAGATGACGAGGCAGTATTTGTTTGCGAGTTTTGCACACAACAATAAAATTTGTCCCCTATACCCCATGTTGCCCCATAGGGTACCCCGTCTTATCCATCGCAAAGGGTAAGATGGGGTTACGAACCCCGTCTTGCACAGCCTAAACCCCTACTGCTGCATTCGTAATAGCTGGCGTTTCCAGATTTGTGGTAAATTTGTTGCAGATTCAGCAATTCAGCATTCTCACGTACTGGGTGATGGTATTTTGCTGACATAGTGTCTGGTATGGGTTAGCGTGCGAATGCTCGTTAACTCTTCCCCGCTTTAATTTGGATGTCCGCATCCGATTAGAAATATGGCTGTTCGTAAAGTTTCGGGCTCGAGTAGTGCAGGGTTTTGCGAAGCTCCCGAGGAATTGCAATTGATGCAGTGCTTGATCACAGGTTTGTGTTCGTGTCAGGTTTTATTGCTTCTTTCTTTGCAGCAGGCTGACTGATTGTGGTTTGGGGACTGCTTTTACAAAAAGATCTGAGAAATATAACGATTAGTAGCATTAAAAGCATAGAAAAACTTATCCCATAGCTGGACCAGCGATCAAGGAGGGTTTTGATTCTGCAGAAGCTCTATCTGCTTGGTGTTGTTTATTCGTAGCTTATTCATGGCTTCTAAGGAAAGGATTTCACGGTATTGTTTTTCGAACGGTGTAGGCTGCAGGATAGCTGGAAGGGCTTCCCACATCGAAATTTCCTTGGAGATGAAGGTTTTCTCGTCGATCGTCACCGTAGTGTTGTTGAATATTATGATAAATGTGCCGCGCAGGTTTTGAAGGTGGTGGTCGATAGTCACCGTTTCTTCAAAATCGTTGACAAGAATCATCGATGGTTGGGGTTTGTAGGCCACTTTTAGTGTTGCACGTTAAATTTAGACGCCTCAAGATGTTAGGAATACAAGCTGAGTGACTTATATCTAATATATTAGTTGGTTTACAAACCTATATGCCATTGTACATTTTGTAGTCGCTAAGGATGCCATATATTTTATTTTGTCTTCTTAAGATGCTATTGTACAGGATTTCTATAATTTTGTTTTTCCTTCTAACTGGTTTCACAATAAGTTTCTCAAAATTTTCTTCTAAAGTTATTGGAATTTTGACTATGTATAAGAATGATTTCTCATTAGTAACAATTTTTACATCCGCTGGTTGTAATGCTTCTTCAGTTAAAAGATATGGATATTTTTCTCTGTCTAATATTTAAATTGCTAGTTTTATTTCGTTTTTAGGTAACATCAATGAATTAACAGTTCCAGTTTTAGCAAAACCTAAACCATAGTTTATGGTAGTTAGTTCTTCTTTTATTAGTCTTAGATTTTATTGTATACTACTGACTAGATCATATTTGTGGTGCTCATTTGATTATACAAATTTTTCTATTGTGTTGGAAACTTGCGTCAAATTATTTAATCGTTCTGTATATGATGCATTTATAAATACTTGGTTATTATTATTTTTTTTTTCGGACATTATTTATTTTACCTAGAATTATATAAGGTCATTCTGGTCGGGACTTCCAGTGACCCACTTCCAGGCAGTTTCGATGAAGTCTAGTGATCTTTTTGCAATTTTCGGTCGTAGTTGTTCTAGAAGTTGTTGGGTTTGGGATAGCTCGTGGATATCGGAATGTCGATTTCTCGTTCAAGTACGTTCTCCGTGTCTGATACAACATTTCTGTATCGCCCAATATCCACATCGTGTATGAGATTGAAGTTCCCCGTTCTTATTTTTGCCTGACCGGATTTTATGGTTAGTATAAGTTTGTATAATCAAGAACTTTGACTCTGCAGGTTGCCACATGGAGAGTGAGTCTAAAAAGAAAATCAGTTTCGTATGTTACTTTTGCGTGCTTTTTTCCCGGACTCGTTAATGACTATATTATTCTCTTGAACGGTTTCCTGCCTGTACCTTGGGGTTAATTTTGAGCATAGTATACTCAACTAGTACCCACACCTTTCATTTACCCTGTATTGCACACTTTTTGAATTTTCCCAGGGGCACGTCAGCTGATCCAGGGCAGGACAGCTGATCACATGTTCGGCGTGCTCAAGAAACAAAGCAAAATACAAATAAAATTTCTGACGCACGTGTTCTTTTACGCATTTCAGAGGAGTGCTGCCAGATCTTAATAAAAACTTAAAAAATTGCATGGAACGAATGTGTTTTCTGCAAAGTTATTGATTTTTTGAGATATGGTAGTCCTGAAATCTCTCATCGAAGCATATGTTTAAATTCGCGCCAATCCTTGCGTCAGCATTTACCTACCCACCTGCTACCGAAAATTTATGGCTCGCTGTTTGGATTTTTCCGGAGGGTTGATGGAGTGTGGTTACCAGTTGAGAATACTATGATTTTGAGCCTACTCTTCTATTCTTTTTAACAAAAAAAAAAATGTCGCCGGCTAAATAGTTTTTTAAGAGCATCCTATTTTTAATATGGAACTTGAGGTCTTTGTCCTGCTCCGACTTAAGTTTATCGATATTTTCCTGCCACGCTCGTTCGAACTCTTTGAGGGTTACTCGAGGAAGGTGGCCAAGATACAACTCTACGGGTTTTTTTCCTGTAGCGGAGTGGATGGTGAAGTTATATTCATTCACTGCCTTTTAAAGTAGTTCTTCGAATGGTCGGTGGGGATCGTCTCACTTCAGACATCTCATGATTTCGATAAGAGTGGAATGAGGACGTTCTATCTGGCCAAAACTTTTAGTAGTAGGTCGTTTTCCATTATGGAAGACAAAGACACGGATCTGAGAGCGCCTTCATTATCTACTACCAGATTTTCTGGTACGCAGAAGAAAAACAGAATGTCGTTTAAAGGTTGTTTGATGTCCTCGGCGGACTTCGATAGGAGGATTTTCGCTAGTAGAAATTTTGTAAATTTGTCGATAGCTGTCAGGACTAGCTTTTTTCGATCAGAAATAAATCGTTGTGGACGGTGTGTCCTGGGTAATTTGGAATGGGGGTTGTGTGATGGTAAGGTTTATTTGAGAGTCTTCATTTTTATTTTCCTTGCATGTGATGCACCGAGAGACAAGCCTTTTGATTTTAGTAGACATCTTCGGGAAGTGGAAATTCTCCAATATCTGGAGTCAACTTTCTTCAGCATTTCTAAGAGCTCTTCGATGAGTATTGAGGATTCTTTCTTCGTGTTCCACCTCATTCTTCAACCAGTCTGCATGTAAAATGGATTCGGTAATTTTTGAAATGCATCCTGGTGTATTTTCGTCAATCATAAGTCCATTAACAGTAAGATGGTTTAGGCAGCGTTTGAGAATGTTTACGATTTCGTGCTCTTTATATTCTTGCTGCATTAGAATATGCCTAGTGTAATCGTCGAAAGGGTTTGTTATTTGATAGCTTCTTTCGTTCCCTTTGTTCAGAATAATTCGCTTGGTGAAGACATTTTTCGGCGTTGTCACAAGAGGAATCAGGCTTTGAGAGGAGCTATCGTCGCTGTGTTCAGTTGGTGTAAGTGAGTTGGCCTGAAGAGGGTTTGGTGGTCTCGAAAGAGTATCAGCTACGACGTTGGCTTTTCTTGGTTTGCATTAAAGCTCATAATTATACTACTCCGGGATTGCCTTCCAACGTTTCATTTTGAGAAACCCATCAAGGGAAGACTCACTGACGCGATTCGTGCTGCTGGGGACCTATCTCCTCGGCAGTTCGACTTTAGAGCAGGACGTTCTACCAGTGATGCGATTGCAGAGGTGGTGAACGCGGCCCAAAAGGCAGAGGCATATAGTCGCACCAAGAGACGGATCGTCCTTTTGGTGACACTCGATGTCAGGAACGCCTTCAACTCCACTAGATGGGTGGATATTCTGAATGCGCTGGAAACCCCTTTTCAAGTTCCAGAATATCTAATGCGGCTTTTGAGTAACTACTTAAAGGAACGAAGCCTGCTCTACGATACGACACAGGGCCAACGAAGGATGGAAATTACATCGGGTGCTGCCCAGGGATCTACCCTTGGACCGGACCTGTGGAACGTATCTTACGACGGGCTACTGAGACTTGAGATCAGTTTAAATATGCGATTGTTTCAGATTTTTGCGGCTCCCTAGTGGCCACATTTTCCAATGGATGTTGATGAAACTTAGGATTATAAATACCTGCACAAACTCCTCTAATTGTGAAAAAAATTATCAAAATCGAATGAAAAATAAAGTAGTCGAAACTTAAAAAGCTAATATTTTTAAGCTGTCATTTTCACTAAAAACTGAATACTTTTGCCCTGTCTAGAGTGAAATCCCGATTTCAACGAGGTTTGGCACATTGATTCGTGATATTCTAATACACAAAGATTTCAAATAATCCAAAATCAAATGCATGCATTCAAAATGGGGGCCCAAAAGGTCAGAAGTAAGCGCAATCCCCTATTTTAGTAGCAACTGAAAGAATGAATATTTTCATGGAAACATTTTAAATAGCTTGACTTGGAAGTATTTATAAAGCAGACCATTTTTAAGGATATTGTAAAATATTTTTACAATACCCTAAAAAATAATAAAATCACGACCTATCTATCTGTCCGTCCGTTCGTGCATCACAACAAGTACCACATGAGGTACAATGGTGAAAAGTGGTGCCTTTCAAAATTCGCTGTGCAAGAAAATATTTTAAGGCTTTCCCAATTCAGAGGATTTTCCTTTATATGAAAAATATTAACGTAGTAAATTTATGTCATAGTATTATGTGACGGAATCATATAATACTATGAGTTAAATAGGCACGTAACCGGAAGGCCATCTTACCCGCCAAGAGCACCTAAAACGCATAAATGGCTAGCTCATTATAGTGAAAGGGCCAGCCAACGTGGCGGTGAAATTCGAATATCATACTATTATTAACAAATTTGACCGAATTTTGACTTCTGAGATATTTGTTGTTTGTTTGTTTGTTAAGCACCTACCTCCATATTTTTTTTCGTATGTTTCCCCTTCCCTTCCTGTGCGCCCCTCGAAGCAAAAAGTTTCAGTTTAAGACCTTTTTTGAAAAGCTCTCATTGAAAGCTTCCATTTGACACCCATATCGGCTACCTTTGATGATTTTTTTTTTTTCAGAGGCCACCCCCCTCTATGGGGAGACTCCCCGTAAATACCTTATAAAAATTTTTTGTAGTTGAACTTTAAAGAGAGCACCATTTTACACCTGCATATAAAATTTGATGTTTCTAGCTTAAGCAGTTTGCGAGAAAAAGTGCTGTGACACAAGGACAGATGGACCGGCCGGATGCGATTTTAGTAGGGTTTTGTAAAATTATTTTACAAAACCCTGTAAATGGTGAGAAAAGTTCAAAATCACAAGTTTGCACTATGTATTAATTATATTCCTTAGTCATGTATGATGTCGAGCAAAGCTGCTTTGGGTCAATTACGTTAACACGTGGTTCAGTTATAGCTACTTTTCCAATACAATCCATATCAAAACACAAAAAACATCGCTCCACCAATTATTTTTTTTCCTCCTTAGCCTGACGATCTTCTATTGCAGTTATGAACAAACTTCCACGATCTAGAAACATCATCCCGTTCCCCCTTAGCCACTTATCTCGTGCGAACACACCGTATCCAACATTGATTCGCAAAATAAACTGTACTCCATTCCTTCAGATATGATATCAACTTCTCAATCCCATCCGGCATTTCCACGTCGTCGGCTTTTCCTTTCATAACAGATACCACGTCTGTTAATTTATTGTCAATAACAACCTGCCGTGCATAGTCCACTATGCTCGAGTAATCTATAAGATCTAGCGTGTCGCAGTGAGCTTTTCGGTAGCTTTTCGGTCTGCCATATCAATTATAAGATCATCAGCAATTACCAATAATGATCGCGTTGGCAAGACGTTAAAATCAAAGATAAAATGCTTGCGTTATCTCTTACAACTATGCCAGGGCACGCTCACAGTTAAACCAAAACTTGAACACCCAGGGGTGAATTTTAAGCACAAATCCTTTGCGTCAACCATTAACAGCCGAAGTTAGGTGCTCACGTACCACGCCCAATTAGATTGCTCCAAGATTCTGTAAAAAAATTGCAACTTTACTCGCCGAATCTGCTTTCGTGACTTTTTGACAACTCCACATGTCTACTGTCATCCAATCCATTTATACGCGTCTTTTCCACTTTCAGTTCAAGGCCTTTTAAAGTAGAAGCCAAAAGTGGAGCATTTATTACAGTCTAATTGGATAGGGGCTAGTTGGTTGTCCAGGATCTCGTCGTGTCCTTATGCCAAAGACGACTTACCTGTATGTATGTAGCCTGTCGATGTAAAATTTTGGTAAAGGACTAGCCTTCGCTGAAGACATCGAAATTTTGATTCGATCAAGTAATGATCCTTGTTGGCTCCTCGGTATGTACGGATGGTATATATGGACGCTAAGCATGCAAGAGGATCATCTATGTAGGACTAGAGCATGGTCGATCTGATTATGATTGCTGCCATCTGCGGGTACCTATCGCATTTTAAGTATATCTCGATGTGGGAAGTCAGTCAAACATATAAAAAGATTTCTTCTAAATCCAAGGTCAGTCATGCACTGCCCACTGTCATTCTTCGTGGAGGCTCTATTCCCCAGTCATTCCCCAATAAGATTGCTTGTTGCCGACCTTAGGGTTGAAGCCATCCAGAATTATTTTGCTATCATTTGTTGGCAATACATGGAAAAGTATTGCTAGACGATTTTAGAATGTTCCTTCATCATCTCCTTCCGTCGGGTTGCTGACGTTGATCTGCCAAAGTTGGAAAGATTTCGCTTTTTTCTTATCTAGAATAAAGATGACTCAAGATTTTCGCTTTCCAGCAGGTTTCTCACTTTTGAATATTGTATGCGATCTCATGTACTGAATATCCGATGAATATCACTTCCAGTCCAGTTCGATTCCTGGATTGTTAGCACATTTAATTTATATTGACTGACCTGTTGTAGAAGCTCTCTGACAGCACCAAGGTTCTTCAGTGATATCACATTGAAGGATCCAATGCAATATTCATTTTTCGGTATCAAGGACTTTACCGTATGCCCAATTCATTCCAATGCTCTATTGTACTCGTAGGTTTCGAAACAATTTTGGGTTTTTCAGAAACAGATAGCTAGCGCATCGCCCAACCGGGATTCTGGCGGCATCGATTCCGTTATCAGGCGCGGAAAGCTCGCATTCACCGTCTTACGTCAGCCTATTAGAATAGGTAAAGGTCTTGTAGTAATCGAGCAGGAACACTAGCACACTGCTCGAACACCTTCCTATCTCCTATGCGAAAATTGCAATGGCAAAAAGACGATGGTTTCTCTCAACATATATGTCCCAAGTGCCTTGAAGCATTTTCATCCATAAGTCTATTCAAAAATCGATATACTGAAGTCCAAAAGCAGTTAGGGGATATCTTCCCCCCAATAAGTCCTGTCGCTGATCCGCACCCGCAATCAAATTTTGAGCAGATAATTTCCTTTGAAATCGTGCTCATGAACTCGGATGATGAGGTCCTCAAATCGGAGAAAGAATTTAACAGTCAGATGAAAGAGGATGTTGGCAAAGACTATGTGTTTAAGAGCGAAAATCCTGATAACCCAAATGATGAGGAAAGAGACACTACAATTTACCGACAGATCAATAGGTCGAGCCATGATGCTGAAATTAAATTACTAACAAAACCTGAAAGCAACAAATTATGAATATAGCAAAAGTTGAATGCATAACAGATATTTCTGTACATTACCAATGCGATGCAGCAATTACCCATAGCGACAATGCCAGCTATTCTACGCCTAAGCCCATTACAATTCCACGCTATCCATGCCCTCTATGCTGTCGAAAATTTGATGATCTTTCAAATCGAAACAATCATCTTCAAACGCATAACGATAAGAAAAGTTTCAGTTGTAATATATGTGGGCATGACTTCAAAAGTAAACTTTATGTTTCGAGGCATAAGCGCTCAGTTTACGAAGTAACAGAGTATGAATGTTCAATTTGCTACCAAACTATAAGAAATTTAAAACGCTATAATTATCACATGCTATCACATAATCCCGTTAAGAAGTACAAATGCGCAGACTGTGATCGGTCGTTCATGCAACTTGCTCAAAATGTAACTGTGGCTGGCATTGCTACTATCGATGGGCAGGGACGGTTACAGTGGCGAACACAATATCCAACATAAGTTTCAGATGTGATGTTTGTGGTCAAATGTTCACGCACTTGACCCTTCTAAACCATCATTACGTATCCACAATCACGGTGGTGCGGACAACAATGACCAAGATCAAGCCATCACAGTTGTAACCCAATCCCAAAACATTTTTCAAGCACCAAATCTTGTTGCAGAAAACGGTCAAAGCCTCGGACAAATACAAATCGTTGCCACGGAATCTCTAGAAACTGCACATCAAATCAAACAGGCTAATGAGGTGACTGTGTCTACAGCTAAAACAATCACAATAGAAAAACTGAAATATATAACATGCTTTAACCGAACGCCTCGTAATTCAAAGGATTTTAATTGTTGGTATTTTGTTGGTTGACAGAAAGATGGAATGTTTGATAGCGTTCTTTGTTCTGTGCTGATGAAACGGATCTACTTGTATTAACACGAAGCACAACAATATAATCCGACGTGATCAATACACAAAAACGAGTAATGAGATTCAAATCAGACGTAGACGTGTTTTGACGTGAGTAGACGTGTTTTTTATTTGCTCCTCTATGATGGCGGCGGGTGTGAAAGTGCCACCTGATATACGCATTGGAAAATCTTGCAAATGTCATAAACAAAGTTTTACTAATTCTGTAGTTTGTTTGATATGTGAAGAAATCTATCACCTTAGTGATTTTAATCGCTTAAAAAATACTCGTTATATGAGTGAAGTTTTTGTGATTTGCAACAATTATGGTGATATAACCTCGAAAATAAGTGAATCAACACTAACTGAAGATATGAGAATTCTTATTGCTGATATCAAGATGAATGAAAAAAATGCAGCTCTTGCTCAAATACAATCTGATATTGATATATCCCTTTCTGTGAGAAAAAACTCTACTCATGCACATGAGGATATAAAACTTGGGTGACGATGATCCTGATATAAAAGCTTTAATTACACAAAACACACTACTCAAGCAACTTTACGAAGAGGTAAAGCATAAAAATGAATTATTGTTAATCACTATTGAATTAATGAAAAAGGATGCACGAATTATGCCAACATTTGCTGAAATCTCGAATCTAAGAAAACAGAATCAAATAAAACCGCAAGATATTAAAATTATTTACAAGTCTGAGGGTGCACTCGGTGATGAGACTTTAAAACAAGTTACAACAATCATTCAAAAGGAAATTAAACTACCTTTCAGACGAGTTTTCAACACTAAAAATGAATGGGACCATCATTCAATGTGAAAATCACGATGATGTAAAGAATGTTTCCAAAATCCTACTAAGTAAGCTTGGTGACAACTTTGAGGTTAAACTTTTGCAGCCAAATGAACCTCAGATCAAAGTCTTTGGAATAACAATAGATATGGATAAAGATGCAATTGAAGATGATGTAAATCAAAGAAATTTTATCGACTTTGATAATAAATGTAAGATCTTAAAAACGTTTAAAGGTCCAAATAATACTCAAGGAGCTATCATGCAATTACGTAGTGATCTCTACGATAAAGTATCGAAGAACAATTTCAAGATTTATATTGGCCATCAATGTTATAATGCTTCAGATAATATAATCTCACAGTGTTCCAAGTGTTGTGGTTTTAATCATGGTAGCAAAAACTGTACTAATAGTCCTGCTTGCATTCGATGCTCAGGTGACCATGCTGTGAAGGATTGTGATAATTTCAATCACGTGCAGTGTGCAAATTGTTGTTATGCAAATTCTACTTACAATTGTACTTATAAAGTAAGCCATATGGCGTCCGACACAAATAAATGTGAGATTTTGAAGAAAAAAATAAACAAGATTGTATCTAATACTGGATTCAACACGAAGCCAATTATTCCAAGATATTTAATACGACTAAGGACATCTGTTAAGGAAAGTGTGAAAAATCATAAGTCTGCTGATACCAACGATAGGAATAACCAACATACAGTTATTGAGGCAGAAGACCAATCTAAGCAGAAGAAGGTTGTTAAAACTACACCTGCAAACAAGAGGAATTCGTCGAGTTTTCAAGTCGTAAAAGTCGTAGGCATAATAAATCTAAAAACAATACCTAAGATCTATTTGCTTAAATTAAAACTGTTTTTTTTTATCAATTAGACTAATACAATTATGGAAGAAAATTTTGAATTTTTGAAAACAAAGCAAATATTTTGCTAGCCAATATAAGAAGTCTAAATGCTAACTATAATAAACTTGTAGTTTTTGTTTTTAGCTTAGATACTAAACCTCAAATCATTGTTTGCACAGAAACCTGGTTACTAAAGTTTGAAAATATTTTTGCCCTGAAAGGATATAAAATGTATTATAACAAAAGTACAATCAACAAAGCGGATGGTGTTGTTATCTATATAAAAGAAGATATTGTAGAAAGTACAAATTTAAAAGTACTTGGTAAACTCAAAATACTTAACTCAAAAATTATCCTTTTAGATAATTAAACTCTTGAAATAGCGTCAATATAAAGATGCCATGATTTTCCGATAATAGAATTCATATTCAATCTTAAGCAATATATGCAATCGAAAAAAAACTCTAAAAATCATTTAATACTTGGAGATTTCAATATTGATCTTTTAAAAAATGATTGCTACAGCCAAGAACATTTAAATAATTTATTAGAACATGGTTTTTATCCTGGATTCAAAGGAATAACAAGACCACCTGCTAATGACCAAAGAGGGTAATGTATTGACAATATTTTTATCAAGACAAATAACACTTTTCTTACAAAAACATGCAAATTCACTCAACCCTTAACTGATCACTATTCTTTATTCATTTCCGTAAGTAAATTCAGGCATAACAAAAAATCTGCAAAAAGTAAATATATAGATTATGCTAAATTAAAGAAAGTTGGAAGTATACAAAACTGGAATTCCATTATGTTAATGCATGATCCAAATACAGCTACCAATGCTCTCATTGATGGGATCCAAATTTGTGCAAATAATGCCAAAGGGAAGGCAAAATACAAAGTGAAACAAAATAAATTTATTCCTAGGTCTAAGTGGATAACTAAAGCAATCATTAACTCTTGCAAAACAAAAGAAACACTTGGAAACGTAATCTTAATAACCAGCAGCATAAACAAAATTATAAAAATTATAGCAAAATATTAAATAAAGTGATAACCGAGGCCAAACTTCTTCACGATAAAAACAAAATAACAAAAAACAGTTCTAATGCCAAAAAATTGTGGAATCCTATCAATGAGATCATTGGGAAACCCAAAAGTAGAGAGAATAATATTGAATACATTATACAAGATAACAATAAACTCAGCGCCCCCCTAGATATTTGTAACACAATGAATAACTACTACAGTAATATAGGTGAAGAACTAAGTAATAGTATTCATCTCCCCCCTGATGCTACATTACAGTTACCACCTTCAAATAATAAAACTTGTTTTTTACACTGTACAAATCCCGATGAAGTTAGAACAATTATATATAAACTCAAAATTAAAAATGGAGGTATTGATGGCATCAATGCAAAAGCATTAAAAACCTTAACAGACTACATAACTGAACCTTTAGTGCACATAATAAATATAAGTATATCTCATGCTATTTGGCCAGATGCTTTGAAATGTGCCGAGATCAAACCAATATTTAAAAATTGTGATAAACATTTACCCTCAAATTATAGGCCCATTTCGTTGATCTCTAATATTGCAAAGATATTTGAACGAATTATTTTTAATAGAATTTTTCAGTTTTGCATTAAATGTAAAATATTATCCCCAAAACAGTTTGGATTTATTAAAAATAGAGGTACCACAGATGCTTTGGCCAAATTAACAGAAATAATTATCAATGAAATCGATAAAAATGAAGCAATCACAGTAACGTTTTTAGATCTGGCCAAAGCATTTGATACTGTAAACCATAATATTTTACTGAAAAAGCTAGAGAGATATGGATTCAGAGGCCATGCAATTAAATTATTAGCGAGCTACTTAAGTAACAGGCAGCAAAAAGTCAAAGTAAATGATATTAGTAATGAGTTTAGAACTATAACAACTGATGTGCCACAAGGTACTATCCTTGGACCGTTACTTTTCATATTGTATATTAATGACCTTTTAATTAACATGCCAGATAACACAATTTTTTCGTATGCTGATGATACAGTAGTCTTATCTACAGGGAAAACCTGGTCTGTTGTTGAAAATAAAATGAATTTGCATTTAGAAAAAATATCAAAATGGTTAGCTGTTAATAAATTGTCATTAAACATGGACAAATCTGTATACATGAATTTCGGGAGCTATTGTACAAGTGTGCCTAATAATCTTAATATAAAAATTAATAGTTTAAATTTAAAACAAGTAGATGGATGCAAATATCTGGGCGTAATTTTTGACTCAAACTTGAAATGGGATAAACACATTGAGTACATAATGAGTAAAACTAAATACCTAATATTTCTTTTTCATAAATTAGCAAAACTTATGATTTCCGATACTTTGCATGTAATATATTTTGCTTTTTTTCATAGCCTGGTAAACTATGGCATAATAGCATGGGGTAGAGCCTATGGCAATAGTTTGAATTCCTTGCAAAATTTACAAAAAAGATTATTAAATATTGTCAATAAAAATAAATTCATAAGCAGCAAAACTATTTTAAATGTGCAACAGCTATTCGCTTTCAACTCTTTATTATACTACTATGACTCTCCTAAAACAAAATTTCAAAACTCAACTGAAATAACGAGATTTAAAAGTGTACAGCCACTTGGAGCTAAAAAAAGGATAAGCGACAAATTCAGTTATGTAAAAGCTATAGGGCTTTTTAATAGCCTACCGAATAATTTGAAAACTTTAATCAATAAGCAATACTATTGTAAACACTAGGAAAAAATTACTTTATAAGATGAAAAGAATTTATTTTGTAAATATCAATCAATTCTCACTTTTCAGTTTTTAAGTTTAGTCTTCGATTTAGATTATAAGAACAATTTTTCAACCAGCCCTGTGAACAGGTAACACTTTTTACCTCTACAGGTACTCTTATTACTTATGAGCAATATGATATTAAATATATGTACCACTTGTAATACTGGTTCAATAAATAAAAAAATTAAAAAAAAAATCCCCGTTGGCAGCACCAGCCGGAAAGGTAAATTTCTCGTATGTAGCATAAAGCTTCAAAAAAAAATTTGGCTTGCCTACTACTCAACTTCTTTCTGCAATTTTCGTAGTACCACATGGGTATTTATTAACATAAAAAAAATCTGGCCACGTTCGTTCTTAGAGACCTTTTATCGGGGCGCGAATATTTTGCTAATTAAATTGAGTTGCATACGTATGGATTACATATTGAAAATCGGCGGATCATAAATTGTTGTAAACATATAAATACCGGTTTCGCCCTTCTCGCATTTGCTGTTTACACAGTTCACAGTGGTAACCACACAAAGGCTTAAATAGCTCGAATAGTTAATTTCAAAAGATTTCCATGAAAGTTTAATCAGCACTTGCGTTGCACTTAATATATACATTTTCAATTTTTTTCCGAACTGTGAGGGCCGTCATTTCGATTTTTATTAAAATCGGCTGCTAAAAATATTAAGCTGTAAATTTTCGACTGTATTATTTGTCATTCGATTTGCATAACTAAATTAAATTAACTTGCCTTAATAACTTATAATTTCAAGTTTCAACGGAATCTGTTGAGAATGTTGGCTGCTAGAGGGCTACAGAAATAAAAAAAATTGTATGCCACCCCCTTGTATGGGGAGACCCGCCTGTATGGGGAGACCCCCCTTAAATCCCTAAAAATATTTTCTTGCACTGCAAATTTCAAGAGGCACCACTTTTGACCTACGTAGAAAATTTCCTCATTCTAGCTAATGTGGTTTGCGAGAAAACTTGTTATGACGCACGAACAAACGGGCGGACGGACGGACGGACAGACAAGTCACGATTTTATAATTTTTCAGGGTATTGTTAAAAATATTATACAATATCTTAAAAATGATCTGGTTTATAAATTCTTTCAAGTAAAGTCATTTAAAGCGTTTCCATGAAAAATATTCATTATTTCAGTTGGTACTAAAATAGCGAATTGCGCTTGCCTTCAGACCTTTGGGAGCCGCCATTTTGAATGCATGCATTTGATTTTGGATTATTTTAAATCTGTGTATTCTAGAACCTCATCAATCAATGTACTATCTCGTTCAAATAGGAGTTTCACTCTAGACAGGGCAAAATAGTTCAATTTTTAAAGAAAATGGCAGCTAAAAATATTAGGCTTTAAGTTTTCTACTTTTTTATTTTTCATTCAATTTTAATAATTTCCTGCAAAATACAAGAACATAGTACAGAGATTCATAATCTCAAGTTTCATCAAAATCCGTTGGAAAATGTGACCACTAGAGTGCCACAAAAACATGAAAAAAACGCATATTTAAACGGCCGCCATTTTGAAATTTGCGAATGCATGATCACCAAAATATCAAATACTGTAGGCCCAAGTAATGTCTATCTTGAAACCAAGTTTCATATATGTCGGATCAAAATTGCGACTTTTAAAAGCCTTTGAAATTTTGACCTTCAACTGGCCGCCATTTTGTTTTTTGCAACCTGACCTCCAGTTCTTTTACGTTATTCCTTATATACTCGTAATTTCTATCAAATCGTCGAATTTCATGAAAATCTGTTGAAAGCTTTGACCACTATTACAACAACAAAATTTTGCACGTTTTTTGACCTTTGAGCGGCCGCCATTTTGTTTCTGCCGTACCGACTTTGGATTTTTTATTGTGAGATTCATCACATATATCAATGAACCCTTGTACCTAGTTTCATCCAAATCGGAGCTATACTTTGGTCAGAACAGAAATCACGATTTTTCGTCAAAAATGGCCGCCATTTTGTTTTTGCATGGCCGATATAGCTGGTTCACGAATTTAACCGAGATAATTACCCAATACACCTTTCCTGAAAATTTGGTAAAAATCGAAGCAAAATCGCAACCTCTAGCGTGGTCACAAATTTCGTTATATCCCATATATATATACATATATATATATATATATATATATATATATATATATATATATATATATATATATATATATATATATATATATATATATATATTGTCGCGTGTTATTGGTTCGCGGCCAATAATTTTAATGTTCCGGGAAAGTGAAAACGCAATGTCTTTTAATTTAAGTTAAAAGTGTTTATTCAATTCAAGAAAATGCACAATAATCAGTTTAACACTTTCACTAATTTTAATTTTCACTATTAAAATAAAATCTAACACTTGTCCATAAATTTCTTATCGCAATTGTCTTCTAAATCACTTCACTATTACGAAACACACTTCTACACACTTTCGCAGTTCTTATCGCGGTCGAATGAATGATGACCCCCCATTCATTCAGCTCGCCTTTATATAGGGTCTCTACCTATTCACCCATTTCTCGTTTATTGGCGAATGTTCTACCGAGAAAATTAATGAATGGAGTGACGTCACTTGCAGATGTTGATCATGCTTGTTGGGTTCTCGGGGTTTCGAGTGAATTCGTGTTCTTCATTGTTGTGAAAACAATTGCGACAGTAGCTCGCAGAATTATTTGTACATGTAACACTGCCCCCACCTCAGTTCTTTTCGCCCCGAAAAGATGTGTCGCCAGTTGTAGTCAATTCTCCCTGGGTGTAATATGGGGCAAGACGGTCCAGATGCACGATTTTCATTTTAGCTCTCGGCTTACGATGTTCCTGTATTCGGTATACGACGTCGTTGATTCGCTTTCTAACTCGGTATGGTCCCTCCCAATTATGTTGCAACTTTGGAGACCTACCCTTTCGCCGTTGCGGGTTATATAGCCACACCAAGTCATCTTGCTGGAAGCCAGTAGAATTAGCCTTTGGATCATACCTGGTCTTCATGCGGTCAGTAGCCGATTCGAGGTGTTTTTGCACTGTCCGATGTATCTGGTTCAACCGTTGTCTTAGATCACTTGCGTACTCCGAGACCGTTTGGGGTTTCTCAGGGAGTGTTCCGAACTTTATATCGGCTGGCAAACGAATAGACTTTCCAAAAATGACTTTGGCTGGGGCTTGGCCCGTCGACGCATGTTCAGCGGCTCTATACGCCATCAAAAATAGTGGGATATGTCGGTCCCAGTCCCTTTGGTTCTCGTCAACCATTTTGGCAAGGTGTTTATTGAGCGTGCCGTTGAAACGTTCGACCATTCCATCGGATTGGGGATGCAGCGGTGTTGTCCTCGTTTTCCGTATTCCGAGCAGCTCGCACATTTCGCCAAAAACTAGTGACTCAAAGTTTCGGCCTTGATCCGAATGTAGTTCGCCCCAGGTACGCCGTACCTACTGACCCAATTTAACACTAGCTGTTCAGCTACAGTAGTTGCTTCCTGGTTGGGAATGGGGTAGACCTCGGGCCACTTGCTGAAATAATCGGCTACAACCAGCGTGTATCGATTTCCCCATTCAGATTCAGGAAAGGGTCCAGCGATGTCAACAGCAATCCTTTCAAACGGTACCCCTACGTTATAGGTTTGCATTTGTCCTCTCAGTCGTCGCTTTGGGCCGTTGACGGAAGCGCAAATTGTGCATCTGCGACACCAGTCCTCTACGTCTTCTCGAGCGTGGAGCCAGTAGAACCGTTCCCGCAATTTCGCTAAGGTCTTGTTAACACCAAGGTGGCCTCCCGAGGATCCTTCATGCATTTCCTTAACCACATCGTGGATTCGGCTTTTGGGTAGTATAGTTTGCATCCTATAGGAGCTGCCATCCGCCGTTTCCCATTTCCGCTTGAGTACACCACCCTCCACCTGAAGGGAGTTCCATTGTGCCCAATAGCTTTTCAGGGTTGCGCCATGCGTTGAAACGTCCTTCCACTCAGGTCGCTCAGTCGTCTCCTTCCATACGAGCAATGGTCCGATGTCTTCATCGGCTAGCTGGGTATTTCGAATCTCCTCCGATGACCAACCTTCATCGAATTCAGCCGTTATCAGTCGCAGATCAACGGGCGGTTCCTTTTCCTCAATCCGTCGGCAATGCTTGCAGTTAGCGGGACATGGACGGCGGGATAGGGCGTCAGCATTTCCATGAACTCCGCCCTTCCGATGAACAATTTCGTAGTCGTATGACTGCAATCTTTCGATCCATCTCGCAACTTGTCCCTCGGGGTTTTTGAAGTTGAGCAACCATCTCAGTGATGCATGGTCCGTGCGAAGAACAAATTTCTGGCCATATAGATACTTGTGGAACTGCTTGGTGGCCTCTATTATAGCCAATAGCTCCTTCCTGGTCACGCAGTAATTCCTCTCACTTTTTGAGAGAACTCGACTGTAATAAGAGAGGACTCTTTCTTCGCCATTGATCTGCTGGGAGAGTACAGCTCCAATACCGCCGTTGCTTGCATCGGTGTCAACTACAAACATTTTTCCGGGTTTCGGATACGCCAGCACGGGTGATTCACACAGCTTTCCCTTCAGGGTCTCAAAGGCTGTCTGGCATTGTTCATTCCAGACATACGGACGATTTTTCTCGGTTAGCTGATGGAGACACTTAGCTATTTTGGCAAAGTCTTTGACGAATCTTCGATAGTAGGTCGCCAGACCCAGAAAACTTCGTAGTTGGCGCTTGTTGTTTGGTGTTGGCCAGCTTTTCACGGCTTCAATTTTCTCAGGGTCTGTTTTGACCCCTTCTGCTGATACGACGTGTCCCAGGTATTTTACTTCATCTGCGAAAAGAGTACACTTCTCGGGACTAAGTTTCAAATTTGCCAGTCGTAATCGGGAGAAAACCTCTTCTAAGTTCCGCACATGCTCTTCGAACGTTCTACCGATGACGATGATGTCATCTAGGTATACCAAGCAGGTTTTCCAGGTTAGACCACGTAGCACATATTCCATCAAGCGTTCGAAAGTGGCTGGAGCATTGCAAAGCCCAAACGGCATCACAACAAATTGCCACAATCCGGTCCCAACTGAAAATGCGGTCTTCTCTCGGTCCTTCTTGTCAATTTCTACCTGCCAGTAGCCACTCTTGAGGTCGAGTGTAGAAAACCATTTTGCGTCGGCTAAAGTGTCCATGATGTCATCGATGCGTGGGAGTGGGTAACTATCTTTCTTAGTGACGTCGTTAAGCTGCCTATAGTCGACACAAAAGCGAGTGCTACCATCCTTTTTCTTGACTAGAACTACAGGCGCGGCCCATGGACTGACAGAAGGTTCAATAACGCCTTGTTTTTCCATGTCCGAGATCAGCGCGCTCACTTCTCCTTGTTTGGCTATAGGGAGACGTCTCGGTGCTTGTCGAATCGGCTTGGCTCCCTGTGTATCTATGACGTGAGTGACCATACTCGTTCGGCCTTGGTCATCCGGGCTTGTTGAGAAGATGTCACTGTACTTGGTGACCAGATCAGAGGCTCGCTTGAATAGCTGCACCGGCAATTTGACTTGCTTCAATATTTCAGACGTGAATTCCCGGGCTTTGTCTGTGCCTTGCCTCCTTTTCCAATGATGGTTGTGAGTAGCTTCCAAAGACGTGATGGTGGAAACAGGCTGGCAGCTGCCGATGACTTCTCCCGCTTTGATGCTCGTGGTTGAATCTGCGGTGTTAAGGACTCTAACCGGCACATATCCGTTCCTTAAAGATCTTACAAGGCTACGTCCTACAATCAAACTGCGCAATGCGGACGTCTTCGTTGGCTCTATCAGATAAGATCGGTGGTCTCCAGAATCACCATCAAGCTTGGCCCATACAATGCTTTCGGAAGAATTCGGTACATCAGTGTCAGTACATACCACTACATTCATCTTGGAAATTTGGACGCTGGGATCCTCCATCAGTACTTCGACATTCTGCCATTTCAATACTCGTTTACCCAAATCCAACGTGATTCCATGTGGTCGCAGAAAATCCATTCCGAGAATGCAGTCATCCATAATATTCGCAACCAGAAAATTGTGTCGGAACACAAGGTCTCCCAACTGTATCCGGAGGTTGACCTCTCCATGAACAGGTGCAGTTTCTCCCGTAGCTGTCCGTAGTGAGAAAATTCTGCGCTTGTGAAGTTGTTGCTGTCTAACTAGGTCTGGTCGGATAATCGATCGGGTGGCACCAGTGTCGATTGTTATGGTGCAGTGTTCTCCGTCAACTTGACCCGGAAGGCATAAATCCGCTTCTCCACGATGTAGTCTTGACACGGTGATGGTGGTGCTGGGGACGTCGATCCTCCTAGCCAACCTCTGCCCCACAAATTTGGCTCTTGCAGTTTGATGGTCCTCCATTCTAGGCTCCTGACACGGTCTGAATCTCCACCATCCTGGACAATAGCTCCATTTTCTTCGCTTCTTACAGTCTCTTTGCAGGTGCCCTTTTTCTCCGCAATCCCAGCATCTAGGCGCACCATTACCCTGCGGCTCTCGCTCATTTTCCACGCGCTTACACCTGCACTCGTCTGCCGCCACTTCACGGACGCGGGCAGTGGTACGAGTCGCATTTTTCGCTGCCTCATAGTTCAGACTATAAACCAATGCGTCCTTAACCGTTTGCTTTTGAGCTAAACGCACGGCTTGTTGCAATTCCGGGTCCTTTAGTGCGCTGATGAATGCCTCTGTCGCTGCATCATCTCGATGTTCTGGGTCGTAGGCTGGGTAAGCCAAAAGTGCTAGTCGCTCAATGTCTTGGGCTAACTGCTGTAGGGTCTCACCAGACTTCTGCACCCGATGCCTTAGCTGTGACCGATAAATCTGCTTTAGATGATCGTCTCCATAACGCATGTCGAGCGCATTCATTATAGCATTTGGGTTTGAGTGCAATTCATCGGGGATGGTCTGCAAAAGCTCGGCAGCTGGGCCTCTTAGAGCAAGAATCAATGCAGTTGCTCGTTCCTGGTCATTCCAGCGATTCGCCCTTGCGGCAGCTTCAAACTGGGTCTTGTAAATACTCCAGACCGTTTGCCCATCGAATATTGGTGCTTGGACATTTCTAGATGAGCTTTGCGCTGCCGTTATAATTGGGGCTGGTGGGGCGGTTACTACTGCCTTTGCTGCTTCCAATTCCTTTTTCATGTTTTCCATCTCATTGTTGATTCTCTCCTCGACCTGGCTGACCTTTTCCTCGACCTGGTAAACCTTTTCCTCGACCTGGTCAACCTTTTCCTCGACGCCTTTAATTTGCTTGTTGAGACTACCGAGCTCCGCTTTTATTTCGGTTGACTGTTTCTCCAGCTTCTGTGTGATGTCTGCCTTGATGTCTGCTTTGATTTCGATTGCTTGTTGGTCCAGCTTCGCTGATTGTTCGTTTAGCTTCGCAGCTAAACTGGATGTCTGTTCATTTAGCTTCGCTGATTGTTCATCTAGCTTCGCAGTCAGACTCGATGACATCAGCATTAACATTTGCATTAGCGCATTTTCTGGCTCCTTCGATTTTGGTGTTTCTACTTCTCCACCTTCTGCGCCTTTTTCCGCATCTGAGAACTCACCCGAATCCAGATTCACGCCTTCCGACTCGATCGCGTCGCGCAAGCGTGCAATCAGTGTGGCCTTTGTACCTTGCGTAGCCAGATTCCGCTGTTCCAACTCCTCTTTGAGCTCCGATATGGTCAATTCATTAATTTTTAAGTTTAAGCTTCGTGGCATTTTTAATGTTTCTTTAAATTTTACTATTGTGCACTATAAAAATGTTCTAATTTTCACTTTCAAAATTTTTCTTTCGCACTTCTTGACACCATTGTCGCGTGTTATTGGTTCGCGGCCAATAATTTTAATGTTCCGGGAAAGTGAAAACGCAATGTCTTTTAATTTAAGTTAAAAGTGTTTATTCAATTCAAGAAAATGCACAATAATCAGTTTAACACTTTCACTAATTTTAATTTTCACTATTAAAATAAAATCTAACACTTGTCCATAAATTTCTTATCGCAATTGTCTTCTAAATCACTTCACTATTACGAAACACACTTCTACACACTTTCGCAGTTCTTATCGCGGTCGAATGAATGATGACCCCCCATTCATTCAGCTCGCCTTTATATAGGGTCTCTACCTATTCACCCATTTCTCGTTTATTGGCGAATGTTCTACCGAGAAAATTAATGAATGGAGTGACGTCACTTGCAGATGTTGATCATGCTTGTTGGGTTCTCGGGGTTTCGAGTGAATTCGTGTTCTTCATTGTTGTGAAAACAATTGCGACAGTAGCTCGCAGAATTATTTGTACATGTAACAATATATATATATATATATATATATATATATATATATATATATATATATATATATATATATATATATATATATATATATATATATATATATATATATATATATATGATGCTCTCCGCAATAGGTAAATTTCTCTCGAGAAATTTACCTAATAAATTTCTCTCGAGAAATTTACCTAAAAAGAAACGCAGTGTAACTTCTGAGACAAAAGTGAGGTACATTTTTGTGGTCTCCTTCAAGAGGAAGTTTATAAACACAGAATGAAACTAATAGCTACATTGTTTGATTAATTTCTTGCATTTTCTAGAGAAGCTCGTTGGATTAGCATTTTCGTAATGAGAGTAATATTGTACTATTGTAATAATTGTATTCATGCATAAGCTCAATACAAAATGAATTGTTAAAAATATACCCTTTGGTCTTTCCATTTTGTCCCCTCTGACAGGGTAAAGGACCCGCTACGATGGTAGGCGGTTCACGGAAAATGGGCTAGCCATCGGGCGTGCTCCACTTATTTTGTTGTTTTCAGGGGCGCTTACCGGGTTGAGTTTTATGGCATAGGGTTATGTGATCCGATCACATAATTCTATGACATAAATTTGTCACGTCTATATTTCTCGTTAGATGGGAAGGCTCATGCAAAGTATGTTTGTATGAGTTTTCCACTCAAAAGGTAAATATATGGCCACGTCAACGTTTGGATCTTGGTCCGGTTGGGCGGGTGCGAGGGGACACCACATCCATCCGATTGCCCCACTCTTATTTGTGGGCCATAAGAATCGTCGGGTAACGACGAAGTCTCCACAAGTCCATCTGTTTTTATCCGTTTCAACTTGTTCTATGAACAAGCAATTTCCCATCTCAGGTAGTTACCTCCATTTTTCGACTTCGGTCGTCCTTTTTCTGAGACCCAAGAACTCGTGAATGCGAAATTCTTTTATAGTGGGTCCTTGTGCTGGGGGAATGAACTCGCCTCACGACACCGCAACGCTAGCCTGCCAGCGCATTCACGCGTCTTCAGACAAGGCCATTCTCGGCGAATCTTAAAATCTTCTTCCGCCGTGGCAGCAGACCATCGCTGCAGTCCTGAACGGACTTTTTAAGACCTACTTTTCACTACAGTTTCCAGCGGCAACCACATAGAGATATAAGTAGGGGTTGGCAGTAGATCTTTCGGTAAAAATCCAGTTTTGGTATTTTTCCGAGATTATTTACGACTGTCGCCCTGTTACCTTTCAACTTACATCAATTATCTGCTTTGATGCTTGTACTTTTTCCAGATGCGTAAAATCAAAGCACTTCAGAATTGTATTTAAATCATGTAAAATATTTTTTAATTTTTAGTACATATTAAATTTTGAAAAAATGGCTTCTATCCGACCAACACTTTTAAGTCTGAGCTGATGTGGTGAGGACTTCAGCTCAACCAATTTTTTAAGCAAAATTATAGGCTCCTAAAATTTTTGCGCGAGGTAAGCTCCCATGTCGCGTGTAGAAAATACGTATAAACGATGACCACTCTAATTTTTCTTGATCTTTACACTGCAATTAGTCAATAATAATTTGTAATTTGTCACTAATATAAGACGTTCCGCTTGCATTCCTACTCTTGCACTATCTCATAATTATAAAGAAAATGACCCTGAAATGCGTGTAAAATTTTGCCGCGAGCAGGTGAATTTGTTCAGTAAATTTTGCAGACATCTTTTTTTCTGTATCATAAATTAGCGACATGCTTATTGGTTGTTGCAATTTTCTTCGAACCACCATTGTTAATCAAAATTACCCTTGAAAATGATGATAACACCTAAATCGACTAAATTACCTCAAATATGGCGTTTGGACGGTGCATCGCGGAATCATAAATGAACACAATTAAAATATTTGCATCGCCTCGATAACTTCTCATTCATTCATTTTCACCGACAATGACGACAACGCAACGATATGCATTTCGGTGGGTTTGGTTGCGATAAGGCGTTCACCATGGCGGTCAGGATCATTGAAACTGCATCTGTAACTGGTTCAAGCGTTTCACTTGCCGACATTAAATCGCTTGAGGTACTGTTTTCGTAAATCAACGGGCAAGGATTTTATTGGTCCACCGTGAAGTTCAGCGCCACCGCGAAATAAAGTAATTTCATGTGGAATATTTAATAATTAGCAATGAACATTTTACGGCGTTTCATGCCCTCGGGCAGATGTTCGTGGTGGTCGCGTTACTGCTACAGTAATCAATAAGCCTGGTGTATAATTAGTGAGTTGAATTGATGACATGTTAATGGAATCAAGGAAGCAAGTTGTTGTGAAAATTGTTTCCGTAAAGTTGTCCAAGTTAGCGCGTTGTTTGAACTATTTTCGAAATGTTAAAACTGTATCTGTATGGAATAAAATCGAGGGAGTATAATTATGCCCATAATCTTTTGAATATATCCCATTAAATCAATAGCAGTGGTGCATGTCTTCAGCTAATGAATAAGCAAAAGTCTAACTACTATCTAAAGTTACGAACACTATCCGCTCGTCGTACGTTCGAGCAAACAAAGTTACTAATTTGTTAAACTGAAATAAAATCACCAAGTGAATATGTTTGTTTGCTTGCATTATACAGTACATTGAAATAATTGCCTTGAATGTCGCGAGCCCACGCAACTTGTTCAGTTTGCACCATTATCTTTAGCGAATCGTAAATCAATTCTTCGAAACGCCATATGTAATAACATTCAGGTATAATCGAACCGACAACTATTTTAGCGTGACTTTGTTGGTAAGCTTTACCTCATTACGTCCCTTTGTTCATTGAATATCCTTACATCCAAGCAGCTAGAAATTTAGATAATGGTAAATTTTTGTATACAAAAGTTTTCGTCGAGAAAAATGTAATGAATCAAACGTGTTATACATTTGTGGAAATGTATTTAATGACTCTACTACGACAACGCGTACTATTATGAACAAAGTTGCATACATTTTATCCTTTAAGGGACCTCTTGCATTGGTGCTTAGAGAAGTCTATTGCCATGATTGACTGAAACATTTTTTATGTGTTTTGATCCGACTTGTTTTAGGGTTTTCGCGAACTTCTCTACAAAATCCTATGAGTTTCGCGACCTATCTGTCCATCCGTACGTCTCAGCAAGTTTTCTCGGAAATTATACAATAGCTATAGTCCTGAAATTTTTTGAACAAGTTAAAAGTGATGACCTTTTCAAACTTTAGGCATTAAAAAAATCGTATAATGTTTTTTGAGGGGGTTTTCCTATATAGCGTGGTGAACCCAAAAAAAAATTTTGTTTTTATTAAGGGTAGCCAATATGGGAATCAAATAAAACGTCTTGATAAGAATTTTTTAAATCACTCTTAAATTAACATTTAGATTCCAGGAGTGTTGAGGGAGCAGAAAAGTACGAAAAATATGTAAACCTACCTCACGATTAGACACCCTTGATCCGAAAAATCTGAAAAAATTATAGACATAGTTCTTTACGAGTATAAGGCCAACAAATACCTTGTAATGATTTTCTCTTTGAATCGCTCGAACGAAATCGGTTCTAGACGTGAAGACGTGAAGAATGCAATAAAAGAAGTGTCAAAACAAAGAAGTGTCAGTTTCGGCTCTTAGAATTTCTTGTCTTAAGTGAAGTAATAAATACTGTCATATATGAGAAACAGCTGTGTGAAATAAGTGAAGTGGTTCTAGTTTCGCTCTATCAAGCTCGAGATAAGTAGCGATCTTTTAAGTCATCAATTTCATTATTTCAATTTTTACTTAGGCGAAGAAAAATTAACGGAACCGGGAATTCTTGCTTTGTTTTAGGAGTGGGATTCCCGTGTAGTGAAATTTATTCTAAAAAATTTTTGAATTTAATTCTAAATATATATTTTAATATTTTTAAATTATTTTTTTTGCAAGTGCGGCTTTCTACGCTTTTCACTATCTATATAAAATAAATCAAGGATAATATAAAATTTATAAAAAGCAAATAATAAAAAAAGTTAAAAATATAATGGCTACTAAACCAGCCAAGGATAAGTGTGGGAAGTGTAGGAAACCCGAGGAGGATACCCACTCGGCTATGGGGTGTGATGGCTTCTGCCTCAAGTGGTTCCATTTGAGGTGTATCAAAATGTTTGGAGAGAGATATCGGGCTATAATGGACATCACCGAAGATGTGATTTGGATGTGTGCCGGATGTAGAGCTCAGCACCATAAGTCTAAAGAAGACCAACTCTTCCAACAAATAAAAAATTTGCAAAGCCAAATTGAAGAGATGAGTTCAAATGTTACCTTATGAATAGACAAATCGACATCTGCGAGCAAGCCCTCATATGCCGAAATTATTAAAAATTCTACTTCTCCATCAGAGCATCGATCAAATACAATATCGCAAAAAGGGATTATAATTAAGCCTAGAAATCACTTTTCAACAGGAAAAACACTGACTGATTTTAAGTCGAGGATCAGGCCATCAAAATTTAAAGTTCCTCTCCAGCTAATGAGGCCTATTCGTCATGGTGGGGCGGTTATCAAAACATCGACCAATGGAAATGCTACTTCGCTTTTTACTATAGCAATGGATGCAATGAAAGAGGAGTATGATGTTGCTGAGACCAGATTGCGACAGCCTGGACTTGTCATCAATGGACTAGAAAAACAATACTCAAAAAATGAATTAAGAAATGAGATCCAGCCATTAAATCTCAATATAGAGGAGCGAGATCCGATGGAACTTGTACATGCTAGGCGGACAAGAAATGGAAGGTGGTTGCGCATCATCCAGGTAAGTGGAGCATGTATAAGAGGCTTGCAATTAGATACATTAATATAGATTATGGATCGTATTTTGTGAAGGAGGACTTTAACGTAACGAGGTGTTATAAGTGTCAAAAATACAATCACAGAACATCAAAATGTGAAGGTGAGCAAATATGTGTAAAATGTGGAAGAAAGCGTGACCTAAAGGACTGCAAAAGCACGATTGAGAAGTGCTCCAACTGTATTGGTAATAATAATAATGCTGATCATTCTCACAGAGCTGACTCTGTAGAGTGTCTGGAGTTTCAACGCAGAATATTGATCGCCAGGAGGAGCACCGACTACAACTTCGATGATTGCTCATCTTTCTAATCAATCAAGCGGAACAAATTTAACACTCATGTATGCTAATGTAAGAAGCTTAAGACATAAGCTAAGTGATATTCAGATTTACCTGCAGCAAATCCTAACATAGATTTGATTATTCTCAATGAAATCTGGATTTACCCAGAAGAAGCACGGTTTTACAATATTGAAGGATATAATGCGGTATTCTCCTGAATACCTGGAAGAGGTGGATGTACAGTAATGTACGTAAAAAATACAACCAATTTCATGACCAAGAGAGTGACGCCTGATATGTACAACGTTATAATAAAAAAAAAAAAAAAATTAGGGACGTACTACAATCCCAATCGTATGAATGCGCAAGATTTTTGCACAGTACTGGATACATTATTCTCAACTGAAAAAAATTTAATCACAGGAGCGGACACAAACATTAATGTACTAACCGAATCATCAGAAACACGGATTTATAAGGATACGCTAGAAACGAATGGAACGGTAATCATAAACAACAACCAAATTACTCGCCCAGTGTCAAATACCTGTCTGGATAATATAGTAACAAATGATTAAAAAGTCGCTGAAAGCATGACATACATATTTGAGGACTGGCCGGAACTGGATCACCGTGTGTTAAAAATTGCTATTCAAGACCAAACCCTGAACAAACAGAAGCCGACCTACAAAACGTTCAGATTTCTAGACAAGGAGCTCTTTAAATCAAACATACGAGATTTAATGGAAAAGCGGAAACCAAATAGTATTATTGAACTCAAAAATATCATCATATCTGCTAAGCAAAGCTCTACAATTGAGAAAAAAATCAGGTGTCGGCATCGGACTTGGATAACGAAATAAGTAATTGATGCAAGTATTAAAAAAAGGAAGGCATATATGGACTACAGGAAGAACAGTGGAAACCAAGCTTTCAAGTTTGTATACATATATGCAAGCGAAAAAAGAATCGAAACGACTGGTGAAAGAGGCTAAATTCTTATATTTCTCAAGAAGAGTGGAAACAGCGGCGGACAACTCCCGCGAAATATGGAAAATAATAAATGAGGTAAAGGATAACTCTTCAACCCAGGGTATATCATAAAACTTTCGACTGAATCATGGTGGGCCCTCTAATACATCGTGTCCACGTGACGCGGCGAACTCATTAAATAACTTTTTTTCAACAATTGGTGGAAAAATCACTAAAGAAATCGTTGCCAGTTCAGCCGGCAATTTAAATACTACAAATATCTCAATAAATTCCATCCTTCACATTCATCAAACAAATTAAAGGGAAGTCTTAAATGTAATCAATGAATTGAAAAAGAATACGGTCTCAGGCATCGATAGCATCAGGATGAATGAGATTAGTATAATAAAGGAGGACATATCCCAGATTATGGCAAATTTTATAAACGTGCATATTAGGAATGGGACTTTTCCGGAAGAAGAGAAACTTGCAAAACTAGTTCCTATATTTAAGGGTGGTGATCATCTCGACCCGAATAACTATCGCCCGATTGCGCTGCTTACGGGATTTAGTAAGATATTTGAAAAAATACAAAACAATCGACTAACATCATTCTTAGTTCAAAACTTTTTCATAAGCCAACATCAGTATGGTTTTCAAAAGAACAAGAGTACTTTGGATGCCCTACATTCTGTCACACGTTTCATCAATGTAGAACTTGACAGAGGAGATTATGTCATCGCATTTTTTGTGGATTTGGAAAAAGCATTTGATATAGTTGATCATGACCTCTTGCTTTGTAAACTTGAATCGTACGGTATTCAGGGTAGTCCTAAGCAGTTGTTTAAGAGTTACTTGGAGGAAAGATTGCAGAGAACTTTAATCAACAATGTCCTGAGCGATCAAGTACCTACGAAAACAGGAGTTCCCCAAGGTTCAATACTTGGCCCAAGTTTGTTCCTGCTATACACAAATAATCTAAATACATGTGGGCTGACGGGATATCACACATTATATGCTGATGACACAGTTCTACTTTATTCAGGACGAAACAAAACTGCCATTGAGAACACTATCAACGAAGATCTAGGAAAATTCCATCAGTGGTTAATTGGAAACGAACTAGTATTGAACACTACAAAGAAAAATATATTGTTTTTAAGCAAAAGAACAAAGGAGACATAGATGTCGAACTAAATATTAACGGCGAAAAATTGCAAAGAGTGCTAGAAATGAAATATCTTGGTCTTATCATAGACCATCGTATGACCTGGTTACCACACATAAAAAGCTTAAGGAAGCAATTAGCCCCAGTAATAGGATTGTTAAGAAGATATGAGGATTTTCCAATGCACATTAAGAAACTTGTTCTAAATGCGTTTGTCCTGGCGAAATTCCATTATGGAGTACTTATTCGGAGTCACTCAGCAAAGCAACATTTAAACAGTATATCCAGGCTGCTGACCAAAGCGTATAAAAACATTCTGAAGCTGCCAATGCTTACTCAAACTAGTTTGGTTTACCAATTGGCTAAATCATTAACATTTAGTGAAATTATTATTATGGAGAAAGCTAAGTTTATCTACAGAAATTTAAAAACTAATGGATCGGAACGAGCGCCATTAACTAAGGTATCACAGATCAACCCATATAATGCGAGGAATGCAGATCAATTCGTAATAACTTTTGGCAGAATGGATCGTCTAAAGAACGATGCAACGAATGATGCTCTGCGTATATATAACAATCTACCAGAGATTGTTAAGGAAGCAAACTTATTTTTGGTATTTAAGAAAAGACTAAGGGAGCATTTAATGAGCACTCATTGAAGCATTGACCTGTAATCCTGCTTTTATGAGCCCAGTATCTTAGGGCGTTCTTTTTGACCCTATTGGTGAGATACTGAAGTGATAGTTACTCAGGGTTTTTTTTGCATGCGTCGTATTATATTGAATTTTTTTATCTCTGAGAGCTGATCATGATTTTTTGGACTAGATGTTCATGAAAAGGACTAGTTCACATTATATTGTGTGCCCCCTTATACCGATGTGTTAAACATTATCTGGGTGGCACAAAGGACCAAGCGACGTAATGTGAATGCAGATCGCACGAGCGTTGTGCAACGAAGAAAGAGTGATGGAGAGAGTGGTAGGGAATGGAGAAAAAAAGTCTTTGCACGTAACAACGGACTGTACCCTACAGTCTGGACACAACTTAGTCTACTCCGAGGGGGCTACTGGCTAGCTCGCTAGTTCGGAGAGGAGTTCGGTCGCAGGTCTTACGCGTGCAGACTAAGTCCGAAATACAACAACTCAGCCACCAGTTCACATGCACGTTTTAAACGCGTCAAAAACACAACCATACGGATATGAAACCGATCTCTACTTTATTCCGTATTTCTTTCAATCTTTCAGAGAACAACAAAAACTAGATTTCATTTCACGTTCCCGAGTATCGAAAAACAACCTACTCTAACGCGAACTTCGACACAATCTACTCTAATGAAAAACGCAAACTAATTGTAGTACTGCGTACGGAACGCTATACAAAACCGGCCATCCGCGGATTTCTACAACCCTACTATCATCACAGCACACTTATCGTTCGCTTCCTGCTGGAGGAGAAGGGCATGCAGGAAAGGAAAGACTGCGTTAGCCTAACAGTTAGTCTTATCATTGCTTCTTAAATACAAAACTAAGAGTAGATTTCTCTCTAATACAGAAGAACCTAATTAAAAAGATATCTTCTTTATCATCTTCGCTTATCATCGAATAGAATCTTTTATTACATAGAATTATTTCCCATTCATATAATATTGTCAACAAACATTAACAAGAGATTTTTTTTTTAATCTCCTTCTTAAGTTCATATTCTGTTTTAAAAATGTTTTCTATCATTGTGTTGGCGTTTCATGCTGATTAGAATAAATGCTTGGAAAACACAATGACGGGATCAAAGCGAAGGTTAAAAATTTCAAAAAAAGTATTTTTAATAATGTCAGACTGTGACCTCGCAAACGAAAAAAAGACTATGGCATTGGATCCTGGAATGTCAGATCAATCAATTACCCTGGCGCTGTTAAGGACCTTTTACAAGAGGCCAGTCAATATCAATTAAAATTACTGGCAGTCCAGGAAACAAATTGGACTGGAAATGAAATTCAAGACATGAGATCGCAAACAATATTTAAAAGTGGGAAGCCTACTGGAAAACGAGAATTTGGAGTGGGCTTCATTGTGGATAGGGAGTTCAAATCGCACGTTATTAATTTTAAGGCAGTCAATGAACGGTTGTGTGCGATCCGTATAAAAGCGCAATTCTTCGAAATCTGGCTGATTAATGTTCACGTCCCGACCGAAGAAAAAGATGAAGAAACGAAGGAATCGTTTTACAATCATCTGGAAAGACTGGTCGACTCATTGCCTACAAACGACACAAAAATTATTCTGGGTGATGTCAACGCTACAGTTGGCTATGAGCTATCTCATCGGGGAACGACTGGAGGATAAAGCCTCCACGATGAAACAAATGACAAAGGCCAGCGCCTGATTGACTTTGCATGTAGCAGAAATCTGGTCATACGTTTGACTTGCTTCCCACACCGACGCATTCATAAAATGGCCTGGATATCACCAGATGGCAACACACAAAACCAGATCGATCATGTTCTGATCCCACAACGGTGGCCCTCGAACATACTTGACGTCCGTACAAAGCGAGGAGCCAATTGTAATTCAGATCATTACTTGTTCAAATTAACCTATCGATGTCGTATGTAAAAGGCATATTCTACGAAGACCAGTCCACTGCAAAAATTTGACATCGAAAGGCTCCAAGCGGCGTCAGTGGCCGAAAATTTCATGGAGACCCTCGACAACCAGCTGGCTCCCATCTTATCAGATGCATCGTTAAAGACGAGCAACGAGCTCTGGATGGAAGTGAAAGCGGCTATCAGAACCGTGGCAGAACAGATGATCGGACATCAAGCCCGGCGCAAGAGGAATGATTGGTTCGATGATAAGTACCAGAATGCGTTAGATGAAAAGAATCAGGCGTACAAAGAATACGTAGGTAGGAAAACCTGGACGAAGAGAGAACACTATGAAAATCTCAGAAGAGTAGCGAATAAGATAATAAGGATTAAGAAATACCATGACGACCAATTGAGAAGTAAAGATGTAAGTTTAGCGGACAATAACACAAGGCAAGGATACAAAGTAGTAAAAAGCCTGAAACGTGGTTATCAGCCCAAAACCACGCTCTGTCGTGATGACAGCGGCAATATAATCGCTGATGAAATCAAGATTAAGGAAAGATGGGCATCACATTTCAAGACCCTCCTTGATCCTCCGCACAGCTCCAGAACATCGGAGCCTATAGATGTCTGCGGAGAGCTTTCATTGGCCCCACCAACTCCGGGTGAAGTTTGTTTCATCATCAAAGCCCAAAAGAATAATATTGAGCCGGGCATTGATGAGATTCCAGTGGAGCTCATCAAATATGGTGGCAGTAGTGTTCACCAAGCTATTCACAAAGTCATCCAGTACATTTGGCAACAAGAATATATGCCGAAAGAGTGGAGCCAATCAATTATATTCCCTATCCACAAAAAAGGTGACAAGCTACAGTGCGAAAATTATAGAGGCATATCACCACTTTGTACGGCGTACAAAATATTTTCTGAAATCTTAGAAAATAAAATCGGATCATACGCCAACAGTATTATTGGAGAGTATCAAGGTAGTTTTAGGGCAGGTAGATCAACAACAGACCAACTGTTCACAGTCAAGCAGGTACTTGAAAAATGCTGGGTATTCAACATAGACGTACACCAAATTTTCGTTGACTTCAAGCAAGCATACGACAGTATTGATCGTAACGTACTGTACCAGATAATGCTTGGTTTTGGCATCCCAGCCAAATGAGTCCGTCTTACCAAAATGACCATGACGTCCACAACCTCCCAAGTCCGCATCCATAACCAACTCACCGATGCCTTTGACACAAATATCGGACTAAAACAGGGAGATGGGCTGCCCCCATTGCTATTCAATTTGGCTCTGGAGTACGTCATACGGAAGCTACCTGTCGATACGCGATGTACATTACTATACAAGTCGAGCTAGGTAGTGGCCTATGCGGATGACATCAACATTCTGTCACGGTCATTAACAATTGCCAAAGAACTCTTCCTGAAACTCGACAGCGAAGCAAAACTAGTAGGGCTACAAATCAACGAAAATTAAACAAAGCTCATGACGCAGTCGAGGATAAATACCCCAAATACACAAAATATCACACTTGGCAAGTACAGTATCGAGAATGTTAGCGAATTTGTATATTTAGGTGCCAAAATAACGAAAACGGGCAATGAATGGACGAAATACGCCGAAAAATACAGCTCGCAAATGAAATATTTCATTCAGTACTGACAATCTTGAAGACCAGCTGCATACACTGGAAAACAAAGCTCCAAGTATACAAACTAGTGATAAGACCTGTGTTATGCTATGGGTGTGAAACATGGACCCTGACCCAAGCATCCGCAAATATATTGAACGCCTTTGAGCGACGGGTACTGAGGCGAATAATTGGAGCGAAGCTAGACGGGGACCAATGGTGAATTCGATACAACCATGAGCTGTATGAAATTTTTGACGAACCGGAGGTCTCAAGGATTGTAAGTCTGCGGAAGCTGCAATGGGCTGGACACATGAATCGTATGGACGAACAACGGATACCCAAGAAGGTATTCGTTGGGAGAACTGAAGGCCGGCGGCCAGTGGGGAAACCGAGGAAACGCTGGTCTAACTCGGTCGACGAAGACAGTTCATCGCTGCTCGGGTTTCGGAATGGGAAGACAGTTGGAGGCACTGTTTGCAAGAAGCGAAGGCCCGAAAGAGGCTGTAGTGCTAAGAAGAAGAAGAAGTAGTCCACATGAGAAAAAATTTTAGACACATATTCAACAAGGGATAGAAATGCTTTCTTATTATCTCATTCATAATTACATTCGGCTTACAATCAAAGCATTTGGTATTTTCGTTTTCTTACTCTTGATTTACTGTTTTTATGATCTAAAATATGGTTTTTTTTTTAAAAAACTTAATTTAATCATAATACCGACATTATCAAGATTTATATTTCCCTAAGCATCTAATATTAATACATTTTCCGAAATTTCTCTTGTTTATAAAATAAATAGACAAAAATATAATACATTTTAAAGTTACAGTAATAATCTTCGTAATCAATATTCTTAAAGTTTCCGTTTTTTCGTTAATTTGATATTAATTTTAAAAATATATACGTAGAAATTGTGAAATTCTATTGTAGTTTCGTTTCTTTCATTTGTTTTATAGCCTTATTCCCTCGATTGTTTGTAAGTTTAAATAATACATGCATGGTAGTGAATTCAATATAAATGCAATCATAGTTTTAGTTAATAAATCGTTTTCTGTAAAATCTACTACGGAGCGACCTTTTTAGGGTATTGTAAAATCATTTTAAAATACCCTACTAGTTTCGTGTCCTGTCTGTCCGTCTGTCCGTCCGTCCGTTGGTCACACCACTTTTTCTCGCAAACTACATAAGCTAGAAACATAAGATTTTGTAAGTAGGCGCGTAGGTCTTCCCATATATCGGAGTTGCCCCTGAAAAAAAAATTTCATTGCATGTAGGCAATATAGGTATCAAATTAAAGGTCTTAATGAGAACTTTCCAAAACAGGTCTTAAAATGACAAATTTTGCTTTGAGGGGTGCAGGGGAAGGGGAAATGTACGAAAATGTTGTGTCCCCCCCACTCGCGAAAAATCCCGAAAAATCTGAAAAAAATCATGAATGTAGGCCTTTATGAGTACAACAACAACAAATGCATGAGAAGTCGAAATTCACTCAACTTTGTTAGTAATAGTATGATTTATCGATTTTATGTTTTCTTGAATAAAATCTTAACGGTGCCCTAAAATTTAACGAAATTCAGTTCACAGATGACTATTTATAAGGTTAATCTGGCCTGAAAGCTTCATTAAGATCGAATGGTATTTAACGAAGTAAGAGCGATTTTAATTTTCCTGTGTTACTATGGAACAATATGCGCTGTATTACTATGGAAACATACGAGTATGGCTATGGAACAATATGCGCTTTTTACCGACTTAGGCACTACAGCTTTGCTAGGATTTACATGAAAATTTCATGGAATGATAGGTATCATGAATATCTTTGAGAATTGGCTTAGCTAGTGGTATTAGTAATCGTCAAGCAAAATGGTGGCTGTTTTAAATGCGAAGATTGAATAATTTTGAGTTATTTTGCCCCAACTTCAACGTTTAAGGCGCATGCTTTTGATACTTGATTCAATTTAATGAATGACTGAAGATGAGTACTTATAATTAATACTAATAGGTGAAATAAGTCGAGGAGGCAAGAGAGAGCTCCTAGCAAAGGGGATTTGTAACCATTCCAGGATTCGAAAAAATAGGACATGAATTGATGATTACAGTACTGGGGAGAGGCCACTAGAAAACAAATTTCATCAAAGGTAGCCGATATGAATATCAAATGAAAGTTCTTTCTAAGAGCTTTTCAAAACAGTACTTAAACTGACAATTTTTCCTTCACAAGGGCAACAAATACCTTAAAAGTCGAAATTCGATCAACTTTCTTAATAATAGTACATTATAAATTTTGCTTTTTTGCCTATAAAATCAAGATAGGACCCTTAAATTTCCCAAAATCTATAATTTAAGTTTTCTAAAAATTTCACAATAATCGAACAATAAACAGCTAAGTTACAGCCGATTGAATATTCAACAATTACAACAACATTAACACGTGATACTAGGGAGATACACGTTTGCAACGGACCTAGACACTACAAATATGTAGGAATTTTTAAAAATTTTAGAAATGGCTTGTAATATTGATGTGTTATCATGACTAATCAACCGACGAGGTCAAAACAGTTGAAACAAAATGGTGGCGAGTTTAAGACCATAATAACCATAATAATTATTCGAACTTAATTTATGGAATCTGTATATTAGTTAAGTTTCGATATGCAGAATATATCATTTGATTAACTAATAGTTTTAAAATACCCTTCTGGTAAGAGCATCTTCCTGCTGCTTCAACTTTTTTCTTTCTCAATTTATGATTTTAATTGTTTGGTGAAGTTTTTCGTATAAACGGAATAGCAATTTATTGTTCAATTTCAAATGGTAGCACACAAAGAGTCATTGATTTTTACAAATAAGGGCAGAAGCTAGTATTAAATGCTATCATATCCTGATACATACAAGCCTGATAATGCATCAGTTATACGAATCGGAGTTGTGAATATTTATTACATCCTTCGCTGAGGACCTTGTAAGAAGCAGATTCAAAAAAAAATGCGAAAACGGGTTTATTTATATGTTACAAACACAAAACAGTTCAAGAGAAATACATGAATAAAAACGATAACTGACTCCCATTAGGAAGCCGATCAAAAAGTTAACTGGTGTCAATATCGCTCAATTCAAAAGAATGATCTAAATAGGGATATCTTGAATTACCGCATTTATTTATGTGTACGCCTCTTATTGACACCTTTTAGCTGTTTATATAGAGCTATCCATTTTACGCTTGGGAAAGTAAAGCTAAAGAAAACACATAAAGTATTCAGATAGAAACAAAACATTTTATTCGATATAAGGACTGAACCTTGCCATTATACGTGGAACACAACATTATTCAAATGTTGTCCACGATCTTTCGCATAGCCCCGTAAAAAGAAATCCAAAGGTGTTAGGTCGCAGGATCTTGCGGGCCAATTGACATCACTCAATCTCGAAATTACGCGTCCTGGAAATTTCTCTTGCAAAAGTGCTCGATTAGCCTGTGTTGTGTGGCTCCGTCCTGTTGGAACCACATATTCTCCAGATCATAATCTTCAATTTCTCTCCAAAAAAATCGGTTAACATCCGTCCATAGCGGTCAGAATTGACTGAAATTGCTCTTCCTTGATCGTTTTCAAAAAAATACGGGCCAATAACACCACCAGACCATAATGCACACCAAACGGTCACTTTTTCCGGATGCAAAGGCCTTTCTGCGATCACTTGAGGATTTTGAGAGCCCCATATGCGGCAATTCTGTTTATTTACGTAACCACTGAGCGAAAAATGAGCCTCATCACTAAAGAAAATTTTGTTCGAAAAATCGTTATCAATGGCTTGTTGTTCAATCATCCAATTCGCATATGTACATTCTGCGTTGTGTATGGTCTTGAGGCTTAAGTTTTTGAGTGAGTTGGATTTTGTACAGATGGAGATGCAATTCCAAATGCAAAACCCGCCACAATGAGCGGTAAGACAAGCCCAAATGTTGAGCACGTCGAGGAATCGACGAATTCGGGTCTTCCTCCACACTTTGAGCACCGACAGCGATATTTTCAGCGAACGAATGTTGCGATGATGCACAGGCCTTGCAATATTAATAACCGATCCAGCCCCTTCAAATCTTCTCACTGTGTTCGAAATTGTTTGCTGTGTAGGTCGATTATATCGACCATAATCGGCTCGTAAAGCCCTAAATGTTGATACAGCGGAATCACCATATTTATAATAAAATTTAATAATTTTAACGCGTTCTTCGACTGTTAAACGATCCATATTTACAAATCGCAAACCTTCAACTAAAAAAAACACGCTTTGAACGACATTTAATTCTGACAGATGTCAAATGGCAGGGTTATACTTTCCGAACACGAAATGGATAGCCCTGTACTTTCGGTAACTTGTTGTATCTTTCCATAGGCTTTCTATCATAGGTAAAAAGATTCCAATCAATTATATATTTCCCTATATTCGCTATTCTTCCGTTAAAGAATAAAACTAGTCCTTATCTTCTCAATTCTCCCTTCATAAATAAAAATTCTTCCTACATAATACAATAATACAATAATACAATATTACTGGTGTCCGACTATCACGTTCTTTAGGGTTTTGTAAAATTATTTTACAAAACCCTACTAGTTTCACGACCAGTCTGTCCATCTGTCCGTCTGTCCGTCCGTCCGTCCGTCCGTCCGTGTGTCACAGCAGTTTTTCTCGGAAACTACTTAAGCTAGAAACTTCAAATTTTGTGTGTAACTACAAAAAAATTGTATAAGGTATTTAAGGGGGTCTCCCCATATAGGGGAGTGACCCCCCGAAAAAAAAAATTCATTGAAGGTAGCCAATATGGGTATCAAAAGTCGAAATTCGTTCAACTTTGTTAATAATAGTATGATCTTCGTATTTCATATTTTCTCCAATAAAATCGTCTTTGACATGTTTCTTGATTTGATTCAATCTGGTGAATGAATTTTGTAAATTGAATACAAAACCCTTCTGACATGAGCGTAGGTCTGTTTACCCATTTGGTTTTTTCTAATAACATAAAATTTACTCTATGGAATTTTTGTATAAAATGGCGAGTAACTAATAACGTCACATAATGTTGATAAGAAGATCGTCTTTTAAGGAATAGCAAACAATTAATTTATCCTTTATATTAAGGCTATTATATAGTGCTATCAACTAAGTTTAATTAGGACATACAAAGTAAATTTCTTACTTTAAAAACATGAATTGCTAAACTTAACAACGACTTTCCTTCCCAGTGGTTCCCTTCTTTCAGCGGGAAATAGAGTGCATGGTAGGTATGCCGTCGCGAGGGTAGGGTTTGACTAAATCCGCTGAGGTCAATTTCGCGTCGCGTGCGGTACGCGGTACCCTTGTTGGTTTTGCCTTCTTATTAGCGTAGCTTTCGTTGGGTTTGAATTAGCGTAGTATATTTTTCGGAACCACGTCGGGAATTCGGGAACGCGAAATAAAGATTAGATATTTGTTCTTTGACTGGTTGAATGAAGAAATACGGAGTGACGTAAAGTAGGTTCCCTCTCCGTATGATTGTGTTTTGTGACGCGTTTGGAAACGGGCATTTATTGGTGGCTGAAAATTGTAGATGAGCGTAATCCATTTGGAGACCCGCGACCGAAATCCTCTCCGATCTGGCTGGCCGACAAGCAGCCACCGCGAAAATGGATTACGGTGCACGGATTGGTTGACCGGTTGGTACCATCGGTTGGCACTACTCAGACTTAACGTCTAGAACCGATGAGAGGTCGGTTCCTCGTTCGGATCAAGACTTTAAAAATCATTACAGACTTTATAAGAAGCAGATTCAAAAAAAAAAAAAATGCGAAAACGGGTTTATTTATATTTTACAAAGACAAAACAGTTCAAGAGAAATACATGAATAAAAACGATAACTGACTCCCGTTAGGATGCCGATCAAAAAGTTAACTGGTGTCAATATCGCTCAATTCAAAAGAATGATCTAAACAGGGATATCTTGAATTACCGCATTTATTTATGTGTACGCCTCTCATTGACGATCGTTTAGCTGTTTATATAGAGTTATCCATTTTACGCTTGGGAAAGTAAAGCTAAAGAAAACGCATAAAGTATTCAGATAGAAACAAAATATTTTATTCGATATAAGGACTGAACCTTGCCATTATACGCGGAACACAACATTATTCAAATGTCGTCCACGATCGTTCGCATAGCCCCATAAAAAGAAACCCAACGTATTAGGTCGCAGGATCTTGCGGGCCAATTGACATCACTCAATGTCGAAATTACGCGTCCTGGAAATTTCTCTTGCAAAAGTGCCCGATAAGTCTGTGTTGTGCGGCTTGTGGCTCCGTCCTGTTGGAACGACATATTTTCCAGATCATAATCTTCAATTTCTCTCCAAAAATAATCGGTTAACATCCGTCCATAGCGGTCAGAATTGAATTGTTTCAAAAAAATACGAGCCAATAACACCACCAGACCATAATGCACACCAAACGGTCACTTTTTCAGGATTCAAAGGCCTTTCTGTGATCACCTGAGGATTTTGAGAGCCCCATATGCGGCAATTCTGTTTATTTACGTAACCACTGAGCGAAAATGTTGTACAAAAAATCGTTATCAATGGCTTGTTGTTCAATCACCCAATTCGCATACATTCTGCACTGTGTATGGTCTTGAGGCTTAAGTTCTTGAGTGAGTTGGATTTTGTACAGATGGAGATGCAAATCCAAATGCAAAATCCGCCACAATGAGCCGTAAGACGACAGCGATATTTTCAGCAGAACGAATGTTGCGATGATGCACAGGCCTTGCAATATCAATAACCGATCCAGTCCCTTCAAATTTTCTTACTGTGTTCGAAATTATTTGCTGTGTAGGTCGATTATATCGACCATAATCAGCTCGTAAAGCCCTAAATGTTGATACAGCAGAATCACCATATTTATAATAAAATTTCATGATTTTAACGCGTTCTTCGACTGTTAAACGACCCATATTTCTAAATGGCAAACCTTCAACTAAAAAAACACGCTTTGAACGACATTTAATTCTGACAGATGTCAAATGGCAGGGTTATACTTTCCTAACAGAAAATGGATAACCCTGTACTTTCGGTAACTTGTTGTATCTTTCCATAGGCTATCTATCATAGGTAAAGAGATTTCAATCAATTATATATTTCCGTACATTCGCTATTCTTTCGTTAAAGAATAAAACTAGTCCTTATCTTCTCAATTCTCCCTTCATAAATAAAAATTCTTCCTATCTTTAAGGTCAACATAGCCAATGCCTTTTCAAAGTTTTGTAAGGAAATTCACAATATTACTGGTGTCCGACTATCACGTTTTTTTGTTTTCTTTGCTACTACAATAGCTAGAATTCAAAACACAAATGTTGGGAGAAATTGATAAATGGAATAATCAAAGAAATTTAAGTGGGGTTTCCCCAATAAGGATATAATCCCTTAAGCCCTATTAGCTGCAAAAGCCAAACCTGTCGGTTATATCAGATGCCTCTTAAAATGTCCAATAACCAATTGTGGCAATGTGCGGGTGGTACTGAGAATCAAGTAGGTCTTCGTTATTAGCTTCGAGGGGTGCAGGGAAAGAGGAAATGTACAACACATTCTTTATCCAAAAGTCTTTGAAGTCAAAATTCACTCAATTTCGTTAAAAATAGTATCATTTACAGATTTCACATTTTCTCAAATAGAATTGTATTTTCAACCGACTTCCAAAAGAAAGAAGGTTATCAATTCATCGCGTATATTTTTTTTTTGCTTTTTTTTTGTATGTTCACGCATAACTTTTATACGGAGATAGATAGAAGGGGCCTGTTTTTGGCAAATGATACGTCTTTCTTCCAGTTAGGTCCCGTTTAAAGGATAAGGAATTCAAGTAACGGCAAAGGGACCTTACCGTTAAAACTAAAAAATTTCCGACTTTCACCCCAATTTTTCAGCATAACTGATCGATGGATGCAAGGATTTTGATTGTAGGGATTTCAAATGAAAGAAAACATATTGATCTAAAATGTATCGGATCAGAACTTTAATCCTTTTAAGGACTCTGTAGATATTAAAAGTTCAATATGATACGTTGATGTCGCGAAATTGAATTTAAATAACCTTTCGCACGAAAAGTGTCAATTAGTTGGCACTCTTCAAGGATTTAATGGAGATACCAAGTCCTTCGGTGATGGATGATAAAAATGATGAGTATCCTTAATTTTCAGCATAAACGGTACATTTTTAACCGACTCCCAGAGGAAAGAAAGTTATCAATTCATCACGTATATTTTTTTTTGTATGTTCACGTATAACTTTTAAACGAAGATAGATAGGAGTTCTGTTTTTGGCAAATGATACGTCTTTCTTCTTGTTAGGTCCCGTTTAAAGGATAAGAAATTCAGGTAACGTTAAAAGATTTTTACCGTTAAAACTAAAAAAATTCCGACTATCACCCCGATTTTTCAGCATAACTGATCGACGCGTGTAAGGATTTTGATTGGAGGGGTTTCAAATGAAGGGCAACATATTGATCTAAAATGCATTGGAACAGAATTGAAATCCTTCCAAGGACACTGTAGATATTAACAATTAAATATGATACATTGATGTCGAGAAATTGAAGTTAAATGATATTTCGTACGAAAAGAGCCAATTGAATGGCACTCTGCAAGGATTTGTTGGAGATGCCGAGTCCTTTGGAGACGGATGATAAAAATTATCAGTATCCTTAATTTTCTGCATAAACGGTACATTTTAGTCCATCATTTCTACCTGAAATAACCAATAAATTAATTTTAAATGTGGCATAAATACAATTCAACAATAGTTAAAGGGAACATTTCAGGATGCTTTTCTCTTCCGCGTTCATTCTTCGCTTACCAATGAGCTTGATATAGGATCCTTCGTACATCCTCAGACGTAAACGTTACATACAGGATTATAAAATTCCCCGAAGCAATAATAAGGATTGAGTGGTTGCAAATTATAGAGTTGACTCGTTACTTTCCAGTTAATATTATACTCGTATGTACGTTACAACATATGCCCAGAAATCTAAAATTAATGATTTGCATACTAAAAACCGGTGAGAATCGCAACCTAAAAAGATATACGTTTCCTGCCATAATTGATCATAACTGTACAGATGAAGATCAAAATGCATAGCCGAGTTTTCATTGAACTATATGGTATGATTTTCCTGAAACTTTCATGAAAATTGGGTGCCATAGTTTACTGAAAACGAAGGCGATGGGTATCGAATAAACGTGAACGAATGATGCGGTTAAGAAGGATATTTTTAAGTAAATTTCATGAGATTGTTTGCGGAGTGAACTTTATGTTTACATATATAAATACAAATGTCTATATATATTTATATATATATATATATATATATATATATATGTATATATATATATATATATATATATATATATATATATATATATATATATATATATATATATATATATATATATATATATATATATACGTATGGAGAAATATATGTTTATATATATAGATATGTATAGATACATATATATATATATATATACTCGTATATATATATATATATATATATATATATATATATATGTATATTATATATATATATGTATATATACCTGTATATATATAATATATATATAAATAATATACATAATATATATAATATATATATATATATATATATATATATATATATATATATATATATATATATATGTATATATATATATATATATATATATATATATATATATATATATATATATATATATATATATATATATATATGTATATATATATAGTATATATATATATATATATATATATATATATATGTGTGTGGATGGTTGTATGTGTGAGTCTACGTAGGATATAACAAAATTTGTGCCTGGGGGTCGCAGCTTTGCTTCGATTTTCGCCAAATTTTTGGCAATATTTCTGTTCCGTCCAAAGTACAGCTCCAGTTTGTACCAAAACTAGTACAAAGATTTATTCAATTGTGTGATAAAGCTCACAATAAAAAATCCAAAGTCGAACAATTTGAAACGAAATGGCGGCCGATCAAAGGTCGAAAAAAGTTGAACGATAAACAAGCACTTCAGGGTCAAGTCAGAATATAAAAATGGCGGCTAGGCAAAGTTCAAAATTCGCAAATTTCTTAAAGCTACAATTCATATTGGATTATTATGAAATCTAAAATCAAGGTAGACGTTGATGAGATCATGGATTAAATCTACCAGAGTTAAATTCGATTCCTATGAACGCTGCAGATTTTAGCCGTAGTGGTTTTTGCATTGCGGTAAAAAACTATATTTTAATATACGAGAACATGATACAATGTATTCAAGAACCTGAGTTTTGAATGGTTTGAAATGAAAAAATTTGCCACAAAATAAGTTGAAATAAAAAACTTTTAGAAAAAAAAGAAAACCGACCTCGGAATGCCCTAAAAAGGATGAAATAAATTTTATGGAAGCGGTGCCAAATGAATTTCCCCATTTTAAGATAAATACTTCTAACATCTGCACCATCACGAAAAAATCGGGGAAAAATGATATGGCACCGCTTCCATAAAATTTATTTCATCCTTTTTAGGGCATTCCAAAGTCGGTTTTCTTTTTTTTCTAAAAGTTTTTTACCCTTAAACTCAAATGTTGTATCCAATTTAAGGTTTTTATATTCTGTAGGTTCAAATGAAAAATCGAACCATATTAACGGAGATTAGAGCTATTTGAATTTTCTACAATTAAAATATCAACAATCCATACGTTTTCTGCTATATCAGCTTTTTATCGAACCTGTCGCTACTGGTTTGATCAAATACTCTCAATTTTCTTACATAAGATAAAAGATACATATAACGATATTTAAAATTGTACGTCAATTATATTCTTAATATCGCAAGAAAATAGTCGCTGTTGGAAATTGATTAAAATTTGTGCTTCTATTAATGAGAGTAGGTAATGTTCACTTTATTGCAGTCCTTTTTTGATTTTATCCATTGTTGATGCGGGCTCATTGTCTGCATATGATAGGTTCAACTTCAATTCTTTTCGATACATTAGATTATCATTTTGCACTTATTTTCTTTGGCATATTGTCCACGCATAGTTTTTTGAACGGTATTAGCTGACAACTTCTATTTTCACTAAACTGTTTAGTTTGATCTCCATCAGTTCAGGTAATCTGATATCGGTAAAGAGCAATTATTGCCGTTAAATGAGCTTCCAGATGACAGAAAAGGAATCAATTCCCATCACGACAACCTATTTCACATTACCTTTCTTAAACTTGGTTGTACAATATAACTTTATCATTTTCCACTATCCACGCGTTGAAAGCTTTTTAGATTAAAATTTTCACTCTGCAGTCACGAAATTCAAAATTTGTTTCTAATTCATGTGAAATAATCTATACGCGCAACGAGTTCTCTTTATATCATACCTAACCTTAAATTCAGGTTTGTTTTCTAACGAAGATTTGCGGAATACTCACTTTGATAAAAATTTATTACCAAATCTAAAAACGTAATCTCAGCATTAATAAAAGCACCGAGTGGTCTAACTTTGGCCTCCAAACAATTGTCGCTGCATTCGTTCGACTGCAAACTTGTGTCCACCTTGCGCAAGAAGTAGCGCCACAACGCAAAAGCGAGGAATGGGTCATTCCTTCCTCAAACTCGTTACCAACAATCGCCTGTTGGGAAGTACAGTTATTTAAAAATATTATCCAATAGGGTTGCACTTACTGTACACACGCCTAACCCAAGAAAAACTATGAGGCACACACAAGTCTTGGCCACAGGGAACCGGCCTACAGTAGACTCACCGAGCCAATTCATCGGAAAGCCGGAAACGAGTCTGCAGCTGGTAAACTTTCGCTTCATGGGAAGGAAGGTGGTGGCGCACTCAAAACCAGGGCAGAGGCACCTTAATAAAGTTACATTAAAGATGGGAAACGCGAGAACAACTTCCCTACCTCTCTACTCCTTCTTGGCGACACCATGAGCAAATTCCGTTTTCTTAACCGCTTCACGTGAGCCCCAATCGCGGCTCCAGATATAACGGTGGATTTCCAGGCTCAACGCCAAGCACCCGTAGCACTTGTTGCGTTCTCCGCACTTTTCCACCAAAACCACCACTTGTTTACTTTCCTCACTCGTCTTTTTTTCTTTTACGACTATCCATGGGGATGCGATTTCACAACTTTTTCGCGTAACTGTGACACCGCCTTATATACTCAACGCGTTTCAGATAATGAAATTTCAACAGATTTTGGGAATGCGCGAACTGTTCTTCGTCGCACAAAGAATGACGTGACACTCTTCGACAAAACTGACGTAGGAGGGAAGTCATACGTTGGCGCATTGCGTATTTTTTCGTCGCCTACTAATGGTCATGTGGGTGGTAGTGACGTCTGCTGCCATTTGTCTTTTCATCCAACGTCAACGACTGAATAATAGTCGGCAGTGGCGTAGGGCCGATTCATTACAACTTCAGAAGTCAAAATTTGATCAAGGTTGTTAATAGTATATATTACAGCAAACTGGGGTAGAGTCAGAGCCTGTAGTGATTTAAAATGGTTATATCAATATCTGTTAAGGACTGCAGCGATGTCTTGCTACCTCAGCGAGCGGGGTCAGTCAAAGGCGCTTTATTCGGCACTAGTCGTTATAAATTTTCAAAGAATACAAAGCAAATTCCAAACAATAAAAATACCAAAACTTCATGGCCCAAATGACTCTCTAAATTTATAAATTATCAATGAAAAACATTTAATGAAAAAAAGCAATTTCAAATTAATTAAAATTTCATATTTTTTGATTCAATTGGAAAAGGAGAAAAAACCAACAAACACTATTCAAAAATTATTTATAATTTTAACACAACAGTGAACTTTTATCCTACACCTAATATATTAAAACTTAATTCTAATCAAACTCAATCAAAAAACTTTATCTTATACTAATACAATGCCAACACGATATTCCTAGCCTAAGCGTTAAACGTTGTCTCTAAACATAACATATATCTATCCAAAATATTGAAATTTATCCTTAATTTTTAACAAAAATAAACAATTTCAAATGTAGCAATAATGAGCTGAAACTCAAAACGAAATAACGATGAACTGAAACATAAACACCAATAATTTAGACATTGTCATTGTGCCACCAATACCTAGATTGCTCCATCTCAGCTCGACCAGCCTCAACGAATCTAGCAAATGAGTATCTCCATTGGAGTCGTTGATCTCGCAAGCTCAAATTCGGAGGATATTTTATCTCCTTATCGGTGGCCTGTCTTTATATGTGATATAACATATGATTGAGGCACCGTCAAATCAAAAACATATCGATTTGTGTCCAACTACACGAATGCTTCAGGAGGAATGAAGCCGGTAGCGAGACATATCTCAATATAACCGTCTGTAGGGTGGAACGGCTGTAAAATCCAGGTATTTTTACTCACAGTTACAGATTTTGGATATGATTCCGAAGAAGCCTCCGTATGAAGATATCGACTCTCGTCACTTGCAGTTTGATCAATTTTTCTGTTCGATATATAATGCTTCCAATCAATCTCATCTTTTCTGTACAAACCAGTACATGCACAAAGACATTTCCTTTCGAAAACTCTTAATCTTTCCATAGTTTTAGCACTTTGCTTGTACCTGATCTGATATCCATACGCCGAAACCGGTCTAATCAGGGTCTTGTAATAGATAACTTTGACCTTTTGATCAATCTGTCTGGAATGAAAGACTCATCAAAGGGCCATGACTGCTTTTTGTGCTTTACTGAGCATGATTTTGACATGTAAAGATACGGGTCGAGATGAACACTGAGGTGTCGAATACAGGGTTTATGTGGAACTCATTCTGAACTACCCTCACCAGCCATAATGTAGAAGTCCTTATAATTACGTTTCAGGTCTTGAGTGGCTCCCTGCTGCGTTCTCCGAGACAAAATTTTTTTCGCACTGCTACGCATTGATTTTCATTCGCAAATTATCTGTGTAGAGCCGTACATTATTAGACATTTTTTGAAAATTGCTCTGAACTATTATTTATTTGTCTTTGCTAAACTTTAAATTGATAATTTCACCCTTTTTACATTAATTTAATGTATTTTTTTGCTCTTCAGTGAGCCTTAATTTATTTAGTTATTTAGAATCCATATTTATCGGCAAAATGCCCAATTACAAAAATAGAAAGAAAAAATATAATAAAGTAGACAAAAATAGTTAAGAAAAATAAGCAATTAATCTTAAATTAAAGCAATTTATGCTGTTTCTTTCCAAGTAAATGTTTAAATGCTATTAAAGATTGAGGGAAAATACAAGTTCTAATTCGTGAGGCATACGAATTATGGCAGAATGAAAATAGATTTCGGTACGCGCAGATTGTATATTAAGATTGGAGGAGCGCAAAAGTCTGCCGGAGTTCCTCCAACTTATCTGATTTACCAAGTTAGGACAATCAATCAGACGGTGATTGAGTTTAAATACAATACAATCGCCAAGCAAAGTCCTACGTACTTTTAATGAAAGTAGATGTAAATAAGAGTGGGTCTTGGTAGGGAGCATAGTGAATCTTGTACTTATAAAAAAGACAGCGGGTGAAGTTTCTTTGAACATATTCTAGATCAGCAATAAGGTATTCAAAGTGTGGGGACTAAACTTGAGACCGATACTCTAAAATACTTCAAGCGGGAGTATTATGAAGCTGGACAGCGGAGAATCCACCTTGGAAAATAAAAGTATGGCGCAGTACAATCCACAAAAAAGCTAAAAGCTCTGGTTTTAATGCTTGAAATATGCATATCAAATTTGAGTTTGGGACCGAAAATTATACAAAATACCTTAATTCTTAGAACAGTCGAAAGAGGTTCGCTTCCAATTGAATAGATAAATTTTACTTGTACTGGTTTAAGGGAGTACGACATAACATGACATTTATGTTAGATATGATCAGTTCAAGGTTGTTAGTATTACACCAATTTTTTGGGGTACACAAATCATTCTGCAATTGAGAACAATACTCTACTTGACAGATAGTCCTAAATAATTTCAAATGATCTGCGAAAAGAAGGGATTTTGAGTTTGAAGCAGCAGGCAAATCATTGATAAAAAGTGTAAATAGGAGAGGGCCTGGGATTGAACCTTCTGGGGTACCTGACGTGAGCAAAAGATTGAAGATAATGATCTGACACACGAACACAGTAAGAACAATATGTTAGATTTAAATTTATCCAAGCCAACACTGGAGCAGAAAATCAAATGCTTTGCGGAAACAGTATAGATGACATCCATATGCATATGATTATCTAGAGTACAAGAAATATTATGATATTTTGAGTAAATTAGTGGGAATATTTGGCGAAGGCCAGCCCGCTACAAAAATTTGACATCAAAAGGCTCCCAACGGCATCTTTGGCCAAAAATTTCAGGGAGACCCCCGTGTACCAGCTGGCTCCTATCTCATCAGACACATCGTTGAAGACGAGCAACGAGCTCTGGATGGAAGTGAAAGCGGCTGTTAGGACTGTGGCAGAACAGACATTAGACATCCAACCCGGCGCAAGAGGAATGATTGGTTCGATGATGAGTGCCAGAATGCGTTTGATAAAAAGAATCAGGCGTACAAAGAATGCGTAGGAAGGTAAACCAGGACGAAGAGAGAACACTATGAAGATCTCAGAAGAGTAGCAACAAAGATAATAAGGATTAAGAAAAGAAAATACTATGACGACCAATTGAGAAATAAAGATGTAAGCCTACCAAACAACAACACAAAAAAGCCATTTTTTGTGGTAGGGAGGTGAATGTGCCATTTATGAACACAGTAAGGGACTCCCATACGCGACTGGACTACCCACTAAACACCTCCCCTGTCAACCTGAGAAACTAGCCTGGAACCATTTGACACATTACTTCGGGCCAGGTCTCGTTTTGTTACGCCGTGAGGCGCCTTGAAACTGGGGAATCCCTTTCCTAGCGGGGGAGGAGAGGGGAAGAGCAAGTGCCAGAAAAGCGATCCCCCGTCCCCAGTGCCCCCGGCTGCTGTGAGTTCCTTTTATATGTTAGGACTGCCCGAGCATAATGTGTCACCTGGTTCCATTTGTCAACCGATTCGAGCATCACCGCAACTATATTATCCGGGGTTACCTCTCCCGTCTCCCTGTAGAGTTCTCTTCACAGCCTGACCACGCAAAAAATGTGTGACAGGCATTATCCTCTTCACCTGGGCAAAACCGACAATCGGGGGACCACAACTTACTAATCTTGTGCAGGTAAGACTGAAAACACCCATGCACGCTCAAAAGCTGGGTCAGATAGAAGTCAGTCTCACCATACTTTCGATTACCCAGGGTCTCACGTTCGGGATGAGGCACACCGGCCACCTTCCCTTCGTGCAACTGACCCAAGAATGCTGCCAATCGTTGAGTGAGCGCTGGCTCTCCTCGCGGACAAACATCTCCCTCTTATCCTCGTTTCGGCGCAGGTAAATAGCGTGGCACTCTCTAGCAAGGAAGGCGACAGGTATCGCACTTGCAATAACTCTCACCACTGGATCAGAGACTGTTGGATACGAAGACACAATCGTCAGTGCTCCTCTTCTCTATACCTGTGCCAAAGGTTTTCGGTATACCTCCTTGCTGAGAGCGTCGCCCCATACCTCTGCTCCGTACAGTAGCAGTGACCCTACAGCACTCATCAAGGGGCGACTTCTTGATGGGCTGGATCCCTCTACGTTAGCCATAAGTTTACTCAGAACCGATTCTCCCGAAGCAGTCTTCTCAGCCGTTGCCCTGATTTGCTCAGAGAAACCCATCTTTGAGTCGATCAGTAGCCCCAGGTACTCCACCGCTGGCTTCGATTCGATTCGTATGTCTCCAATACTGATCATCCTTACTCTAGGGATTCCCTTTTTTGTCAAGATGACCACTTTGGTTTTCTCCAATGCTAAACTGAGCCCGCGAGCAGTCATCCAGTCCCTCACTCGTTGCATTAGCATACTTAGCCTAAATTGCGCTTGTTCAATGGTGTATCCAGCGACCAGAGCCGCATAGCCGACCAAGCGCGAGTTATCTGACATGTCAAGTCTCAGTAGCCCGTCGTAAGACACGTTCCACAGGTCCGGACCAAGGATAGATCCCTGGGCAACACCCGATGTAATTTCCATCCTTCGTTGGCCCTGTGTCGTGTCGTAGAACAGGCTTTGGTATGAAACGTGGTTATTAGCCTAAAGCCACGCTCTGTCGTGATAACATCGGCAATACCATCGCTGATGAAACCTAGATTAAGGAAAGCTGGGCATCATATTTCAAGAACCTCCGTAATCCTCTACACAGCTCCAGAACATTCGAGCCTATAGATGTCTTCGGAGAGCTTCTATTGGCCCCACCAAATCCGGATGAAGTTTGCTCCATCATCAAAGCCCAAAAGAATAATAAAGCGCCAGGCATCGATGAGATTCCAGTATAGCTTATCAATTATGGTGGCAGTAGTGTTCACAAAAATATTCACAAATTCATCCAGTACATTTGGCAAAAAGGACATATACCAAAAGAGCGGAGCCAATCAATTATATTTCCTATCCACAAGAAAGGTGACAAAAAAATTATAGAGGCATATCACTACTTTGTACGGCGTGCAAAATATTTTCTGAAATCTTAGAAAATAAAATTGGATCATATGCCAACAGTAGGTAGTTTTAGGGCATGTAGATCAACGATAGATCAATTGTTCACAGTCAAGCAGGTACTTGAAAAGTGCTGGGAGTTCAACATAGACGTGCACCAAATTTTCGTTGACTTTAAGCAAGTATACAACAGTATTGATCGTAACGTACTGTATCAGATAATGCTTTGCTTTGGCATCCCAGCCAAATTAGTCCGTCTTACTAAAATGACAATGACGTCGACGACCTTACAAGTCCGCATCAATAATCAACTCACCGATGCATTTGACACAAATATCGGACTAAAGCAGGGAGATGGGCTGCCCCATCGCTGTTCAATTTGGCTCCTGAGTACGTCATACGGAAGCTACCAGTCGATACGCGAGGTATGTTACTATTCAAGTTGAGCCAAATCGTAGCCTTTGCGGATGATATCAACATTTTGTCACGGTCATTAACAACTGCCCAAGAACTCTTCCTCAAACTCGACAGAGAAGCAAACTAGGGGGCTACAAATCAATTAAAATAAAACAAAGATCAAGACGCAGGCGAGGATAAATACCTCAAATATGCAGTATATCACACTTGACGAATACATTACTGAAAATATGAACGAATTTGTTTATTTAGGCGCCAAAATACGCTAAACGAGAAATGAAAGATACGAAATTCGCCGAAGGATACAGCTCGCAAATAAGATATTCTTTTCAGTTTTGACGGACTATAATCGTCGACGATAAGACCTGTGTTATGCTATGTGTATGAAGCACGGACCCTAAGCCAAGCATCTGTAAATAAATTGAACGCCTTTGAGCGACGAGTCCTGAAGCAAATAATTGGCGCGAAGCCATTGGCAAATTCGATACAACAGTGAGCTGTATGAAATTTTCGACAAGCTGGAGGTCTCAACGATTGAAAGACTGCGGAAGCTGCAATGAACTGGACAACGGGTACCCAAGAAGGCATTCGCTTGGAGATCTGAAGTCCGGAGAACAGTGGAAAAACTGAGGAAACGCTGGTCTGACTTGGTCGACGAAGACAGTTCATCGCTACTCGGATTTTGAAATTGGAGGACACGGTCAATGGACCGAGATAGAAGAAGAGGTATTGAATAAAGCGCCTTCGACTTTGTCTTTATTGAAGCAAGTTATCAAAAACCACAGATATATCGCAACAAATGAAAGATTGTTAGATTTTTTAATTATTTTTGTTGAAATATTTTGAATACACATTTTTTTAATAAACAACTAAGATGAATTGCTAAATAAACTTAACTTCTTTCCTTTTCAGTAAAGCCCGTCCTTTTTTAGAAGAAATGTGCGGCGTAAGGTACCTTAGTATGCCATTGAGGGAGTAGAGCTTCAGTAATCCGCGACTGATCGGTTATGTGTAGCTGCTTGTTATGCGGTGTTGAAGTTTGGCTTTGAGTTTTTAATTAGGGTGGATTGATTTGGCTTTGGATTCGAGTAGCTTATTTCGGCCACCACGTTGGTGAATATTTAGGAATGCTTAGTTTTTGGTTGAGGATGTTTCCTCTTCGTTTTTTTTTTTGACACGCCGCACGGTCTGATCGAAGCAGAAAATGAAGTAAAGTAAAATCAAGGTGCTGACCGCCAGATCCCTTTCCGGGACTAAATTGCAAATTATTTCAGCAAGCAGCGGAGAAAAAGGGGTCGAACTCTTTTGTCTCTGCCTGTTTGTCATCAGATTGCATGATATTGAAGCTGATGAAATGGGCAAGAAAATTGAGTAAATTATACTATATTTATAAGGTAATCAATCTTACACAAAGCAGGTGCCACGAGAACCGAACAAATGAGTATGCATGTAGTATATCATCAGGAAACGTATCTTGGGATCTGATATATGGACTCGAATCCATTCGAACCTCTTGTTAAACGTAAATTCGAATGAATAAATTAATTTCGTCTTTAAAATTTTAATTTAACTATAAGCATATAGCGAGGGAAGGGAAGGGAGAGTATTGATTGAAAGTGGTAGAACAACTTGCATAGCATAATGAAGATCGTTTTTGTAATTTGGGCTTTTAAATTTAAAATTTGAGTGATTTTTTTGAGCTTTTAGTAGACAATGAGGTTTTGCAAAATTTTTAAGAAGTTGCTATAGGATTTTGCATATTCGTAAAGCCTTAGAACATATATAGCGTTTAATTTTTTTTTGCAATATCACACAAGTCTATATGCATAGACCTCATATGTCTATCTAACATAACTTGAGAAGTATATGTTCTAAATAGCAGTTTCCTGGGAGAGATCAATAAAATGAAAGATCTAAAACCATACATTAGACTCTTCAATTCTGCAATGATACCAGCTATTATCAACCCACACTTAGCTCTCATTGATGGCGGCCACCATCAATGGATATCTAAAACCAAATGCCGACTCTCTTCAACCAAATCAATTACAGCTCCTGTGATTAGCTTGTTCCGATCACACTTCTGGGTAATTGTCTCAATTAGTTAATTTGTCTGTGTCATACAAAACCATCATCTCAGAAAATTTTGGGCACACGTCACGCTCTATCGTCAAATTATTGCATCCAGAATTGATACCGCAAAATGGCCATTCTCGGATTTGAGGAATGATCCGGAGCTAATCATCATCAACACCAAGTGAATGTCCTACCTGAGTTCCGTCAACATTTTTGGAGGTGTTGCAACTAATTTACTGATAGTGTCGAAATCGCTTTATATGACGAGCGGCTCCTTTGAAAGCGCAACTACAAACCGCAAATTTCGCAATGGTTTCATTTTCATTCATCAGTCTCTCTATTTGGAAATCATCAGTAAAACTAATCTCCCGAGTGTTTGATGTTGAGTCAACGTTGCCGGCATCATTGAAATTCGACATTTGTGGTAACGCACAGGTGAATGAGCAAAGAACCTGTGCATGTTTCAAGATAGGTATGACTATGAGGAAAATCCTGTGAATTTGCAGGGATAAGTTCCTGGTGTTTATAGTATCGTTTCTTTGTTCCTTCATTTTGCACAATTTCACAAGAACAATTTTATACTCACGTATATATAATAGTTAACTTCAACGATGTAAAAGACATTTCAAAATGGTTCCAATGTACCAAGTTTTAATAAGCTTCAATTCGTAACGCTAAATTTTCTACAATATCTATCTCAACCCTTAATCCTCAGCCACTATGCAGTTTACCACAAACTGAATGAAGTAGCAACCGTGGTAGTTTGTGGAGGGCATATGAATCTGAAGGATAATTAGGATTTGATTGCTGAGGTTACCTATTAGGGACGATGATTACAGGCCGGCGATCTTTGGTTTACACCTAGCGGCCAATCCCTTTTTATGTTCTCCCGCCGCCTCGTCCAAGATCAAATCTGACCACGTCGATCGTGCCAGCCGGGATTCATTGTAGCACTTGGAAGCAAGTGGATATCATCTTTGTGAAATCTCGAAATACCCACTAGGTTTAAGGTGAATGCTATTTTTATTGTTGTAACCGTCGCAGCGACCACATGCATAATGATGTGATATGTCCTGATTGTAAAGGAGCATGAGCTTCGAATTATAATTATAGATCAAGAGTTATGTTGTCGCACTGGCTGATCGCTTTTTGTTTTGAACCACATTTCGATTTCTAGCACCTGCTGTTAAGGATTATGGATGCCTGTCGGAAAGGATTTGACCTTATGTATGGCTATCACAGATATGACTTCCAGTGAAGTAGTTTGAATTTATTTTTGGTATTATGTACAATGTAACGTATTCTTTGAGGATTTGATGTTTCACGAATAAATTCTAAGATTTTGCTAAAATACACTACTCCACTAGGAATGCTTTCGTTGATTTCCATATGAAATGAAAGACATACATGTAATCAATGCGGTCACCAAACAGTAGGCGTTCCAGGTAATCAACAACTTTTTTATTCACCCTTACAGTTGTCTTAACATCACTTAAACTAAACGTTGATTGATTATTTCGCCGATCAACTGTTTGGTGTAACTTGTGTATTTGCTTCTGAAAAAAAGAAAATCCTCCGAAAAAATGAATCTCAAGACAAAATTCGTGGAACAAGCCAATCACTCACGGAAGCTACGTTCCCTGTTCACTCACATTCCATTTGGTAATTTTTTTCTTCGTCGGGTCGTGATGCATTGAATCATTGATTGTCATTATAATTCCTCGATGTCATTCTTTTATTGCCATCGTCGATGATGTATGATCATCGTATATGTGTACAAACAGCAATAATCAAACAAACGATTAAACTTTCAAAATGTGTATATTCACTTGATCATTGACTTAACCCTTTGCAGGAAGTTCCTTGCTTCATGTATCTATGTTGAATTCAACTGATTCAAAATGGAATGTAAGACGTAGCAATTTGAGTTCAGATAATTTTAATTTCCTACCTGAAAAATGATATTGGGGAGGAGAGAACGCCTTCTAAAATGGCCTGGAATCAATCCATCGGTGAATTTTAAAAATTTGGCAATTTCATGACTTTGATGTAAGCGTTGAATTTGGCTTGAGAGTTAGCATTAAGTAGGTAGTGTTAGCAATGGATTCACCTGCAATTGGTAGTGCTTGTGATAAAAAATGTTTAGATCTTGCCCAAGTCAAAAAACCGATTTATTCAATATTAATCGTTATAAACTTTCAAAGAATTTAAAACAAATTCCAAACAATAAAAATGCAAAAAACTTTATGGCCAAAATAGTTCTCTAAATTTAAATATCATCAATCAAAAACATCTCATCAAAAAACAATATCCAAATTTAATTTAATCAAAATAATTATATGTTTTCTGATTCAATCCGAAAACAGAAAAAAACGGACCAACACTATTCAAAAATCAATTATAAAATTAACGCAACAGAACAGTGCACTTTTATTCTACATTCAATATGTTATCCCCGCAGGGGGAATGCTGGCTGACAGGAATACTCTTGGAAGCTAGCATTTTTGGGGGAGCTTCACCTCCACGTACCCGAGAAAATTCCCACAGGGGGAATGCTGGTCGACAAGAGCACTTTTGGAGGCTAGTATTCTTCGGGGGGCGCCGCCTCCACAGATCCGAGGATATGGGGGGTGCCGTGAGGCTCCCTCCTGAAATGACAGGTTACGACCATGACTGGATTTGGACTACGCCTTGGACAACGAACTGGAATTCATGCTTTGGGCCGGCGGATATGATGGTTTGGGCCTAGTTGCTTTGCACGGTAGCGCCGAGGTGATACTCGTGTGTAAACGGCTCCAATTCAACTCTCATACCACCTCCGTCCTGGTAAAACCTTGGCAGTCCTCGGAGTACGTTCGAAGTTCGCACCATTGGCTTGGTGGTGTAGGTTCGGTTGAGACGGACTCCCGATTAGTGCTGGTCTGGCTCTGAGCTCTTGTCCCCATAAGGGCTTGTGCCAACCTTGGCATGGCCTCCCTGCTCTGCAAATATAGCCATGGGACCAAAAAGGCGACTACACACACGAACGAGCCCAATAAAATTGGAGCAACCAAAAACCCTCAAAAAATATTTTGAAAAACGCAAAAAAGGAAAAAAAAATGCTACAATAACAATAACGACGACGCAACCAGCGGCTGCAGCCACGATGTTAAGAGAACATCGGGGGCGGTACTAACGATGACGAAAACGACGATTAATACAATGACAGTGTAGACGGATGAAAAACGGAGATTAACAGACAGTCTGGTCCAGACTAAGATTCCTGCGGCGTTCGGGTGCAGCATTCAGGTGCAAATTCGAGAATTCGATGGTCACTGCTGCAAACACTACCGAAGCGATTAAAGCAAGGGTTTAAAACCAGAAATAATAAAGAACCATCCTGAAGTCAAAGAGAAGATTACGGCAGGAAAAGAAACGAGTGACCAGACTAATAAAGAAACGATGCGTGATGACATCGCCAAAGTCGGAAAGGTAGCGGAAGTGCTGTATTCGGTAACAGAAGTCTATAACCCCTCCCAAGCATGGTGGCCGCAAAATACAACAGCTGCCCAGTGACATGAAAAAGAAAGGGTCTTCCGAAAAGCGGAAGTTGTTCTAAAAAGAAAAAAATCTGCATGCGACTCGCCAAAAATCACCAAAGCAGTAAAGATTGGGCTTCTTGAACTAGACCGCATAGGGCATTATCGGGGGAGCTAGTTAAAGGCCGACGAGGAAGAGAAGGTCGAAGAAGAGCAAAAGGCTAAAGAAGCGCTTGGGGCGAAATTTAAAGGGCACGTGTAGATAGCCCCAAATCAAAAATCAATAAAAGAATGGCGTCTGGCCCAATCGAAGAAGTTCAGGATAAAAGAAGGAAGAGAGAGGCACTTGATGGGTGCGGAACACCAGATCAAAGGTTTAAGACCGTGCTTACAAAAGGAGCGAAGAAAGCCGCTAAGAAACTCCTTCAAACAGTGCCTGAAAGTAAAGTTTGCGTGGACGCCCAACAAGAGGAAGGAGCTGATGCAAAACAGGAGAGAAAGAAGCCCTGACGAAGACCCCGCCAGTAGGCACTGCTCGTAAAACCCCAAGATGGTCGATCCTACGCGGAGGTGGTGCGGGACATCACGGGAAACGTACGGCCTGAAGACACTAACACTGCCATTAAAGCAGTACTATCAACGTGGTCGGGCCACATACTAGTTGAATTTGGAGCGAAGGTCAAGGATAGGGAAGCATTCTGCGACGCAGTAAGGAAAGTCCTCACCAAAAGCGCAGCTAAAGCCTCGCTCAAGCCGATGGCAACGATCGAAATAAGAGACATTGACTGCGTCATAGATCTGGCCGAGGTAGAAGAGGCCATCAAAAAAAAGCTCACTAGCGAGGGCAGGATGAAAGTGAGGCTGATACCAGAAAACCATTGGGGACAATGCATGGCCATAGTTGACTTGACCGAAAAGGACGCCGAACGATTTCTGGATAAGGGCAAAGTAAGAAAAGGGTAGGTTGTCTGTAGGGTATGGCGAAGATCAACGCCTCTTCAATGTTTCAAATGCCTTGGCTATGGTCACACCGCACAAGTATGCAAAGGACCCGATAGAAGTTCCTTACGTTATAAATTTGGTCAAACGGGATATAAAAGAAAAGAGTGTACGAAGGTGGCACACTGATATTATTTTGGACATGACTTGGCAATGTCAGAACTACAATGACCCGCATCCTGCAGCTGAACCAACACCGCAGTTCAACCGCACAAAACCTGCTTGAGCAGTTTGCGAGGGACATGAAAGCCGACTTTTTGCTGCTGAGTGAGCAACACCATGATAAAATTTCAGCATCATGATATCCTGATGAAACTGGTACTGCCGCCATCTGGATTCAAAATATTGATTTTCAGGTGGAGGCTGTGGACATGGAGATGGTTTTGTGTGCGTTCAGTACTCAGGGACCACCTTCTTTAGTATGTACTTAACGCTGAACGAACATATATCATATTTCCCAAGACAAGCTGAATGCTTTGGAGGGCGCTATCTCAAACGCAGAATGGAGCGCGCTCGGTCGGAGAGATTTCAATGCTAAAGCAATCGAATGGGGCATGCCTAAAGCAGATCCATGGGGAAAACGAACCCTAGAAATGGCGGCCAGGACGGCGCTCAGTCTTATCAGGTCAGGTCTCATCGAAAATTCGTGCATATACAGAAAGCCTGAGATAGATGGGAGACGCTGTATTTCAAATTGAAGAATTCAGCAAGTTGCCAAAGTGATGCGAGTTGAAATATTCATTTTAAAACAACTTCGAAATCCTGTTGCAAGGTCTATAATTATGAGCGGACCCCCTTTTATTTCGCGGCCTTTCTACCCTGCAGACAAGTACATTAATCGGAATGTTTTCGATTCTGACCATATTCTGGTTATATTTTGTATACGTATATGGACGGGCAACTGATGAAAAGTTTAAATATTATCCAAATTTGAGCTCTAGAGGTCAAAAATTCCAATGGAAGTAGGTATTCATTTGCTAAGTTCATTGAGTGGGCAAGCTAGGACAGAATAATCTAGGTGTTGGTGGCTAAATTATTCTTGGTTTGAGTGTTTTCTTATTTTGGGTTTCTTAGCTCATACTTCTTCTTAGCACTACAGCCCCTCTCGTGCCTTCGCTTCCTTTAAACAACGCCTCCAACTGTCTCGGTCCGTTGACCGCGTCTTCTAATTCCGAAATCCGAGTAGCGATGAACTGCCTCCGTCGACCGAGTCAGACCAGCGTTTCCTCAGTTACCCCGTTGGGCTCCGGCCTTCAGTTCTCCCAACGAATATCTTCTTGGGTATCCGTTGTTCATCCATACGATTCATTTGGCCAGCCTATCGCAGCTTCTGCAGTCTTACAATCCTTCAGACCTCCGGTTCGTCAAAAATTCCATATAGCTCGTGGTTGTATTGAATTCGCCATTGGTCCCCGTCAAATTTCGCTCCGATTATTCGCCTCGGGACCCGTTGCTCGAAGGCGTTCAATATATTTGCGGATGCTTGGGTTAGGATCCATGTTTCACACCCATAGCATAACACAGGTCTTATCACAGATTTGTATATTTCGAGCTTTGTTCTCGTGTGCATGCACCCGGTCTTCAAGATCGTCAATACTGAATAAAATATTTTATTTGCGAGCTGTATTTTCGGCGTATTTCGTCTCTTTCATTGCCCGTTTTCGTTATTTTGGCACCTAGATACACAAATTCGCTAACATTCTCGATACTGTATTCGCCAAGTGTGATATTTTGTGTATTTAAGGTATTTCTCCTCGACTGCGTCATGGGCTTTGTTTTATTTTCATTGATTTGTAGTCGTACTAGTTTTGCTTCACTGTCGAGTTTCAGGAAGAGTTCTTTGGCAGTTGTTAATGACTGTGACAGAATCTTGATGTGGTCCGCATAGGGCACTATTTGGCTCGACTTGTATAGTAATGTACATCGCGTGGCGACAGGTATCTTCCGTATGACGTACTCCAGAGCCAAATTGAATAGCAATGGGGCCAGCCCATCTCCCTGCTTTAGTCTCATATATGTGTCAAAGGCATCGGTGAGTTGGTTATGGTTGCGGACCTGGGAGGTCGTCGACGTCATGGTCATTTTGGTAAGACGGACTTGTTTGGCTGGCATGCCAAAGCAAAGCATTATTTGGTACAGTACGTTACGATCAATATTGTCGTTTGCTTGCTTGAAGTCAACGAAAATTTGGTGTACGTCTATGTTGTACTCCCAGCATTTTTCAAGTGCCTGCTTGACTGTGAACGATTGGTCTGTTGTTGATCTACCTGCCCTTAAACCACCTTGATACTCTCCAATAATACTGTTGGCGTATGATCCGATTTTAATTTCTAAGATTTTAGAAAATATTTTGTACGCCGTACAAAGTAGTGATATGCCTCTATAATTTTCGCACTGTAGCTTGTCACCTTTTTTGTGGATAGGGAATATGATTGATTGGCTACACTCTTTCGGCATTTGTTCTTGTTGCCAAATGTGCTGGATGAACTTGCAAATAGCTTGATGAACACTTCTGCCACCATGTTTGATGAGCTCCACTGGAATCTCATCGATATGCCCATCTTTCCTTAATCTTGGTTTCATCAGCGATGATATTGCCGATGTCAATACGACAGAGCGTAGTTTTCGGCTGATAACCACGTTTCAGGCTTTACACTACTTTGAAGCTTGCCTTGTATTGTTGCTCGGTAAACTTACATCTATACTTCTCAATTGGTTGGCATAGAATTTTCTTTTTTTAATCCTAATTATCTTATCCGCTACTCTTCTGAGATTTTCATAGTGTTCTCTCTTTGTCCTGGTTTTCCAACCTACATATTCTTTGTGCGCCTGATTCTTTTTATCTAACGCATTCTGGCACTCATCATCAAACCAATCATTCCTCTTGCGCGGGGCTTGATGTCCGATCGTCCGTTTTGCCACGCTCCTGATGGCTGCTTTCACTTCCACCCAAAGCTCGTTGCTCGCCTTCAACGATGCCTCTAATAAGATGGGAGCCAGGTGGGTGTTGAGGGTCTCCGTGAAATGTTTGGCTGCGGACGCTGTTTGGAGCTTTTTGATGTCAAATGTTTGCAGCGGGCTGGTCTTCGCTGTGTGCCTTTAACATATGATATCGATAAGTTAATTTGATCAAGTAATGATCTGAGTTACAATCGGTTCCTCGGTAGGCACGGACGTCAAACATGCTCTAGACCCAACGTTGTTGGATCAGAACATGATTGTCTTGGTTTTGTGTGTTGCCATCCGATGATATCCAGGTCATTTTATGAATGCGTCGATGTAGGAAGCAAGTCAAACGTATGACTAGATTTCTGCTGCATGCAAAGTCAATCAGGCGCTGGCCGTTGTCATTTGTTTCATTGTGAAGGCTATAACCTCCAGTGGTTCCCCGATGAGATAGCTCATAGCCAACTGTAGGGTTGAAATCACCCAGAACTTTTTTTTGTGTCATTTGTGGGCAATGAGTCGACCAGTCTTTCCAGGTGACTGTAAAACGTTTCCTTCGTTTCTTCGGCGTTTTTTTTGGCGAGGGCCTGAACATTAATCAGCCAGATTTTGAAGAATTTCGCTTCGATGCAGATCGCACACAACCGTTCATTGACTGCCTTAAAATCAATAACGTGCGATCTGAACTCCCTATCCACAATGAAGGCCACTCCGAATTCTCTTTTTCCAGTAGGCTTTCCACTTTTGAATATTGTGTGCGATCTGATGTCTTGAATGTCGTTTCCAGTCCAATTCGTTTCCTGGACTGCCAGTATTTTTAATGGATATTGACTGGCCTGTTTTAAAAGTTCCTTAACAGCGCTAGGGTATTTGAATAACCTGACATTCCAGGATCCAATGCCATAGTCCTTTTTTCGTTTGCGAGGTCATTGCCGTGAGTCTAATCCATTCTGAGGCCTATCTGCAGGTTAACGTTTTCCGGGGAGTTAGCCCGTCACCCAACCTCCATTCCGGTGGCATGATTATTACGCCGATTCCGTTATCAGGCGCGAAAGATTCGCCTTAATCCTCTTACGTCCTCACAAAGGAGGTGTTAGTAGGATTTAGTAGCAGAGCTCTAGATGTTTTAACAGTCGGCATCTAATGTTACATCATTGGGGAGCCAGTAAATCCAATGTGCTCCCCGAGAGCATTTACTACCATTTAATTGGGGGTTTGGGATGAGGAATCATAGAAGCTATGGGTTGGGGAAACAAGGGGTTCCCTCCTCCTTTCTTAAATGGGCTTGGGACCGTGTATGGTGGACTTCATAATTGCTATGCTTAATTTTACTATGGTTTGTTTGTGTTAACAATTTTTCAAAAAGTAGAGACAAGATTTAATATTTATTATAGTCCGCGTAGTGTAGTGGTTAGACTACTCGCTGCGTACGCCAAAGGTTCCCAGCTCAATCTAGTTGGTAACAACGAAATTTTTTTCAAATGGTTCATCAAACGGACTATAAGCCCGTTCAGTCATGATATGTACTAGTTTAAAATCAGACCGTAGCTAGATGGACGGAAATACGGCCAAAACATGGTACTGACTTTATCAACTTCTCGAGTACCGATACATGTAATAAAGATAATGAGATAATCTAACTAATTCGAAGCAAAGGCCTAAAAGGGGCTATAGTTCTAAAGCAAATAAACAAACCTAAATAGTTTCCTGCTGGGCAGATTCCCTCTGATTTCATCTGTCAATACTTCAACATCGGACAAAGAGATAAATCTGAAATGAAAAAAAATTGAAATCAGTTTATTTTGATTGGCAGATCTTATTTAACAATCCATGGCAAGGCAACGTATATATGGTACACGATCAATACATTCCATGATTATTTTGCAAGGAAGACGTGATGAAAAGTGGATAGAAAGCTTGTCCACTGTTGACTAGGGGAGAAGTATCTTGCGATCCTGCTCCACTGCCTCTGGTATCTTGCCTGCAACTCTGATCAGATATTCGGGACAAGTGACTTCTAAGTCTGCTCTAATTGCATCGGGGAATACTATCTTTTCTCCTAGTCTAATCCCGTGCAGCGCTAGGGTGGAAAAGCTAAAAACTGGCGAGGTCATGAAGCTGGCTTAGGTACCCTTGGCGAAAACCTCAGGTATAACCTCAACTTCAGACATTCGATCCTCAAAAGCCAATTCTATTCGGGTTTGTACGATCGAATAGAATGTTTACAAGATACAGAAGAGATTTGAAGCCACCCTCCCGAAATAATGTCCGATAAAAAGTTGAGCTTGAAGCAAGCTGACATGTTTCCATGGTGCTCTCAATTTACTTTTATAAAGTATAAATACTATACTTTTGCATAAGTAAAGTTGAAAAAAAATTGATCGTTAATATTTTTTACTAAAAATGTTTAACCGTGCCAAGTGTGACAAAGGATTTAATAAATCAGTTGATTATAAATTGTACAATTTTTAATACCTTCTTTCATACTAGGTCATGTGTAAAGGGGCAACGGTGTCAGACGTAAAGTTTTTTGAGCTCAAACTATCAAAGCCAGTACTTGCAGATGCGCAGGGTGAGAAGAAAATAATATCCCATTAACACCTCAAGGGACCCTTGTTGATGAATTCAAAGACAAGTATGAAGATCTCCTGGATAAGGTTACTGAGATCCAATAAGGTAGTGCTTTCATACTGACTATGCAAAAATTGGGATTTTCACCGTACGAAACACTCAGAATAAAATAATTAAAAAAAATTTTTTTATGATCCTGTAAAGAATTAACCAGTTCAACTGTGATATTGAGAATATTAATTTCATATTTGCTGGAGTTCTCGTTTCCTTAAATGAGATACAGTAGCACCGAGGTGATACTCATACGTGAACGGCTTTAATTTAAGTATTATACCGACTCCATCCCGGTAAAACCATGGCAGGTCTCGGATTACGTTAGAAGTTCACACCGTTGGGTTGGTGGTGTAAGCAGTTATGAGCAGTTGTCCCCATAAGGGCTTGTACCAACTCTTCCATGGCCTCCCTGCTCTTTAATGATAACCATGGGACAAAAAAGATGACTGCACACATGAACGTAGATAGAAGCTCCAAGGAGGGGCCAAGTAAACACGAGCAATTTCAACTGAAAAACAAAAAATTGATCAAAAAAATTCAAAAAAAGTAAGTGAAAATATCAATAATGACGACACAACCAGCGGCTGCAGCCACAATGTTAGAAGCACACCGCGAGTAGTACCAATGACGACAAAGACGACAACAAATACAACGACAGCAAAGACGTATAAAAAAATGGTGATCAGAGGAGAGGACAGCCTTGTCCGAACTGAGATTCCTGCTGCATTCAGATGCAGCAAAAAAAAAATAATGTAAACGCCAGAATGCCCTAAAAAATATGAGCGCGAAATTCTGCAGGACCCGCTAGATGTTCGCGCGGTGAGGAAAAAATATAAAGAACACTGAAATTTTGATGGTTACTGCTGCGATCACTACTGAAGTGGCTAAAGGAAGTCCATAAAGTTACCACGACAGGAAAATAAAGGAGTAACCAGACAAATTAAGCGCAGTTGTGTGATTTCACTCCCACCGTCCAAAATGTGGTTATTGTACTGTACTTGGAAGCGGAAGCCAATAACCTCTCCCAAGAAAGTAGGTTGTAATGTACAATCACCAATTAACGGCATGAAGAAGACAGGCTAATCCAAAAAGCGGGATTTATTCTTACAAGACTAAGTTCTGCATAAAACTCACTAAAAATCAGCCAAGGTGTAAAGAATGAGCTCCTTGAACTAGAGTAGCTCCTAGGCTACATTAAAAACCACCGAAAAAGTTGCCTTAAGGCTGAAAAAGGACCAGAAGGGTAAAGAAGAGCAGAGAGCCAAAGCAGTGCTGATGACTGAACCTAAAGGGTATGCGCAGATAGTTCAACTATCAAACATCAATAAAAAAATGATTCCTATTGAAATCGGGGTGAAAGAAGGAAGGAAAAGGCACCTGATAGGCACGGAATGTTCAATCAAGGGTTTTACATAGTGCTGACAAAAGCAACGAAGAAGGCCATAAAGAATCTCCTTCAAAATGTGCCAAAAAACAAAGTTCGCATGGACGTTCAACAAGAAAGAAGGCCTGATGCAAAACAAGAAAGAAAAATGCTCCGACGAAGATTTCTGTAACAGGCACTGCTCGTAGGATCCCAAGATGGTGTAAGGTCCGAAGACACCTACACTGCCATGTAAGCAGTATGACTAACGCAGTCGGGTCATATGCAGGTCAAATTTGGAGCAGAGGCCAATAATAAAGAAGCATTCTGCGATGCAGTTAAAAAAGCTCTCGGCAAAGCGCAACTGTAGCCTCGCACAAGCCAACAGCAACGATGGAAAGTAGAGACATTGACTACGTCATGGATCTGTCCGAGGTAGAAAAAACCATCATAAGGGAGCTCCCTAGCGTTGGCTAAGGAGCTCCTTTATGTTTCAACTTCTGAAGTATTTTTTGCCCTTGTTCTTCCAACGTCACACCTCTCTGATTTTTTTCAAATTTCTCGGGTCATCAGTGTCCAATCGCGAGGGGGGACACCGATTTTTCCTACCGCTTCCCCTGCGCCTCTTGAAGCAAAAGTTGTCCTTAGAAGACCTGTTTTGAAAAGTTATCATCAAGACCCCTTATTTGATACTCATATTACCTACATGCGATGGAAATTTTTTTCAGGGCCACTCCTCTATTTGGAGGATCCCCCTTAAACACCTTATAAATGGTGAAGCTTTGAAGAGGGCGTCACTTAACATCTATTTACAAAATCTTCTTGTTCTAGCTTATGTAGAGAAATAGCGATGTGACACACGGACGGGTGGATGGATGAACGGACGGACGGACGAACAGTTAGGAGGCGATTTCAGTAGGGCTTCGTAAAATTATTTTACACAAACCTTATAAGAGCAAAGTAAGAATAGGATGGGTTGTCTTCAGGATACAGCGAAGAGCAGCGCCTCTTCCACGTTACAAATGCCTCGGCTATGGTCACACCAAACAAGTATGCAAAGGACCCGAAAGGAGTTCCCTCTATTACAAATGCGTTCATATGGGACACAAAAGAAAAGAGTGCACAATAAAGGTACTCTATATTGTCTGCAAGGCTGCTGATCCGAGACAAGATCTTGGACACGTCTTGGGATCAGGAAAGTGTCAGGTTTTCCTGGAAGACCTAGCGAACGGAAAATCAGAATTTCACTGAACCGCATCCTGCAAGTAAACCTATACCTCAGTTTGACCAGCCAAAACCTGCTTGAGCAGTTTACGAGAGACCTGAAAGCTAATTTTTTACTGCACTGAGTGGGCAACATCACGATAAAAGTTCTACATCATGGTATCCTTCTGACAATACTAGTACTGCCGCCATTTGGGTTCAAAGCAGTGATTTCCTCTGGGGGAGGGTTGCATAAGAGGGGATGATTTTGTATGCGTTTGGTGTTCAGGGACCACCTTTTGAAGTGTGTACCTAATGCTGAAAGAACCTATATCAACTTTCCAAGCCAAGCTTTATGCTTTGGCGGGCACTGTCTCGAGCGCAGATGGCAACGTACTCATTGGGAGATACTTCAACGCTTGAAAAAATTGAATGGGGCATGCCTTTAACAGATCCGTGGGAAAATGAATCCTAAAACCTACGGCCAGGATGTGAAGGAACCATACCGGATAATTTACCTTGGAGCCCTTCTTGCGGAGAACACACAATTAGGGAGTATTGGAGGAACCCAGGCAGTGATCATCAGTAGATTCTGCTTGAGGTTCATGATGGTATCTCCCGACGACCGTGCTCTCAACTTTCTACAGTTGGGTGCAACAACGAAGTTCATCGAGGTGCTCCGGTGTTCAAGACATGGTGAACTCAACTATCATGACCTCCTGGCGAACAAACTCCGATCATTCCACATTTCTGACTCAATCTTCTCTGGAATCTTATCTTCTTATCCCATCGCTCCTGCACCATTACATGCAATATTATTTTTTCGTCAGTCTCATTCATTCTAAAATCCGGTGTTCCTGAAGGATTAATTTTAGACACTCTGCTATTTAACATTTTCGTTAATGATCTTCCCCAATGCCTGTCCTCTAATTGTCTTTTTTAAGCTGGTGATTTCAAAATTTATCGTTCTATTAACTCCAGCAAAGACTGCTCATACTTTTAAAATGATCTTGATATTCCATAATTGGTGTCAATGCAATTTACTTCCTCTTAATATTTCAAAATGTTGTCACATGAGATTAACCAATAAAATTCATCCAATATTGTATGAATACCGGATTGATGGATAGTTGCTCACACTGATAGACAAAATCAAAGATTTGGGAGTAGTATTTGACCAAGGTTTGAAATTTAACATCAATATTCCATACATAACCACTAGAACTTCACGTGTCGCTGGCTTTATTTTACGATCCTCTTGCAAGTTCTTTAACATCTTAATCAGCGTCCATCTATTTTTACTTTTAGCCCAGTCAATTCTAAGTATGTCTCCCAAGTATGGTCTCTGCTGTTGAGACTACAAATTTACACGTTCTCTGTTCTACAAATATAATCTCCCTAACAGCTCCTACGATGATTGCTTACAGATCCTCAACATTTCATCACTCAAAAAAGAAGAGGATTCTTAGACCTGTGTTGCTTATTTAAAATTTATTATTTTTTCATCCCAGCTTCGCGAAACGCTTTATATAGGTACCACCTCAAGAACGCATTTGGTTGACTTATTCATAGTGCCATTTACTCGAACCAATATTTATTTTTATTCGTTTTTAGTTTTAGTTCAGTATCACACAACTCCAGCTGGATCCCCTTCCACATTCCTTAAACGCTTTTAAGAGCATATTACATAGCATTCTTCTTAGCTGCTAATAGTTTATTAGTATTTTATATTCTTGTTTGTTTTCTATTCAAGTTGCACATTTTGTGTTAGTTGCATTTATTATATTACATTGCCTATTTGATAATTGGATTCGTAGATCTGTAAAATATCGTAAATAAATAAATAACTATGAGCATCATCAAAACTACGTGCAGCGGTTTTATGCCCCGTAGAAAACTACGGCAAGCCCCAGTGTACTGATGGTCGACTGAAAATGCTGATAAGCGATGGGAGTGTCAGAACCTTTGTCGTGAGGCTTGATAGGCAAGGAACCGTGAAGAGGCATGCATCCAGGTAGCAGCATATAAGTCCGCCAGGAAATGCCTTAGCAAATTGATTAACACCAGCGAGGATTGCTGCTGGCAAGATCTAGTGGACAATGTGAACAAGAATTTGTGGGACCTTGGCTAAAAGTTAGTTAGTTACATGAAGTGGATGAATTAACGAGATAGTGTGGTCACTCTTCCCCACCCAGCGTCGATATTGACGCTATCCACGTTGAAACAGCATTCGAGTGCACACTCCACATGGCTGGAACTGGAAGGGGCAGTACTATCATTGAAAGTAAGGAAGACCTTAACCCCAAATGGTGTTCCAGCTCAGGTGCTGCAAGTTGTCTATCGCCATTGCCCTGACTTGCTCTTCAGTACATTCAGCGCTTGCCTACGGGACGGGGTTTTCCCTGTACGATGGAAGGTGATGGCGCTCACTGATTAGCAAGGGGAAGGGAAATTCCAAGTCGCCGTCTGCATGCCAGACACAGCCGAGAAAGTGCTAAAGAAACTCATCAAGGGAAGACTCACTGACGCGCTTCATTCAGCTGGAGACATATTTTCGCAGTACTATGGCAAGACGCTTCACCATTGTGGTGATTGTAGAGGTGGTGAGTGTGATCCAAACGATAGAGGAATATAGCCGTATCAAGCGACGAATCGTTCCACTGGTGACACTCCACGTTAGGGACGCATCAAACTCCACTAGGTAGGTGGATTTTCTGGATACAATGGAAAACCCTTTGCAAGTTCCAGAATATCTTATATGGCTTCTGAGGGACTACCTGAAGGACTCAAGCCTACTGCATAGCAGAACACAGGGCCAGCACAGGATGGAAGTTGCATTGGGTGTTGCCCCGGGATCTATCCTTGGTCCAAACCTGTGAGAAGTGTCTTACGATGGGCTACTAAGACTGAATATGCTAAATCAGTCAGGCTTGATTGGCTGTGTGGATGATGTTGCATTTCTAGGTTAGGTTAGGTATGCTAATGCGCCAAGGGAGAGACTAAATGACTGCTCGTGTGTTCTTGAGAAACCCAACGTGGTCATCTTGACAAAGAAGAGAGTCCCTAGAGTAAGAATGATCAGTACTGGAGACATAATAGTCGATTATGGCCAACGTAGAGCGACCCAACCAATCAAGGAGACGCCTCTTGATGAGTGCTGTAGGGTCACTGCTACTGTATGAGCTAGAAATATAGGGTGACGCTCTCAGTAAGAAGGTGTGCCGAAAACGCTTGCCGCAGGTACAGAGAAGAGGAACACTGAGGATTGCATCCTCATATCTGACAGTCTCTGATTCGGTGGTGATAGTTATTACAGGCTTCATACCTGTCACCTTCCTTGCTAGAGAGCACTGCGCTACTTATCTGCGTCGAATTGAAGACGCGAAGAAGACAGTTGTTCACGAGGAGAGACAGCCCTCACTCAAGGATTGGCAACAGTTTTGGGAGAAATGCACGAACAGTATGTGGACTGCATACCTCACCCCGGATGTGAGACCGTGGCTGAATTGAAGGCATGGTGAAACTGACTTCTATCTGACCCATCTTTTGAGTGGGCATGCGTGTTTTCAGTCTTACCTACACAGAACTGGTAAGTCACGGTTTCTCGATTTGGGTTTTGCTCAGGAGAGGAAGACGATGGCTACCATGCATTTTTTGCATTCAAACAATGGGACAAGCTTCGACAGGACCTCTAAAGGAAGACCGGACAGCTCATACCAAATGTTTTAGTATAGTTGTAGTGATGTTTGCATCGATTGACAAATGGAACCATGTGGTACATTATGTTCGGGCAGTCCTAAAATATAAAAGGGACTCACACCAGCCAGATACGTTGGGGCTGGGGGATCACTAACCTGGCAATTGCTCTTATCCTCTCCCCTTCTGCTAGAAGAGGGATCCCCTAGCTTGAAAGTGCCTCACGGCGTAACAAAACGATACTTGGCCCAAAGTAATATGTCAAACGGTTCCGGGCTGAGTTTGTGGGCTGACACGGGTGGCGTTAAGTGGTTAGTGTAGTCGCTTGCGAGAATGGGAGCTCAACACTCAGTGCGAAAATGGCAATCACCTCCCAACCACAAAAAAAATAGTCTGATTTAAGAAGTGTTAAGATCTGTATTTACTTAAATATTTTATTTTTCCAATTGTAAAAATTCCCATGTCTCCAATACCATTGTTTGTTGGAAAAGTAAAATGTTGTTTGACGGTGGTAAGATTTGATCTCTTTTCCAACATGTTGATAAGGCCTAAACATGAAAAAATTAGCAGGACTTACATTGGAAATTCATGCCTGGAAAGGTGAACATCATTTCTTAGTGAATATGAATCAAGTTAGCATTTAGTGTATACTACTTCTAATTATTTTCATATTGCAAAACTGCTTTACTCTACCTACTAAACAGTGGTTGGTCCTAATGAAGAAAACCAATAACCCACGGCATAACAAACGTTTAAGATTACCTAGAAATTGTCTAAATGCCATAAAAGTGATATACCACTTTCGGGTTTGCGGAAACTTAACGTAAATTTAAAAAAAAATTTAGAAATGGATTGGATAAATCGTCCAAATTCATGTCCATCGTCCAATTTTGAAAAATCAAATATTAAATATTGTATGAAAGTGTTATGCATATTTTAATGTACACACGATAAGTGTTCATTTCCTTTTTAGATCAAGGAGTAAGTAACCCAGGAAATATAAAAAAACGTTTAAAAGAAGTTTTATTTTATTTATATTTTTCATCAATTACTTGCTTTTATTTAAGATTATTTTGAAAATCATTTATTTTTCATTCCAACCAAACAATCCTCGATAAAAAAATTATAGCATAAAAATATATCTTCAGATATGAAAGGAAAGATAATTCTTTTCCTGTACAATTATGTGATAATTTAACTTAAAACACACTTTTTACTTAAAAAATGTATCCGTTTTATTCAGCTTTTTTTAAGTATTAGGGTTAAAAGTCGATCACCATTGCACCTCCACTCAATTCGGCATCACGCTGAATAGTCACTATTTGTATAACATCGGCCGGCCACCCACTTGATGACAACGGGGTGCACTCTCAAGTTGTTTGTACCTGTCGCTGTCATCCATAATACACTCATTCGTTGCACCTACTCTGCTCCTTGTTCGCATTGCCTTCTGCAATAAATACTCATGGTCGGTTGGAATCCAATCGTGTGTAATGCAACATACAACGCAATGTGGATGCTGACGATTTATACAGGTTGTCTGTGAGGTTGCAACAAAACGAACCAACAAACAACAAACAGTTTCATTGAATACCTCATATGATCGATAATTTTTTGATAAATGCACTAAGATAAATTATTGCCAGAGATGACGTTGAATGCACTGGCAATGCAACTGTGACCCTTGAGGTCCCCAAAGAGTAAAGGATAACAAAGTGTCTCGAATATTGTTAAAAACGAAAGATCACTTTCCGAGGATCAAAGATCAGATGAGCTATTGGGAAAGTGTAGTTTGTGCAAGAAATATGTAGGGTTGTGGTTTAAGTATTGATTAAAATGATTCTATACATCAAGGTTTTTAATTAGTAAGTAGCATTTGAGGTAGAAGAATATCGCCTGCTTAATTATAAGCATTACCAATTGCCTTTTGGTGGCCCTTTTTGGAACTTTAAAGTTCATTGACGATAAAAATATTTTTTGTAACACACTATCACTCTCGACATAGCACCCTGAACGCCACTAACAATAAAAAGGTTAAAACCATAATCCTCTCGATGACTTTTGACAGATTTCTTAAGTGAATCGGATGATCTTGGCAGGAGGTTCTTTTCAAGACGCGCCACTATCATCTTTCGTTTTGGAAGGTGTTGCAATGGGATTACTCGGCTCAACAACGGACTGATATTTTTTTCTTTCAATTTCAATACAAATAATGACACAATCAATTTCTCACGGTCATTTTGTTGGATGGCAAAAGAGTGATCTTATCGCCTAATGCTTATCTCGTTAAATGTCAATATCACATGAAGGTGGTAAATTGTTATTCGGGATCCATTCTTACCCTGTTGGCAATTGTATTTCGGATGATAATAGGGGTTTCTCCGAAGCCACCTTGTCTAGTCATTTATGTCTGGAATTGGTATTAAGGTGAGAGAATGAGTAGGTGGTAGACTTGTTGACGAGATGTTCATAAATTTCAGGGCAGCAAAAATAGTAATGCTCAACTACTTTTTTGACTTTTGAAGGGCATACCCAAAGAAGCCGAACATGGATGCAGTATAAATTTTGTAATAACAATGATGTACACGTTAATTTTTATGCTTTATTCCTGCAGGAAACCACGCTTTCAAGATAACATATTTAATGTGATAGTATTAGGTAAGTTTATCGAACAGAGCTAGATCTTGCGAGAGGTATACTACTCTGTCTTTATTCTAACATCTAGATGTGCAGTATTCGTAGCTCTGTTGTAGGCGGATATAAATATAGATATTATCTAGAATATTGTAATCGGCCTTCCTGGACGACTCCTTAACCATTTCACGCACTCCCCAGCGTAGAACTTTATCAGTATGCCGTGATAACCTCTATCAAGGGGTTACATTTTGTAGCTGCTTTGCGGTGGCGGAATCAATGCAACAATAATATTTTCCTCGGAAAAAGAATCCACGGCTTAAATCGGACAGTGTGATATGTGATTGTCTAAATCGAGAAGAATGGGATCATTTTCAGTGGGCTTAGAATAATCATTAAACGTATACAACCAATCAATTAAAAGATCCGTTTTAATAAAGCTAGAATCAGAGATAATTCTTATTCATCCAGCTGGTACTTTATCTAATAACTTTGCTTTCATAAGTTTTCTGCCGAATATTAAAGCTAATGGACCACTTGCAGACATAGCATTTGCCAAAGTCACTTTTTTTGTGTTTGGGAGGTAAATGCCATTTATGCACTAAGTAAGGGGCTCCAGTGCTTGTGAGCGATTGGATTACCCACTAAATACCTCTTCTATTAACCAGGGTCACATTGACCCCTCTCTTTGCGCTTGCTTTTTTTATTGACTGCTTGTTTTCCTTTAGTTGTAAGGACTTTGGGTGGCCTGTTTTGTATTGTGGATAAGACTATTTTGTCAATGTTGTCAATACGGTGCGCAGGAAAGTTATATTTGTTTAACACATCTTTGGGGTCTATTAAAACCAACAGCACATTCAATGCTGGTTTATGTTATTTGTCTGATGGACAAGCCTTTGTGCCTTTTTAAATAGCTACGAAGCCATTCTTACCATCAGTCATTACTTCAGGATTGAATCGGTGGAATATTATTTTTTTCAGCAAATTCATAAGCAAGTCCCCATAAATCATACCAAAAAACATTGCACCAAGAGTCATCAGACACTCACAGAAAGCTTTTTTGATCTCTTTTGAGAAAGTAATACCACTGCCTCTTTAAACCTGGTAGGTTTGCTCTGCAAATTCAGTGACATGACATCATACAATAGTAAAACTGACAGCTCCTGACCATTATTGCAGTTCCAAGCAATTAAACGTCAAATTTTCAGTCGAACAACAAGTCAATTTGCGAATTAACTCGCTATCCAGCTAGTGTAAAGTTGCCTAAGCAAATTTTTCCTAATTCTCATCGAATGAGGCAGAGGAAAAATAACTGGGTGTTCAAGGCAGCCTGCAAATCAAACTTGTAGATCCTAGCTGGTGTTCAAGCAAGATAAAGAACACGTTCAGAGTCGTGCACTATACACAACACAGGAAAAAGATTTGCTGGAAACTATTAAGAGTGTGAGTATTGTACTTTGCACATACGTTTAATTGTTTAATGTGATCGACTCTTTGTTATTGAGATTTCGTTGTGTTTATTTATTCATTTACTTATTTCTATTTAACAGAAAAAAATTCCAATAACAAAAAAGATAAAATTAAAGTACAGCAAAATGAATTAAGTAATATCACAGCACAGATAAAAGTAACAAAAAATGCAAAAATTAGGAGAAAACAACTAAGAAAGATTACTGAGGGCTGATAAAAAGACAGTTAACAAATCTTTTATAAACTAAATACGAAAGGGAGAAGGGCCCAAGCTGAAGGTCATCATGGTTACGAGGTAATCTGAGCATGGGTGAGTGAAAATACACCAAACCACGTACAAATGGAACATCAAAGATATTCGACGATCTTGTAACCTGCATAACGCGCCTCACTGGAACCTGGTTGATAAGGCGAGTATCGAGCAAACCACGGCAAAGCCTGTTAAGGAAACGCTAAGCGTGATTCATAAAAAAAGGAGGGAATCTGGAATTTCAAGACTTCAAATGAGGCGACCAAACTGGCGAACAGTACTCAAGGATGGGACGAACCAAACTGGAATATAATTTAACACACGATAAAGGATTTGAAAAAATATAGGAATTTGTTAACATTAAGCCAGAAATGCAAGAGGCTTTAGAAGTAATTTCAGGAATATGAACATCGAACTTTAATTTAGAGTCGAATGTGACACTCAAGTCCCTGAAGTGTGTCACTGTAGATAGGTACGAATTATTTAGCGTAGATTGAAAGCTAATAGGGCAAGGGTTATTTGAAAATGAGAGTTGGATGCACTTAGAAACATTCAGTGTAAGTTGCTTATAAGAACTCCAAGATAAAATGGCATTCAAATCATCTTGAAGCAAAGCACATTCATCGATTGACGACACTACTTTGAAAACTTTGACGTCATCTGCATAAAGAAGGCAGGAGGAGTTGATGACAACGGATGGTATGTCATTTATAAACAGAGTGTTCATTAATATCTTTCACGTTAATTAATATCTTCTACGCAATCAAACTAAATTATTCATTTAATTATTTGCAGTCCGAGAATTCTTCTGTCGATATATTTCAAGAACTTCTCGATAAGAACCCGGCCATGTTCTATCCAGCCCGTACAGCTAAGGTGATCTTAAATCCCTGGAAATCACACAATCAGCTTTTCTGATGCAGAGAAAATGCTCAATGACAACGATCTCCTTGATCACGAGAATGAAGCTTTTTTTGTGGTAGGGAGGTAAATGCCCATTCACGTACAGAGCGCGGGACTCCCATGTCCACAAGAAAGCGACTGGACTACCCACCAAACACCTCCCCTGTCAACATGAGAACCTAGCCTGGAACCGTTTGACACATTGCTTCGAGCCAGATCTTGTTTTGTTACGTCATGAGGCGCCTTAAAGCTGGGTGATCCCTCTTCTAGCGGAAGGAGAGAGGGAAAGAGAAAGTTCCAGACAAGCGATTCCCCAGCCCCAACACCCCCGGCTGCTGCGAGTCCCTTTTATCTTTTAGGACTGCCCAAACATAATGTGCAACCTGTTTCCATTTGTCACCCGATTCGAGCATCATCACAATTATATTATCTGGGGTGAGCTCTCCCGTCTCCTTGTATGGGGCCCTTCACAGCCTGTCCCATTTTATGCACGCAAAAAATGTGTGGCAGGCATTGTCCTCCTCTCCTGGGCAATACCGACAATCGGGGGACCGTGACTTACCAATCTTGTGCAGGTAAGACTGAAAACACCCGTGCCCGCTCAAAAGCTGGGTCAGATAGAAATCAGTCTCACCATGCCTTTGATTGAGCCATGGTCACACATCCGGGATGAGGCGCGCAGTCTACCTTCTCTTCGGACAATTCACCCAAGACTGCTGCCAATCATCGAGCGAACGCTGTCTCGCATCCGCGTTTTGACGCAGATAAATAGAACGGAGCTCCCTAGCATGGAGGCCGATAGCTATCACACCTGCAATGACTTTCACCACCGAATCAGAGATTGTTGGATACGAAGATGCAATCGTCAGCGCTCCTCTTCTCTGTACCTGTGCCAGGCGTTTTCGGTAAACCTCCTTACTAAGAGCGGCACCCCATACCTCTGCTCCATATAATAGCACTGACCCTACAGCACTCATCAAGAGGCGTCTTCTTGATGAGCTGGGCCCCCAACGTTGGCCATAAGTCGACTCGGAGCCGATACTCTCGGAGCAGCCTTCTCAGCCGTTGCCCTGATTTGCTCAGAGAAACTCATCTTCGAGTCAACCAATAGCTCCAGGTACCTCACCGATGGCTTCGATTCGATTTGTATGTCTCCAATACTGATCATCCTTACTCTAGCGATCCTCTTTTTTGTCAAGATGACCACTTCGGTTTTCTCCAGTGCTAAACTGAGCCCGCGAGCAGTCATCTAGTCCCTCACTCGGCGCATTAGCACACATAGCCTAAGTTGCGCTTATTCAATAGTGCGTCCAGCGACCAGAGCCACAACATCATCCGCATAGCCGACCAAGCACGACTCATCTGGGATCTCAAGTCTCAGTAGCCCATCGTAAGACACGTTCCATAAGTTCGGACCAAGGATAGATCCCTGGGCAATACCCGATGTAATTTCCATCCTTCGTTGGCCCTGTGTCGTGTCGTAGAGCAGGCTTCGGTCCTTTAGGTAGTTCCTCAAAAGCCGCATTAGATATTGTGGAACTTGAAAAGAGTTTTCCAGCGTATCAAGAATATCCACCCATTTAGCGGAGTTGAAGGCGTTCCTGACATCGAGTCTCAGCAACAGGACGATCTGATCCGACTCTTGGTGCGACTATATGCCTGTGCCTTTGGACTGCCTTCACCACCTCTGCCATTGCATCAATGGTAGAACGTCCTGCTCTAAAGCCGTACTGCGGAGGTGATTGGTCCCCAGCAGACCGAATCACGTCAGTGAGTCTTCCCTTGATGAGTTTCTCTAGCATTTTCCCAGCCGTGTCTAGCATGCATAACGGGTGGTATGCAGACGGCGATTTGGGATTTCCTTCTCCTTGCTGACCAGCACAAGCCTCGCCACCTTCTATCGTATCGGAAAAACTCCATCCCGAAGGCAAGCGTTGAATGTGCTGAGCAGCAAGTTAGGACAATGCAGCATTGAAAAAAGAATTGGTGCTTGCCGATCGGAAAAACAAAAATGAAATTCGTCGTGTTGAGAATAAATTAAGTCGCCGGACTCTCCTTGAGGGCTCTTTGACGGAAATTCGATTTACTCCAGAGTTTGCTAATCAAACGTTGGCGGGTTTGCGAGGGCATTTAGTTCGATACTTGTTGCGTCCTAAAGACTGTTTTCTTGGCCGAGGCGCCTAAGAGTCCACAGTGGATGTGGATTTGATTTGGGAGGACACATTCATAACGTGTTGAGGATGCAAGGAACTATTAATATGCGCAGTAATGGAAACTTCTTTATTTCCAATAAAGTGTATGTAATAGTATGCCTTCGTTGCAAGGCAACAAATCATGGTTGAACGCTAATTGTGTTCTCGAGGTATGATCTTCATCTATTTTGAAAGGCAAATATCTCAAAGACTTTTCTACATCAGATATCTGGCCTCAGATTTGTGTCCCGAGTAAATTACGATCTCATCAATGCGATTCAGCATAAGTGTACCAAGACTACTGTGGCCTTGAATTAAATTTCATACTTTCTCTTGTCAGATTTCTCATTGTATATAATTCTTATGCCTCGTAACATAATAAATATTGGGTAGTCTAAGAAGTATTTTTTGTCACTAGATGATGATCGTTGTCCCATACTAATCAGATTGAGTCAAACTAATATGCGTTTGAAAGGTTACATTCCAGTTTACAATTTTCATAGGGATAGCTTTGTATTTCGTCATTCGTGTCAAAAGTTGTATTCATTCAAAAATGAGTGAAATTTCTCAAAAAATCATTATAAAGGGTTGTCCAACCAAAACACCTGATGTTAATTGTAGATAAAACAAAAAGAATTATTTTAATATTTTTATTATAATAGAAGGATTTATGACAATTATGTGTGTAACAAAATATTGCCCAAATGCTCCCCATGGCTATGGTGGCATACTTCTATCCGATGGTTCATATTTTCAACGACTCTGAGACATAATTGAGGTTCAATGTCGTTAATGTACTGAATTATCTCCTCCTTTGGCTCTTGAAATGTTCTTAGCTTATTGACGTACACTTTTTTTTAATATCCCCAGAGAAAAAAGTCCAACGTTTTCAAATCACATGATCGTGGCGGCCAATTAACATCGCCACAACGTGAGATAACACGGCCATTGAATATCTCGTGCATTGTTTCATTGGCTGTGTGGCAAGTGTTACTATCTTGTTGAAACCATATATCGTCCATGTCCATAATCTCAATTTCTGGCCACAAAAAGTCCGTTATCATCTTGCAATAGCGTACACCATTCACGACAACTGCTTTGCCGTCGCCATTTTCGAAGAAGTATGGCTCGATGACACCGCCAGCCCGTAAGCCGCACCAAAAAGTGACTCTTTGTGGATGCATTGGCTTTTCAACAATTGGTCGTGGATTCTCGTTTGCCAGAACGTGGCGATTCTGCTTGTTAACGAATCCACTAAGTTGAAAATGTGTCTCGTCGCTGAAGGTGATTTTCTTTGTAAAGCCACCATTCCCTTCTGTCTGTTCAGCCAACCATCCGGCGTATTGCTGACGCTTGAAATGGTCAGTAGGCTTCAGCTCTTGAGTCGAACTGAACCTTGTAAGCGTGTAAATTCAAATCTTTACTCAAAATTCGCATCAGTGATGTTCGTGAGATGTTCAATTGTTGGGCACGACTACGAGTCGAGGTTGACAGCTCTTCTGCCACACTATCGCGAACAACAGCAATGTTTCCCACAGAAGGAACTAGGTGAGCAAACACAAGTGATTTCCTAAGGATCTGATTTGCTGAAATTTCCGCACAATTCTCCCGATTGTGGACTCATTAGGTCGATTATGCTGACCAAAAAATCACGAAGTGCACGAAATGCATTTTGATTTCAACGCCCACTTTCGTAAAAGGCTTCAACAACCTTAACACGTTGCTCATTTGTGTGCCTCTCCATGATTGAATCTGTCAAACACTGAAACAAAGAAATGTCATATTAAGTTGGGCGAAAAACTTGACGTTAAGGCGTGACTCACAATTAACATCGCACATTATGGTTGGACCACCCTTTATTCTACAATATCACTACGATTAAGGTGAGAACGCATACCAGGCTCGTGAAATAATTTGTGGTGCCTACAGTATCAAAAAACACAGCCAAAAGTTGGTTCGCTTGCTTTCGTTCTGGAGGTTTTAATGTCAAAAATGCACCTCGCTCAGGTCGACCAATCACCGAAAAAGTCGATGAAATCTTTCAAAAATTGAAGAAGACCGACATATAAGCAGCCATGACATTGCTAAGAAACTGAATATCCATCACCAAATAGTTTTGAATCATTTGCGTAAGGTTGAATACACAAAGAAGCTCGACCTTTGGGTACCGCATGAATTAACCCAAAAAAATTGGATCGACCGAATTTCCAATTGCAAAATGCTAATAACACGCGACAAAATCGAGCCATTTTGGAGAAAATCATTACAGACGATGAAAAATGGGTAAGATACGAGTATCTCATCCGAAAAAGATCATGGTCAAAAAAGGCGAATGATCACAAACTACTTCAAAGCCAGGATTGACACCAAATAATGTTATGCTGTGTGTATGGTGGGATTGGAAGGGAATTGTATATCATGAGCTGCTAGAGCCTGGCCAAATACTCAATTTGGCTCTGTATTGTCAGCAATTAACCAGATACTAACAAGCAATTAATAAAAACTGGCCAGAATTGATCAATAGAAAGGGCATTGTCTTCCCTCATGACAATGCCAGACCACACACATCTTTGATGGCCCGGCAAAAATTGACAAAGCTTGGCTGGGAAGTTTTGATGCATCCTCCATATAGTCCAGACCTTGCACCATCAGACTACCATTTGTTTCGGTCTCTGCAAAACTTCCTTAATGAAAAGAAATTCGCTTCAAAAAGGGACTGTGAAAATCACTTGGCCAAATTTTTCGCTGATAAACCACAGAAGTTCTACACAGATGGAGTAATGGCTCACCCAAAAAATGGCAAAAGGTCAGATAATAATGGAAAATATGTACTTAAATAAAATCCATTTTAAAGTAAAGGAATATTCTATTGAAAAGTGACAAAAAGGGCTCAATGTTTTTCGACTTACCAATATTTATTTATTTGTTTTGCCAAACAGGACATATCCTTATAGCATAAAATTAGACAAAAAGAAACCTTGTGAACAATACATTTTCTTGGTATAGTAATTTTTACGTACAATTATATAATTATAGTGAGGAATGAAAGGATTTCAGGATATTATTTTTATATGAGGTTTTGGAAATGGACGGGGAGTAATATTTACTAAACTTGTTGAATGCCTTACAACATCTGTTTATTGGCTCATTGTCTGCATAAGTAGTGTGATGGTGACCTACGGTAAGCATTGGTGAAAGTCTTGTGATTCTTAGGGGTTCAGTGTCTCTGAGGACATCGAATGCTAGACATGCAGACATCATTATTCTCCTAGAATCTAGTGATGCCATATTTAGCATATGGAGCCGATAGTTATATGATGGTAGGCTATGGAAGTTTCTAGGGCCGTAAAGGGATCTGAGGGCAAAAGAAGAAATTGTTTCTGAAGCGATTCTAGCCTGTCAGCGTGAATATCAAAAAAGGAGCTCCAAATCAGGCTGGCATATTCAAGAATAGGGCGTAGGTACTAATGAGACATATAATGATTTAGTAATCCGAATATTCTTGAATTCTTTTGCTCTTTGTTTGATGAATCCTAGCATCTTATTAACCCTGGAATTAACTCCATCATACTGAAGTTTAAAACGAAGCTTGGACTGTAGAAACATCATATCGGATAGAGATGATATGACGTGGTAAACTTTAAGGTCATCGGCATAAAAAAAGATGAGGTACATCATGTAAAACTGCTGAGAGATCTGATATGATAATATTAAACAAAAGAGGCCCAAGATGACTTCTCTGAGGAACCCCAGAGAAGGCCTGAATTTGTTTCGATAATCGTCCTTGAAATTTGACAACTTGAAGGCGGTCTTTAAGGTGAGAATGGATACAACTGAGTAAATGGCCAGTAATTCCAAAATTACGGAGCTTGCCAATCAAAACTTTATGATTTACATGATCAAATGCTTTGCTAAAATTGGTATATATTGCATCAATCTGGAGACCCTTTTCCATCTCACACAGAATACTTGATGACATGATGAGAATATTGGTGTTAGTAGATCTATTTTTTCTGAACCCATGCTGCTCTTCATTAAGCCGCGGTTCTTGTTGCAAAGTATTTGTTCAAAAAGCTTTGGAATGGATGATAATATGGCAATACCTCAATTTAATATAATTTTGAACGCACCGTATATCATTCTTCTTATGGATTTGTATTAAATAAGAAGATTTTCAGTAAGAAGGAAAGATGCCACTAGCGAGTGATTTGTTGCAAATGATTGAGAATAGCCTGGTTAATTGTTCTTTGCACTGGATTAGAAAACTAGGAGGAATAAGATCAGGACCAGGTCCCTTATTGGCGTCCAAATTGACAATCGCATAAGCAATTTCTTCCTCAGAAATTGAAACTTAATGTTGTAGAGCCATTTCCGAAACGAGGATTACAATAAACTTCTTTAAACTAATTTGCAAAAAACCTGCAGATTTGCTCAGAGGAACAAGGAACTGAATCCTTGAAAAACATAGATGAAGGGTAGCCTTGAGTCTTACGCTTGAAGCATGGGCAACGTTTAATCTTCAGTAGCTAAACATATTTGCGAACGACATCAAATTTAATGGGACGATCTCACGGTATCGAAGGAAGAAAGGAAAAATTGATGTATCCAATCATTGTGGATTATGAGGCAGTCAATCAAGACAAGACTCAACGATGACCTGGGTAATGGATACTCTGGTCTTCTGAATTTAGTGAAATATTTGTGGGTTTTCTTATTTTATTTCTTTTCTTTTTGTACGATCGCACTTATTAAAAATAAAAATAAATGAGGAATAATAATAATAACAGAAACAATAGAATCAAAGTAATCTTCTTCTTTGTAGCACTACAGCCCCTCTTGGGACTTTGCTTAGAGATAGTTAGAGTATCTCATTTTCATGACCGTATGAATCAAAGTAATACTAAAATAATAAAAAAAAATATCATTCTTCTCAGCACTACAGCCCCTCTCGGCCCTTCGCTTCCTGCGAATTGCGCCTTCAACTGTCTCTGTCCATTGACTGCGTCCTCAAACTTTGAAATTCGAGCATCGATGAACCGTCTTTTTCAACTGAATCAGACCAGCGCTTTCTTGATTTCCCCACTCGTCTCCGGCCTTCTGTTCTCCCAACGAATACCTCTTTGGGTATGCATTGCTCATCCATACGATTCATGTATCCAGCTCATTGCAGCTTCCGCAGTCTTACAATCGAACCGGAGGTTCGTCAACATTTTCATACAGCTCATGGTTGTATCGAATTCACTATTCGTTCAAAGGCGTTCAATATATTTGTGGACGCTTGGGTTAGAGTCCATATTTTACACCCATAGCATAACACAGGTCTCATCACAGATTCGTATACTTGGAGCTATGTTTTCCTGTATATGCAGCTGGTTTTCAAGATCGTCAAAACTGAATAAAATATATTATTTGCAAGCTGTATTCTTTGGCGTTTTTCGTCTCTTTGTAGTAAATTTAGGTAGTTAAATGTCCGTGAAGGACTGCAGCAATAGTCTGCTGCCTTGATAAAAGAGGATGGTGGAATCTGCCGAGATTGGCCTTGTTTAAGGACGCGCTTTGTGGAGTCGTAGGTTGCGTTCTTTTTCCCAGCAAAAGACCCACTACAAAAAAATTTCGCATTTACGAATTGAAACGATATAATGCGGATTGAGTGGTGTCGAGGCCGAGGTAACCTACAAGGATTGAAATTGCTTATAGCCAGGAACAAACTGGGTCGGGAAAAAACAGTTGGACTTAAGCAGATTTTGTTCTTACCCAAGGTACTTATGGTCCACAAATAAGAGTGGGGCATCCGGGCGGTTATTATTTTATTTTTTATTTTTATTTTTTACTTTTTTAGGATGAAGTATTTCTAACACAAATACCGAAGTTAAATTAATCGTGAATGGATCAACTCACTGTATGCTTAAGCATGTAAATATTTGAATATGATTGTTTCCTGTTCATTTGTTTTCTTTTTAATAACCAAGAAGGGTATTTACCCGACCTCCTAATGAGCGTACGTAGACGGGGTGGGCGAACCTATTCAAATGTTTATCGACTCTTATCTTTGAATTGACAAAAATACGCACTTGCATATTTTTTAGGGCTTTGTACTAAAATACAAAACCCTATTGCAATCACGACCTGTGTCCGTCTGTACGTCCGGCCGTCTGTATATCACAGCACTTTTTCTCCGAAACTGTAAAGGCTGCAGCCATGCAACTATGTAGAAAGGTCAGAAGTGGTGACTTCTTGAAAATTCATGGGTGGAAAAATTTTTCAAAGGTGTTTAAGGGAGTCTACTAAATACGTAAAACATCCAAAGAAATTTCCGATAATATCCAAGAATCAGCTCACGATTTGTGCACGGGAGTGGTGTTTCGCGATAAAAGTTACCGAAAAACCTATGCTGGATTTACCACGAAGTCTTTAAAGATGATTTGGGAACAGTGTGATGAAGTGAAATACATAACAAGTTGTAATGGCGTAACAACCCAAATAGCTCGTGGAACTTGTCGGAAAAGGACAACCCTGGATGTTGATCTGTTGACGCGTTCTAAAGAAAACTCCGAACTACTATTACAAGCAGAGGAACTCAACGGAAATGTCGTTCAAGAAAAGTAGTAATATTCATTTATTTATTTATAAATTTCAGAAATCAACTTACAGATTAATAGTCTAATTACAAGTCAACCAATATAATATATAAATACAATCATATGAATTCAGAATATGGCAGAAATTAAAGAAAAAATATCACAATACGATATTGAAAATTAAGGTTTAAAGGAATATTTATAAATTTGATTTTTCATTGAAGTTTTGAATACGCCAAGAGACTGTGGTAGAGGACCAAGACTTCGCTGGTTGTGCATTTAAGGTAAGCGTAGCAAAGGAGAGTGGAAGAAGGTGTTAGTACGTGCATACGGAACCTGAAATTGAAGCGAGGATCTATTAGGGTGAGCCGCGTTGAATGTATTTATTTGCCTGCATAAATTTTGAGGTAAAAGGCTATGCTGAAGCTTAAACAAAAGACATTCGTCAAGGAAAGATCGTCTGGACTCAAGGGTAGGAAGGTTCGAAGTATGTAGTCGGTCATCATAAGGGGGGTAAGGAAGGTTGAATTTGAAGGATAGAGACCGTGTGAATCTGCGTTGAACTGACTCAAGAGCATCAATGTGCTTCCTGTGGTATGGACTCCGAATTTGGAAACAGTACTCCAAATGACTACGTACTAGTGAGAAGTAAAGACACATACAGGATGTGATATGTTGAAATGACGAAACGGATCGTAAAATAAATCCAGTTAAGCTAAGGTTTTCTTAATAATTAGAGCAATGTGGAGATCAAACTTCAGTTTACAATCGAAAAGCACACCAAGATCCTTGAAGGAGGTTACATTCCTCAAAGGGGTACCAACAAGCCTATACGTTGAGAGAAGAGGACATTTTTAACAGGAGAATGTCATCTGATAGTATTTGAAAACATTTAAGCAGAGATGGTTTGATTCACACCAGTCACTGAGACGCTGAAGATCGGTTTGGTCCACGTCTAAAAGGGAATTAATAACTCGAAAAATCTTGAAGTCATCAGCATAAAAGGGACAGGGGGATGTGATAACAGAAGGTAGATCATTGATAAAATGTAAAAATAGTATAGGGCCAAGTATTGAACCTTGCGGAGCTCCCGAGCTCGAGTCAAAAGAAGAAGAGAAGCAAAAGTTTAAAATGACTACACATTGACAATTCAGGACATAGGAGAGACGCCAAGAATAGAGGCAACTAGATACATTGAACCCTAAAAGTTTCTCAAATAGGAGAGAGTGATCCACTGAATCAAAGGCTTTAGGCAAATCCGTAAAAATAACGTCCACTTGTTGTTGTTGATCGAGGGCAGTTGCAATATGATGGGTAAAAGAAAGTAAATTTGTAAGGGTAGATCTGCCTCTGACAAAACCATGCTGTTGGTCTACTAAAGATGGGAGGACAAGTGAATGCTGCAAATCAAAAACTATCTTTTCAAGAACTAAAGCAAGGAAGAAGGGAAATAGGACGATATTACGATCACTAGATTTGAAAATGGGAAAAATGTGGGCAATTTTCCATTAGGCGGGGGAACCCCACAGGATAAACTCAAGTTAAAAATAATTGAAAGGGAAACACAAAGCAAAGAAGATAAAGATTTTGCTAGAAAATTTGGAATGCCATCAGGGCCCACACTGGTGCTGTTGTCAAGATTATTTAAGAGTTGCCCAACCTGCAAGGGTTTCGTACGAAAATTAGTAGAGGAAAAATCACAAGAAGATTGATTGAAGGAAGGGGAGTGCTTGACCCTGCCAAAAAAGAAAGAAAAGTAAGAAGCGTAAAGTTCACAAGATTCTTGAGGAGAAGACGATATCATATTATAGATCAGAAAAGCCAGACAAGCGGTAATATCGTCGTTCTGACCCATAGGCAATTTTAATCTTTGGTTTTTCAAATGACGTACACTTTTAACATTGGCCACATAAATTCCATTGCATATCTCCAGTCAGTATTTGTATTGTGTTCATAAAAATTGGATGAATCGAAACTGGTCTCCGTTGTAGGGAAACGACCCCACCTTTACGCTACCCGTGTTGTATTTTCAAAGTATATTTTTCAAACACTTTCATCCAATTACATCCAGAGGAAAAGGGCAGAGTCAAGGTTGAGAATTTAGTTTAGTTTTTTTTGAAACGATTCTCAAGAATGTATGCTGGCTTCTTGCAAATTTCATTTGCATTCGAAAATAAATGACGAAAATAAAGCAAATAATTCATTTCCAATTTTTTTGACATTAATTTCAAAATAAAATTGACTTGTCATCATTGACTTTTTCAAAAAAAAAAAACCAATTGAATAACTGATACTTGAATAAATGTATTTATTCTTCCATAGAATATAAACATTGAAATGATTGCTCAAAATTGGGGTTAATCAATGATAGAATATGATTTAAAACATTCAAATTGGATTATTTTAAATTGTTTTAAAAATCGTAACAATTAACGAAATGTATTGAAAACAGTGCAAATTGTACCAACAGAAATTTACACTGCACAAATATGTAATATTTGCAAAAGAAACATTTTTTTTTGAATGTTAATATTTAGAAAAAAAAATATTTTTTTTTGTAAAAAAATTTTTTTTTTGGAAATTTTTATAAGATTTTCATTATTTCAGAACATTCAATGACTTATTACTGCTCTGATATTAATTCAGTAAAATATGTTGCAGCTCTTTTTATTTTTCAAAGAAAATTAGAATAATCTCAATAGAAGTGAAATTTTCCAACAATCTGTTATTTAAATGTAAAGATATTAATAATCAGTTTTTGTTCAACATTTTTTTTTCTTGATAAATATGACATATTTAAAATCCTGTAGATCTTAAAAAAAAAATAAACAAGAGACAAGAAAAACAAACATATCGCATGAAAAACGAATTGAACATTTTTTTTCGTAAATATTCCATTTAAAAAATAATTTAAAGAAAAATAGATAAATATTTCGTTTGAGACATTTTGCTGAATGTTTATTGTTTGCTTATAGAATTTTCAAGAAAAGAAGTAAATAAATATATATATACATGTGGCGATTCCCTTATTATGTCTTTTTTAATTATTTTTTTAACTCAATTTTAATTCAATTGTTTTCGAATTTTCGAAACAACTTAAATATTTACACATTATATAATTCCGATAAAAGAGTAACCTAAGTAAAAAACTTTTTGACACTTTTGAATAATTTTTGTTAGATTTTTTCACGCTATTGTAGACGACGGTTGTACAACAATTTTAAACAATAATGTTAACTTTAAATATCAAATTAATTGACATTATAATTAATAATTAGACAAAATAAATGTTATATAGATTTCAAACGGAGAAATTATCTTTCACTGTAGAAAAAGAAGTTTTCCCATTTCAACAAAGGAACAAACTTCCATACTGGTGACCACCGACAAGGCACAAGCGCCTTATGCCAAAGGGGCACAATCTCCGGATAAACCAAAGCCGCCACAAGGGCCCCAATCTCCAGATAAAGACACCATAAGGACCACGATCTCCGGATAAACCAAAGCCGCCACAAGGGCCACAATCTCCAGATCGGCCCAAACCACCAAAGGGGCCACCAAATCCAGATCGACCAAAACCTCCACAAGCCGCAATTTTCAGATCGACCAAATCCACTACAATTGCCACCCTCTTTGGATCAACCAGGGCCACCTGAAGAATGCACATTACAAACAAACAAGGAAGTGAGGATTTGCCTACCCTTGACATATATCGAAGAATCTTAACGAAATTTATCAGCTGAGAGACGACACCCTACACAGTGTATAAAGTTATAATATTTTTTTTTTAACGATGCATACATTCAAAACAACGATTGTAAACTAACGAACAGATTACCATACTATCATCACCACCATACTGGTGACCACCGACAAGGCACAAGCGTTTTCCACCAAGAAATTTTACCATCACCATACTAGTGATCACCGACAAAGCACAAGCGCCTTCTATCACAAAGTGTGATCATCACCATACTGGTGACCATCCACAGGGCTCAAGCGCCGATTTACATTTTCAAAGCAAGTTGAAGAAACTATTATAAGGATTATTTATCTTCCTTCGGAGTTCAGGTATTTAATGAACAAATCTCCATACATTTTAGTTCGCAAAAAGGAAAAGGTATATCCTACGACGGGGGGGATACACCCGCCTAGAGGCACCCTTCAACCCCTAGGTTTTGTTTAATTTACAAATCAAATTTTATATCTTGAAACGGACCTGAATTCGTGACCCGAATCTGACAAAGCAAATTAAAGAAGCTTCAGACGGTGTCCTAGATATTTTACTGGTGCAAGTAAATATCGATCACAGCGACAGCATTGGAGTTTCAACTTGATCTTTTGAAGCAAGTTACGAATCAATCGCAATTTTCATCGTCAATCAATTTTCGTCAATTCATTCGATTGATTGTATTGGAGGCTTTCAGATTAAGTCAATATTTATTGTAAAGAATGCTCCTTTATTTTTTTTTATCCTCAATTCACATATATATTTGCTACATTCAATTAAATAATTTCAAAGTACATAATTATTAAATTCCCTTTTAGTTCGCGAAAAGGAAAAGGTAAATCCTACGACGGGGGGATATATCCGGATAGATGCACCCTTCAACCCCTAAGTTTTATTTACAAAGTTTTAACAACTATATTAATTTAGCAAATTTTAAAAAAATTTCTAAAATATTTCCAAGTTTATAAATATGCCGGATCAAAGTGAAGAAATCTTTAGAGATGCTGTCAATGTCCCCAACATCAGAGACAACGTCCTCATTTCAGCCCCACCAGCAAGTAATGGGGATAATAAATTCCCCAAATAGATCTATCTATGCAGTTTCTGTGAAAACGTGTCCTTTTTGGAAGCGATTCCCTGAGGCGTGCTTCCTTCAGCTTGAAAGTCACTTTGACCAAGCAAGAATCACCTTAGAACAAACCAAATTCAACCATTTGCTCTCGGCTCTTGACCAGGATCTTTTTAGGCTTGTTAGTGACCTGGTGTCATCACCCCTGCCTTCTGATTCTTATTCAACGTTCAAAAGAGCCCTAACTGAAGACTTTCTATTTCGGAATCTGAAAAAATGAAACAAGTTCTGACTGATCTTACTCTTGGGGATAACCTCCCCTCGTAGTTATTACGTGGCATGAAAACTAAAAACGAAGGACGTTTCATATGCAGGCCGTTCTAGCTTGTTATCTAGATTCTCTGGATGAAACGGCAATCTGCGCTGATAAAATTCACGAGATTCCAAGTCCTTCCTCAGTCTGTTCTCTATCGTCAATTAATTCTGCGGTTCCAAATTCAAATAATCTAAATTCTTGTGTAATCAATCAGCCGAATACTGATTTAGTGAGGGAGCTTACAGCACTCGTTTCAAATCTCTCGTTGGAAGTACATTCTCTGAAGTCTCAAATAGCAAATTTAAATAGATTTAGAAATTCGAGCAGAGACAATAATTTCCGGAACCGTTCTGGATCAAGAACTCCTATTCCAACTCACGAGACAAATATATGTTTCTACCTTAAAACTTTTGGTTCAAATGCACGCAAATGTAAACATCCTTGCAAATTTTCACACGCCCCACTAAATCATAATCAAACTTTAAACTAATGGGCGTATCCTCGACAACGGCCCCGGATACAAACAGCCGTAATAGCCGTTTAGATATTTTTGACCCCTTATCGAGGTTGATTTTCAGGATCAGAGGTTTCTGTGTTACTAAGTAGCAACAATAAAACTAAAACTCATGATAACAATTTTTATCTTACGGCTGCAAGTGCAACTCGCATTAAAACTTTTGGTTATAAAAAAGTCACAATCAGTTTCGGTCTTAGACGAAATTTCCCTTGGAGTTTTATCGTTGGAGATGTAATAAAACCTATTATTGGTGCAGATTTCCTAAAACAATTTGGTCTTATTGTAGACATTAAAGAAAGATCACTAATTGACCCGTTAACGAAAATTGCCTCTAAAGCCAAAGTTTTTCAACAACTTTTTGAATCTCTATCAATTTTATTAGCTGCATCCAACAATTTCAAGTTCAATGAGTTATTAAAACAGTTTAGCAATATTATCGTTGATGATGGAACTCTTAAGCCAATTAACCATTCGGTTACTCACAAAATTATAACGTCCGGTCATCCAATTTCTTCAAAAGTTAGAAGATTAAGTGGCGACAAAATGCTTGCAGCTGGCATGTGCCGTCCTTCAAAAAGCCCATGGTCTTCACCGTTGCACCTGGTTAAAAAGAAAAATGGTGAAAGGACCATGTGGTGATTACAAACGACTAAATAGCATCACCGTTCCTGATAATTATCCACTGCCTCAAATTCACGCTGTTGCAAATTATCTTTTCGGAACTCAAATCTTTTCCATTCTAGATCTAGTCAAGGCATATCATCAAATTCCTGTCGAAGAATCGGATATAGATGAAACCGGAATTCGCACACCTTTCGGATTATTTGAATTTCGTCAAATGACCTTTGGATTATGTAACACTGCTCAGACATTTCAAAGATTTATTCACAGCGTTCTTAGAGATTTATCTTTCTGTTTTGTTTACCTTGACGACATTCTTAGAGCATCTAAAGACGAAAATGAACATCTGGCCCATTTAAAAACTCTTTTTGAACGACTTCGGGAGTTTGGCTTAACGATAAACTTAAAGAAGTGCAACTTAATGAAAGCAGAGGTAAAATTTCTTGGTCACTTCATCAACTCTCTAGGCTTAAAGCCTTAACTTGAACGAGTTTCTATTATAAAAAATTTTCCCAATCCAGAAACCGTTAAACAATTGAGACGATTTCTCGGGTTGATTAACTTTTATCGACGTTTCATCCCAAATGCTGCAGATATCCATCGCCATATGAATAAAGTTTTAGTGGGAAAGAAAAAAGATGGCAATCGCAAAATTGATTGGGACCTTCTCGCTGAAGAAGCTTTTGAAAAATCAAAACATCAGCTATCCCAAGCCACTTTATTATATTTTCCTTCCTCAAACTTTTGACTTTCATTAGTGGTGGATGCTTCAAACTTCGCCATAGGCGGAGTTGTTCAGCAAAAAATTAATAATCAATGGCAACCACTGGGATTCTATTCAGTTAAACTCTCACCTTCACAGATGAGATACAGCGCTTATGATAGAGAACATCTTGCGATATACTATTCTATTAAGCATTTCAGACACTTGCTAGAATGTCGTCAGTTCACAATCTTTACTGACCACAAGCCTCTCATATACGCATTTCAACAAAATCAGGATAAGGCTTCTCCAATTCAAAATCGGCAGTCAAATTATATTGCTCAATTTTCAACTGATATACAATATATATCTGGCAACAGCAACGTTGTCACCGATACTCTTTCAAGAGTAGAATTGATTGAGTTGTCTTCAATCTTGGACATTAAGAAAATTGCTCATGCTCAACAAAACGATGCTGAACTAAATTCACTCCTTCAGAACCCATCGTTTTGTTTTAAAGAAGTCCCCATTTCAAATTCTTCCCTCGAAATTCTCTGTGATCATAGTCAAAGTTCAGTAAGACCCTTTATACCCGAGCAATTCAGGCAGTAGGTCTTCTATCGATTTCACAATTTACACCATTCCGGTATTAAAGCCACCATCAAAATATTAACATCCAAATTTCTTTGAACCAAAACGAAAGTAGACATTAACAAGTTGGGTAGACAGACCTATGCTCATGTCAGAAGGGTTTTGTACTCAACTTACAAAATGCAATAACCAGTAACGAATAAAATCAAGAAACATGTCATGTTCGAGGATCATACTATTATTAGCAAAGTTGAAAGAATTTTGACTTCTGAGGCATTTGTTATAGTTATACCCACAAATATCTCACTTGATAATTATTTCAGATTTTTTAAGATCACGGGTGTCCATTCGCGAGGGAGGAAACACATTTTTCATGTATTCCCCCCCCTCTGTGCCACCACTGAAGCAAAAACTGTCAGTTTAAGAACTGTTTTGAAAAGCTCTCATAGAGAACTTTTAGTTGATACTCATATCGGCTACCTTTCATGGAATTTTTTTTAGGGGCCACTCCTCTGTACTGTAACCATCGATTCATGGCCTGTTTTTTCGAATCTTAGAATGGTTACAAAGCCCTTTTGCTAGGAGCTCTCTCCTGCCTTTTCAACTTGTTTCAATTGTATGTACTCATCTTCATGATACCTATCATTCCTGAAATTTTCATGCAAATCCTAGCAAAGCTGTAGTGTGGAAGTCGGTAAAAAGCGCATATGGCTCCATAGTCATATGTTTCCATAATAATACAGGGCATATTCTTCTATAGTAATGGAGGAAAATTCAAATCGCTATAACTTCGTTAACTACTATTCGATCTTTATGAAACTTTCAGAAAAGGTCAATCTTATAAATAGTCATCTGTGTGTTATTGAATTTAAGGGTACCGTCTAGATTTTATTCAAGAAAACATAAAATCAATAAATCATACTATTACTAACAAATTTGAGTGAATTTCGACTTCTCATGTATTTGTTGTTGTTTTCCTCACAAAGGCCTACATCCATGATTTTTTTCAGATTTTTCGGATGGAAGGTGTCCAATCGCGAGGGGGGGTACGCGAAAAGCTCGTACTCAAAAGGCAGTTTTAAGACTTGTTTTGAAAAGATCTCGTTGAGACCTTTCCAATGACACCCTACTCGACTACCAATGGTGAAAATTTTTTTTAGGGGTCACCTCCCTATATGGGGAGACCCCCCTTAAACCACTTTGAAAAATTTTCCCACCATTGAACTTTCAAGAAGTCACCACTTCTGACCTTTCCACTAAGTTTCATGGCTGTAGCTTCTACGAGTATAGTTTCGGAGAAAAAGTGCTGTGACATACAGACGGGCGGACGGACGGACGGACGGACGGACAGACGGACACAGGTCGTGATTGCAATAGGGTTTTGTATTTTAGTACAAAACCCTAAAAATTGAGTCAGAGCTTGTCTCAATTGTCAATGAGCCAAAATTTCACATCATGTCTCTTCCCCATTATGTGCATTTGATACACCAGCGGAAAGATTCGAAGTTATTCATATGGATATAATCGGACCTTTCCCTATGGTCAATCAGTTCAAATACTGCCTAACAATTATTGACCGTATGACTAAATGGACGGAAGCCATTCCCATGATTGACGCTTCATCTCACTCAATAGTTCAAGCATTTTGTTCAAACTGGTTAGCACGTTTCGGTATTCCCAAATGTAAAATTACGGACCAAGGTCCACAATTTGAATCGTGGCTCTTTAAAGAACTTAGCATCAAACTTGGTTTTAAACGTAAGCGATCTTCATCATATCATCCGCAAACTAACGCTTTGCTCGAAAAATGGCATCGTACCCTGAAAGAAACACTTGTTTGTCAAGAGCAGCAATCTTGGTTCGAAGCATTACCTACGGTTTTGCTCGGACTTCGAACCACTCTCTACGAGTCATCCGGATTCACACCAGTAATGATGGTATACGGTGAGAACATCCACATTCCAGGCGAATTCTTTACCGAACCATCACAGAACAACCTTTCCAACGAAACTCTTGTGAACCAACTACAGCGTTTTATTCATAACATAAAACTTGTACAGGTTACTTCACACAACAAACACAAACCTTTTGTCTTCAAAGATTTCAATTCTTGTTGGGATGTTTTTATCCGAAAACCACCTATTCAGTCCTCTTTAACACAACCCTATGATGGTCCATATCCTGTTGGTCGAAACACTAAAATTTTTACTGTTAAGATAAAAAATAAAGATTTATCAATTTCAGTGGATCGGCTTAAACCAGCATACTTCTTCACAGATACAAATACCCTTAACACTGAAAATAGAAAAAGACAGCTTCCTTTTAATTTTGTGTATTTTATTTTTATTTTTCTTCTCGAAATCGATTTTCGACCGTAATCGTTCGGTCTTCTTCAGCGATTAATTTATTTTTACTCACATTCCTTCTTATATACTAGCTATATTTAAGGAAATTTACTCATAAAAAGGTAATTAGGGAAATTTGCTCAAGCTAATAAAAGGTAGGAAAGGTAATTTACAAAAGGAGAAGTTATAAAAATATTATTTTTACAAGATTCAGAAAAGATATTATTATTTAATTAATTTAAATAGCCATGATCTGCAGTTTCCGTCATCCCGATTCATCAACTTTTTCCTTTCCCGGGTAATTGCCAAGCTTTCCATCACATCCAATTTACGTATATCTCTAGTTTCCTTGATGACTACAGCGTCCTCCATTGTTATCTCGTGTCCCTTCGTGATAATATGTTCCGCTACCGCCGACTTGAAATTCGAAGTTCTTTCTTTCTTTCATGCTGCTGCTGTTTCGCCTAGATGATCCTTGATTCGCGTGCCGATGAGTCTCCTCGGTTGACCTATGTACACTTCTTCACAAGTGGGACATTCGATGCGATAGATACCAGGTTTTTCGTGTGGTTCGCGCTTGTCTTTCGTTGATCCGAGAACGTTTTTGAGCTGGTTCTTGCTGCTTGATTCGATTAACTGTACAGAATTGAGCCTGTTGATCCGATTGCTGATGCCTTCGTGATAAGTTAGAGCCTTCCAGTACGTTCTTTCGGTATTCGCATTTGCTAATGTTGATCGTCCCTGACGCTGTCTATTAATCTGGATCTTCTGTGCCATTCTCCTAATCGTCGAGCCCTTGAAGCCGTTTAGTCTGGTTGTCTCAACAATGTACCTCATCTCCTTTTCCTTAGCTTGCTTGCTTAGCGGCAAATCGAGCAGCCTGTGGATCATTGCTATGTACGGACAAACCTTGATTTGCTGCGGATGATTTGATGTATTTAGAATCGTCCTCTGTGTGTGAGTTGCTCCACAATTTCCGGTATACATCGAAAGTTATATTTGTTTGGGTCCTCCTTACTACTATATCTAGGAACGATAGTTTACTGTCTTTCTCTTCCTCCATCGTGAATACTTTATTCTTGTGGGCTCCATTCAGGTCAGCAAGCACCTTCTCCACGTCACTCCTGTTCACATATGCAAACTCATCGTCCGCGTCCGCGTCATGGCAAGGAATGATATAGCCGAGGCGATAAGGGGAGCGAAAAAGGTGGTAAACAGTGAAGAGGCGAGCATAGTTGCTGAACTGAAGAAGAAACCTGTTCACTTTGTCAAGGCAGATAAAGGAACCACAGTGGTAGTGATGGATAAAAGCAAGTATAATGAGGCGGTCATACAAAAGCTAAGCAGCGGTAATTTCTTCGAGCTACGCCGGAGCCCGTTAGAGGAATCCATGAAAAGATTCGAAAGGACAATTAAAAGTTGTGAGTCATTAATTGGCGAATTGACAAAGGTTAGAGTGAGCAACCCTACTTTGCCTAGGATGAAGTGTTTGCCAAAAATACACAAAGAGGGGAACGAAATGCATGAGATTATTTTGGCCGTAAATGCACCGACCCAAAAACTGGCAAGATGGTTGGTGAACGAATTTAAGGGAATGACCCAAATGAATGGTAGATCTGTAAAAAACAGCAAAGAATTCTCCGAGAAAATCCTGAAGTTTGGCCCACCAGCGCAAGACGAAATTATGGTGTCTTTCGACGTGAAATGCTCAATTCCCGAGTATTCTGGTGATGGAGACACTGGGATATATAGAAGAATGGCTTTCTCACCAAGAAAACTCATAATCTTGGAAAATTAAAACTAGGCAGTATATCCAACTTGCGAGATTTTGCATGATCGAAAATTATTTTACCTTTCGGGGGAAATTTTATAAGACGGAAGGTGGAGTAGCGATGGGAAATCCACTTTCATCATTCTTCGGCGAAATATTTATGACAAAACTAGAAGACGGACTGCAGGAGAAAGGCCAGTTACCAAAACATTGGGTCCGATATGCGGGCGATGTGTTTGCATATGTGAACAGGAGTGACGTGGAGAAGGTGCTTGCTGACCTGAATGAAGCCCACAAGAATATAGTATTCACGATGGAGGAAGAGAAAGACGGTAAACTATCGTTCCTAGATATAGTAGTAAGGAGGACCTAAACAAATATAACTTTCTATGTATACCGGCAAGCAACTCACACACAGAGGACGATTCCAAATACATCAAGTCATTCGCAGCAAATCAAGGTTTCTCCGTACATAGCAATGATCCACAGGATGCTCGATTTGCCGCTAAGCGAGCAAGCTAAGGAAAAGGAGATGAGGTACATTGTTGAGACAGCTAGACTAAACGGCTTCAAGAGCTCGACGATTAGGAGAATGGCACAGAAGATCCAGATTAATAGACAGCGTCAGGGACGATCAACATTAGCAAATGCGAATACCGAAAGAACGTACTGGAAGGCTCTAACTTATCACGAAGGCATCAGCAATCGGATCAAGAGGCTCAATTCTGTACAGTTAATCGAATCAAGCAGCAAGAACCAGCTCAAAAACGTTCTCGGATCAACGAAAGACAAGCGCGAACCACACGAAAAATCTGGTATCTATCGCATCGAATGTCCCACTTGTGAAGAAGTGTACATAGGTCAACCGAGGAGACTCATCGGCACGCGAATCAAGGATCATCTAGGCGAAGCAGCAGCAGCATGAAAGAAAGAAAGAACTTCGAATTTCAAGCCGGCAGTAGCGGAACATATTATCAAGAAGGGACACGAGATAACAATGGAGGACGCTGTAGTCATCAAGGAAGCTAGAGATATACGTGAATTGGATGTGATGGAAAGCCTGGCAATTACCCGGGAAAGGAAAAATTTGATGAATCGGGATGACGGAAACTGCAGATCATGGCTATTTAAATTAATTAAATAATAATATCTTTTCTGAATCTTGTAAAAATAATATTTTTATAACTACTCCTTTTGTAAATTACCTTTCCTACCTTTTATCAGCTTAAGCTTAAGAATGTGAGTAAAAATAAATTAATCGCTGAAGAAGACCGAACGATTACGGTCGAAATCGATTTCGAGAAGAAAAATAAAAATAAAATACACAAAATTAAAAGGAAGCTATCTTTTTCTATTTTCAGTTGGAGTATTTTGTGAAGGTGAAAATGAATTCGATTACAAATACCTTGAACACATCTTTTATAACACAGGATACTGATGACAAAAAACAAAAAAAGACACGTTAGTTTCATTACCACCACTTTCAACCCAGCCTGACAGCTTGCTGGTAGGGGGGTGTGTGGCGATTCCTTTATTATCTATGCCTTTTTTAATTATTTTTTTAACTCAATTTTTAATTCAATTGTTTTTGAATTTTCGAATTTTCGAAATAACTTAAATATTTACACATTATACAATTCCGATAAAAGAGTAACCTAAGTAAAAAACTTATTGACACTTTTAAATAATTTATGTTAGAGTTTTTCACGCTATTGTAGACGACGCTTGTACAACAATTTCAAATAATAATTTTAACTTTAAATATCAAATTAATTGACATTATAATTAATAATTAAACAAAAGAAAATGTTATATGGATTTTCAACGGGGAAATTATCTTTCATTGTAGAATAAGAAGTTGTAAAACTTAAAAATTAAGTAAGTTTCTGAACGAAGAAGGGTAACAACATTGAAGACAAAAAAAAACCAAAGAAAATGAAGAACACGCTTATGTTTTATTGTTTGACTTCGGTTCCTAAAAAAATACAATGAATTGTTAAACATGAAAAAACTAGGTCTTTCCACTTCGTTCTACTTGACTGGCTATAGGACCCGCATCGATGTCAGGATCCTCCACTAATATGGGCTTTATTGTTAACAGGGGCTCTTGCCGGGTCGAGTGGCCTTCCGCTCGCGTGCCCTTTTATGGTATAGATTCGATCACATAATTCTATAACATAAGTTGGTCACGTCCAAATTTCTCATTTGACGGGAAAATTCATGCAAATTATGTTTGTATGAGTTTTCCACTCAAATGGGGAATATATAGCCACGTCTACGTTTGGATCTTGATCCAGTTGGGAGGGTGCGAGGGACACCACCTCCATCTGGATGTCCCACTCTTATTTGTGGGCGATAAAGATCGTCGTTAATGACGAAGTCTCCGCCAGTCCGTCCGTTTTCGCTCGGCCCAATTTGTTCTTCGAACAAACATTGCAACCCTTAGTAGGTTACCTCGGCCTCGACAGCAGTCGATTGGCAGTCGACCCTTTCAATTCGTGAATGTGAAATATTTTTGTAGTGGGTCCTTGTGCTAGGGGGAAAGAACCCGCCCCACGACAGCAACGCTAGCTTGCCAGCGCATTCACGTGTCCCCAGACAAGGCCAATCTCGGCGGATCTTAACATCCTCTTCCGCTGAGGCAGCAGACCATTGCTGCAGTCCTATACGGACATTATCCAACCTACTTTCACTATACATTATCTGGAAGAATAGAAAAATACACACTGTATCCTAAAATATTTAACTTTTCATTGAGGTTATCACCTCTTTAAGGAGTTTTATGGAAGCAAGCAGCAATTCGCTTCAGCAAAACTGAAATTAATTAGTTGTATTGAATTTACATGGTCTGCGGCTCACAATTGCGCATATTCAAATTATTCTTTGCTCTAACCCTCAAAGTCTTAATTTTATGCATTCAAATTATACACTTTATTTAAATAGAATATCCCACGCCGTTTCCAAATCGTTTAGTGTCGCTATGCTTTCATTTCAAAAGAAAATCATTTTCATTCATAACGTGTTAATTTTCGTCTTGAAAAGAAAAATGTTTCATCGAGCTCATAACTCTTAAGCGAAACTGAGCACCAACGGAGTGGTAGGTTTCGACCAGCTCAACCAGAGATAACCACCTACTGGCTTAGTACATTGAAATTTTCGCTGGTATAAATCAAATTGTCAAGCAGTTTTCCACATGGCTAATTAATGGCGACATGGCGTGCCATTGAACGCAGCCATTGTTTCCTTCGGCCTACCACGCTATTATCGTGTAACCGCGATGCTAAGCAAAAGAACCGCCCGCATATTATCATATCCATGAAATGGGTAGAGCGAAAAAAAGAATAAATAAAAAGAAAGTTCGTGGTGTCACGGTAGGCAATCGCATTAAAATGATAGAAGAGTATATAGACTGGGCTTTTTGGTAGATAATGGATGGGCTTGACCGAGCCCAACTGCTGCGAAGGGAAATCAGTGAAACCTTTAATTTCAGCACAATGATCAACTAAACCTTCACAAATTCACGCTTAGTAATTAAATGCACACAAGTTATTTCTGACCCACGAGCAAAAGCATGTGAGTAGAGCAAGAAGTATTGAGGCAATGCTAATTACGGGTTAGTATAGGTTGAGAAATTTTTTTTTGTTTCATTCTGCAATCAATAATTAATTGAGAAATTAAGAAACCACCAAGCAACACTCGTGCACCCTTAAAATCAAACCAATCTGTAAATATCCCTTTTCCAATTACAACTCTTGACATCCTTCCAAATATCTAACATTTATAATTATATTCAAATGGCAATCTGCCAACACTTCACGTTGATTTCTTCGCTGACGCTTATCATTCTCTCTTCCGTCCAACCAACCGAAAAGCAATAACGTGACATAAACGAACAATATATACGACATGATACTCGTATCTTCATTGCTCCATGCACTGTTGGCTGCCAGTGTCTATCTCTAAATTTTACCCGAATAAAATTGTTGTCCGCAAAGTAATATCTAACAGATTCATCACAATCTGCCACCGAGATGACAACACATCCAAATCCCTGACACATCCTTCATCTGGTGATTCTCTGCTCGACTTATATGAAGTTTTCCCAGCCCCAACCAAATCAACCAACGAGTGGAGCTTCGATGGAGCATGTTAGCGAATGGCGAATGAGCTAGTGATGGAGCTGATAGAGCTAGGACTCTAGATCGGGAAGAGTTGTTGGTTTCGAGGACATTAGTGATATGAGCGATTAATGAAAATATTTCATGAATCCTCAGGGAATTTCACTAGTAAAGGATATCGGGTTGCAACACAAAGAAACTCAATTTTGAGCAGCATTTTCAGGAAGCTTCAAATATGAAACTTTGGCTGATCTCGAGTCCTTTTCTTCTACAAATGGTAACTCCACTGCATAGTAAAACAGTTTCAAAACGATACCATTTCAATCCAATGTGTTTGTCTCGGAAAAGCAGAGCTAAAACTGCCATCCCCATCGAGGAATAATCAAATCAAATTATGGCGCAACATATGGTTCAGATTGCAAATATTCTGTACGCAAGAGAATTATTAAGTAAGAAAGATAGCAAATAGGAGTAATAGAAACCGAATGGGTTTGGGATTATTGAGGGTTACGGTGACAGTATCATTGGCTAAGGAGGCAGACAATCAAAAATGTGCTGTGCTCTATAGGAATCACCAATGAAACAATTTAATTTTAGAAAATCCGCTGAGTATTGACTTTTGCCCACTTTTAAAAGGATATTTTATGATCTGCGTGGCAAAAGGGGTAAGATACGGTTGCTTGTTTGATCCTAATGTTTATTGGATGTCGCATATGTGTGGAAAAGTTTCTGCGGTATTTTATTATAAGATTAAATTGTAACATAAGGTAAAATATAGTTCATGAGAATATATACGCATTGTACTTACATATATACTACATTTTCGATCTCAAAAAACAGCGAAATAAGTTTAAAAGTCCATACGTCAACAATGATTGCCTTAAAGGTATGCTGAAGAGTTATGATCTTGAGAGATAGAGAGTTTGTAGCCATCCTTGGGGCTCAAAAAAATTTTCTGATGGCATGCATCAACGACTTGATTTGTGCCATTGCATAACGAACGATCAAGGGTTTCTTTCATAAAAAAAGAGCCATAATTTTGTTAGATATTTAATAAATTTTCTGAATGCTCGGTCAATCAAACACGTTGAAATAAAACACAATCCTTGAAATTTTTATAAAAATTCAAAGAAAATTTTAGCGTCTAGATGGATTTGAAATGTATTTGTTTCCATATACTCGTATAGGGGGGTCTAACCAAAACGCATGATATTAATTGTAAATAAAACAAAAAGTTTCAGAGAATTATGTTAATATTTTTTAATTATACTAAAGGATCTATGACATTTATCCGTAAAACAAAATATTGCCCGAATGCTCCCCATGGCTACGGTGGCATACTTCTATCCGATGGTCCATATTTTCAATGAATCTGGGACATAATTGAGGTTCAATGTCGTTGATATGCTGAATTATCTCCTCTTTAAGCTCTTGAATTGCTCTTGGCTTGTTGTAAAGTCACCATTTGCTTCTGTCTGTTCAACCAACCATTCGGTGTATTGCCGACGCTTGAAATGGTCAGCAGGCTTCAGCTCATGAGTCGATTGAACCTTGTTAGCATGTAAATTCAAATCTTTATTCAAAATTCGCATCAGTGATTGTCGTGAGATGTTCAATTGTTGGGCACGACGACGAGTCGAGGTTGGCGGCTATTCTGCCACACTATAGCGAACAATAGCAATGTTTTCCGCAGAACGAACTAGGCGAGCATGCACAGGTGATTTCACCTTTTCTACAGACCTGGTTTGCTGAAATTTGCGCACAATTCTCCCGATTGTAGACACATTTGGTCGATTATGCTGACCAAAAAACCACGAAGTGCACGAAATTCATTTAGATTTAAACGCCCATTTTCGTAAAAAGCTTCAACAACCTTAATGTGCTGCTCAATTCTCCATGATTGAATTTGTCAAACACTGAAACAAAGAAATAAACATCGTGCATTATGGTTGGACCAGCCTTCAATTGAAATAGCTGTAGCTCATTTGATGATCGTTCAATTTCAATGAAATTTTATTCGCACAAGGGTTTTATTTTGATCGAGACAACTGTGGAATTTTAAGAAGTCTGAGGGTGCTTTACCAATTTTATGTAACAAAACGTTAAATATACTGATCATGCTATTACTAACAATGTTATGCGAATTTTGATTTCTCAGTTATTTTGTTACTGAGAATCCGGGAATAGCTTAGATCAACCAATTCGAAGACCACGAGTGACGCTTCATTCGGTGACGTGATATGGCTAGTGCATCCATCTAGACAAACTGGGATAGGGAACTTTACATTGTATTGTACATACTCTTGATAAAGTTTAAGATAAGTTGAAATCATAATGTTAACAAATACAGTAGAGTGGACTTTTGACATATCATGTTACTCAATGCAGTACAGAGAAGGATAGTTAGGTTCGACAAAAGTTTTTGCTACCACTCTCATATGTACACGGCTGCTCGACAACGATATTGCCTGTAATCAACAACCACAACCATCAATAGCAAATTATTAAATGAATTTTCAGGAGCGACGCCTACTCGAAGATACAGTAAGCAGTGCAAACTCTCCACATATGAAACTTGATACTTCGGTCTTAACGAATGGCAATAAACATATAAGTCTTGACACGTACACCCAAACCAAAACCTCTATTGATGAAATATGCAAGTCTACATACCTCGAGAGATTGTCGAAAGAAAGCAAGGATTTCTATAATAGACGAAGATACCTAGAAAAGAATGAAAAAAGGCGCATAAAGAGTCATGCCTAAGGATGAAGCGTAAAATGACTACTTATCTGATGATTCCGTCACCGCTTGAAGTCCAACCACTTAAAATTAGTGAAAACTCAAGTAAACTCCCAGAATGCGTGGAATATAAACAACGAAACGAGACTGTAGCTTACCAAATGTCCGCCACAGTCAAAAATTCGAAAGTCATCCAAAACTCCGAATTTTGGAGTCACAGCTTGAGGTGTGGTGAAAACTGCTAGGGAATTGCCCAATTGCACGAATTGTTTTAGATTTTCGGGAAGAAAGGGAGGACTATAAAGTTCATCCTGGGGTTAGCTGTACTCCATTGGGAACGAGGTGATAAAAGGGCGAAGATACGAGGAAAAAGCCCTCTTTTTGATCTGATTAGTGAAAAATGAAGGAGGTGGGAATCCATAAAGTTTTAGAGTATCGAAGTATGCAAAGAAGTTTGAAATTTGGAGTTACTTTGGGAAACTTGGAATGCATATGGATGCAGAAAAAATCAAATGACTGCCGGAAGAAAGCAAGTTTGCCGGGAAAACTAAAGGATTAATTGCCTGCTGAACGAGTGCGTCGAGGAAAGATCGCATGAAATCCACGCAGATTATTTCGCCAAAACGTTGGCGATGAGAGTTTAACTAGGAGACCTCCTAATAAGTTATCCTAGGTAACAAAGCAAAGATTAGTAAGGTAAATTAATATTTTAATGAAATCGTTTGAATGAAATTTTGTATGATTGTTTTTTGCAACATTGTGTATGTATATGGTTTTGATATCTCGTTTGGGAATAATTTTTATCGTTGAAGATCAAGCTTTGGTCTTGTTATTAATTTGACTTAAACATAAAGAAAAGATAACTTTTCATTTCAGGTCGTGTAACGGTTTGGCTCAGGGGATATCTTGCGTGGTCTTTGAAGGGGTAAGCGATGATTAGCGTTTTTCATTGAAAGTGTATAGTCGTACTCGCGTAAGTGGCCTTTGGGTGGTGAATCAGGTTGAGTGCAGGTTGGGGAAGATGGTGTCCTTCCAAATTAAACCAATTATTGATTGTGTGTGTTCTGCTGGTGTAGAAAATTTTGCTAGAGAAGCGCCGCGGAACGAGCTTCGGCAAACCGCCTTACTCGCTGTATGGTCAAGTGTGGGGTCCAGGCAAAAGCAGTGAGTTGGCACCCACACCCGTCTACGGCGAGCAAAGTTGGATGCGCTGAATTTTGAAGAGGCTCTATACTTGACCGTTACCCCAAAAGGTGAAAAAATCAGACCTTTTGTTGGAGGATTGGGACTGCGGAGAGGGTTTGGTTGATCCTCTTGAGGCGCGCAAGGAAGCTGCACTAGAAATTGAATTCAGTTCTATAAAGGCATTTGGAACTTACAACTTTATTTGGTAAGAGTTTCTAATAAAAGCAGTTAATCTGCCCTTTGGCAGCTAATGTACATAAATTCACTGTGATGAGATAAGAACGACTCCAGAAAAAAGAGGTCAACGGGCATTACCGATGCCAACGATTTGGTTCTTTCACTGCTGACTGCACCATAACTATTGATGCGTAAAATGGAAAGAAATTTTTGCCCCGGTGAATGCAAATTGGCTCAGAAAGAGCCTAACCAAAACTTGTTCTGCGTCAACTGTGGTGTATTTGTCCATCCGAATTCATATCGGGGATGCTCCTGAAACAAACGCAAGTACACTGCCGTGTGATACCCTACAACTTCGTCAAGCCTGGAGTTTAAATTGCAGTTGCCGCAAGAGGACCAGCAGACAATGCTGTAAATAACTGAAGTAGCAACAACGAACTGATTCTTAAAATTCGCCGAAAACTTAATTCGTTATTGGAGAGAACCAACAAACTGATTCAACAGATTCAAAAATTAACCTTGTTGTTCAGCGTTTAGATTTTGCAAATATCTCAAAATAACTTGTCATGCAGTCACATTCCCATGGATAGGCGTCATGACATCTCAAACAACGTCAACCCCATTGTAAATCTACTTGATGTAACTGTCTCTTGGAATTCGTCGTTAAGCAAAAGTCTGACACCATGCTTTTTAATGCACACCTCCTCAATACATGATATTTCGTGACATTCAAGGATTTTGAATTCATAAAAAATGAAAGGGTAGACGGTAATGGGAGAGGTGGCGTGAAAATATTAGTTAGAAGACCATATTGTTTCGAAAATATTGAAAAAGTTGAATTCCGTGTCCATTATCAAAATTCCGCTGTCAGGTCGGAATAATCTGTTCAATATCTCAGCATATACAACTGATCCAAACGTTGTTAAGTTCAAGAAGGAACAGAATTCCTTATTTAAAATACTTGAATTGAATAGACTGCATACTAATGATAAGCTTGCCGGGGACCTAAATGTCCGGTATATGGCTCGATGCCTACAATAATCCAAGGGGCGTATTCCTGAAATCGTGGAAAACAGAGAACCAAATTGAATACAGGTGCAATCTATATGGGTCTGAGTTTCCAACATACCCTAGAACAAGTTCTTATTTGAACATCTATATGGCTGATGCAAGACTAGAGTTCAGTTTTAAAAGTTCTCAATGAAAACTGCGGGTGCTTTATTGTGGTAGCAACCATAACACAATCGTAATGGAAATCAATCATCATAGGTATGATGTCTTTTTTATTTTAGTTCAAAATAAAAACCATGGATCGAATTTCAAACAAGTTGGGTAGACAGACCTACGCTCTTGTCAGAAGGGTTTTGTACTCAACTTACAAAATGCAGTCACCAGCAACGAATAAAATCAAGAAAAATGTCAAAGACGATTTATTGGAGAAAATGGGGCATTCGAGGATCATACTATTATTAACAAAGTTGAACAAGTTTTGACTTCTGAGGTATTTGTTATTGTTGTACTCATAAATATGTCCCTTGAAAATTTCTACAGATTTTTTATATCACAGGGGTCCATTCGGGAGGGGGTAAACACATTTTTCATGTATTCCTCCCCCCCCCCTAAGCCCCCACTGAAGCAAAAACTCTCAATTTAAAAACTGTTTTGAAAAGCTCTCATAAAGAACTTTCATTTGATACTCATATCGGCTACATGATGAAATTTTTTTTGGGGCCGCTCCCCTGTACTGTAATCATCGATTCATGGCCTATTTTTTCGAATCCTAGAATGGTTACAAAACCCTTTTGGTAGGAGCTCTCTCCTGCCTCTTCGACTTTTTTCACGTATGAGTATTAATTGTAGGTACTCATCTTCAGTCATTCATTAAATTGAATCAAGTGTTCAAAGCATGCACCTTAAAGTTGGGGAAAAATAACTCAAAATTTTTCAATCTTCGCATTTAAAACAGCCACTATTTTGTTTTACGATTACTGATACCACTAACCGAACCGGTTCTCAAAGATATTCGTGAAACCTATAGTTCCTGAAACTTTCATGCAAATCCTAGCAAAGCTGCAGTGTCTGAGTCGGTAAAAAGCGCATGTTGTTCCATAGCCATATGTTGCCATAGTAATAAATGCAGCGCATATTGTTCCATAGTAATACAGGAAAATTCAAACCACTTTAACTTCGCTAAATATGATTCAATCTTTATGAAACTTTAAGGATAGATCAATCTTATAAATAGACATCTGTGTACTGAATTTCATTGAATTTAAGGGCACCGTTAAGATTTTATTCAAGAAAACATTAAATCGATAAATCATACTATTACTAACAAAGTTGAGTGAATTGCGACTTCTCACGTATTTGCTGTTGTTGTACTCACCAAGGCCTACATTCCTGATTTTTTTCAGTTTTTTCGGATCACAGGTGTCCAATCGCGAGGGGGGGAGGACACAAATTTTTCGTGTATTTCCCCTCCCAGTGCGCCCCTCGAAGCAAATTTTGCCAAACTAAGACCTGTTTTGCAAAGTTCTCATCAAGACCTTTCATATGATACCCATATCGGCTACCTTCAATGAATTTTTTTTTTTTCGGGGGGTCACTCTCCTATATGGGGAGACCCCCCTCAAATACTTTATAAAATTTTTTTGTAATTGAACTTTGAAGAGATCACTTCTTTTCACCTACACACAAAATTTGATGTTTCTAGCTTAAGTAATTTCTGAGAAAAACTGCTGTGACACACGGACGGACGGACAGATGGACAGACGGACAGACTGGTCGCGAAACTAGTAGGATTTTGTAAAATTATTTTACAAAACCCTAAAAAGGCGCACAAAGAATCACGCCCGAGAAAAAGTGTAAAATCACTATGTAACACCCTAATAGACATGCTGAACAGAAGGAACTACTCCAGCTATCATGTACCTAAACGCCACGGCTTTTACTAAAAGTCTCTCTGTAAGTGTCTCAGAAAGAGCCTAACCAAAACTTGTTCTGCGTCAACTGTGGTGTATTTGGCCATGAAAATTCATATCGGGGATGCTTCTGAAACAAACGCAAGTACACTGCCGTGTGATACCCTACAACTTCGTCAAGCCTGGAGTTTAAATTGCAGTTGCATGCTGAACAGAAGGAACTACTCCAGCTATCATGTGCCTAAACGCCAAAGCTTTTACTAAAAGTTTCTCTGTAAGTGTCTTCCGCAAAATGTCACCCCAAGTCTAGTTGAGATGAGTACGAAATGTGACAATTAAGTAATGAGACTGATTTTATTGCCGCGCTTGTGGTAAACTTGCGACCTTGAAATTCCCTTCCCCTTTCTCGGCATCTTTCTCTCCATTGATATGAATGAAGATATTAACCATTGCTCTAGCTTGTTCAGTTCACCTGCTGTGTCGTGTTGAGTAGACGTGTGTTGGTGGTGCTCGTCACGAAAATGGAGAAACGAAATCAAGAGCAACGCGTCGCGATAAAATGTTGCGCCAGATTGGGCGAAACAGCTTCGGAAACATACACTAAAATTGCAAAAGTGCATGGTGATAGTGCTCTTAGTCGTGCTCAAAGCTCACAATGGTTGTCTCGGCACGCCGCCCCGCCCGAAGAAAGCTCGCATGAGCAAGTCGAAGGCGAAAACGATAATTATTGCCTTTTTTGATAGCCGTGGAATCGTCCAGAAAGAACCGGGGCAAACGGTAAATCAAGTCTACTATCGCAAAGTACTCGAAATGTTGCGAAAATGAGTCAACAGGGTGCGCCCAGACATCGATCATAACTGGATCCTGCATCGCGACAACGCGCCGTGCCACACCGCCCTCAGCGTGTCCCAGTATTTGGCATCTGAAGAGGTCGCCGTGTTACAGTAGCTACCTTATTCGCCCGATATGTCACCCTGTGACTTTTTTGTTCCCTAGAACGAAATTGGTGATCAAGGGAACCCATTTTGAGTCGATTACGAACATTCAGGCGGGCTTGACCAGGGTACTCGAGGACATCCCAGTCAAAGCGTTCCAGAAATGTTACGAAGCATGAAAAACGTGCTGAAATCGTTGTAAAGCTGCTCAAGGGGACTATTTTGAAGGGGATGGCAGAGTTGTAGAATAATTTTTAAATATACGGTTTTCATGGAATCAGTCTCATTACTTAATTGTCACATCTTGTACGCCATAATACTAAACATCAATAATATTTAAAAAGCCTTCATCGGTCGATTTAAGTATTTGGAGCGACCGTTAAACTATTTATCTAACATTTATTCAACATATCCGTCACAATTAAGAGAATTCCAACTCAAATTGCACTCGGCCGAACTAAAGCAAAAGCATTGGCTCGTGCCACTATGTACCATAGTATACTCAACTTGTAACCACAATCCATCAACCCTCCGGAAAAATCCAAACACAAGCCGAACAGCGAGCCATAAATCTTCGGTAGCAGGTAGGTGATAAACGCTGATGCGAGGAATGGAGTTAACATAAACATATGCTTCGATAAGAGATTTCAGGGCTACCAGAGCTAAAAAATCTATAACTTTGCAGAAAAACAAATTCGTTCCATGCAATCTTTTAGTTTTTACTAGGATATGGCAGCATTCCAATGTTCTGAAATGCTTAAAAGAACACGTGCGTCGGAAATTTTATTAGCATTTTGCTTTGTTTCTAGAGCGCGGCAACATGGGATCAGCTGTCATGCCCCGGATCAGCTGACGTGCCCCCGGGGAAATTCAAAAAGTGTGCAACACAGGGTAAATGAAAGGAGTGGGTACTTGTTGAGTATACTATGCTATGTACAGATGTACACATTTTGCTATTGTTTTGGTTGAACTTGTTAATGAATCAAGTGGCCTAGGACTCTTTCCGTACGATGAGTGATGGGATATCTGAGACATATCGTCGTTTTTTTCCTAATGTAAATCTAACAGAGAATCACGGTGAAGAAGATGTTAACAGACAAATAAATTGTTATGAAAAGTGTCAGGTTGAACTTGGTCTTGCATATGAATTTTCTTAAAGAATTACAGAATAGAAAATTCTTCACCTGTTTTTTTAGGAATAGTTCATAGGGAAGTCATATTTTGAGTGGATTTAGTAGTAAGGAATTATTAAAATTTTGCAAACGTAAGCAAGAAAATTAGTATGAATAGTACAGGTAGTTGTAAGAAAAGTGGCAGTTCTTTGCTGGGTACTCTGGTGGATATGCCACTAATATTGATCTGTCTACTCCGGTGTTAACCGCCATCCTCACATGCGGACCTAGCCACTCTACAATTAATCCTAGGTAACGCTCCAACCATTTATTCCGGCGTCAACAAAACTCATATGCGGACCTCTAGCCGCTTTAAAATTAATTCTAGGGCTTCGAATTAAACTCTGTTCCAGCTTTAACCGCCTAAATAATATGCGGGTCTAGCCGCTCTATAATTAAACTAGACAAGTCCTAACAAACTATTATTTTTATAATGGCAGATTTTCACCCCACGAGGAATGGACGGTTTCGAGGAGATGTGGAAAGCTGTCAGGCCTAGGACTACCCCACCTGAACCAAACGTGCCCAGCCCCGCTCCCTCCAACCTTCCGGAATAAAGAACAGTAAGTCTGCCAACCACCAAACCTGAGGAGACAAAAAGAAATACCGAAGCTAACCCCCAATATCTACCTGGACCACGTAGACTAACAATAGCGGAGTATCAGCGCCGGAAATGGAAGCGGTCCCACAATCCGCCACTTTAGCCTACAATACCGAAGAAACAGCGTGGAGGGAAAGCTTTTATTTGGCACCAGGCCCCAGCTATACATTACCAAGAGTACCACACGACTGGCCGACGTTCAACGATAAAAGGAGCTTCGGAACCAAAAATTTTACATCGAAATTAAAGGCAGACGGCAAAATTATCTCCGCCGTCTGGAAGCCATGATACACTTTATGTAAAATGTTGTTTTTAAAATATATATATTTAATAAATAATTAAATTCTCAACTACCAAAGTTCTTTTAACAGTAGTAAAGGTAAATGTAGAGGCACAGGCAATAGGTAAGTGTAAGGACGACACAAGTTATTGCATACAACCCATGCATAGCATCACTGGGTCATAACAACTACTTATCTTATGATTCCGTCACCGCTTGAAGTCCAACGACTTAAAATTAGCTAAGACCCAAACAACCCTCCAGAATGCGTGGACTGTAACTTATCAAATTTCAGTCACATTGACAAATCTGAAAGTCATCCAAGATCCTAGAAATTTTGGAACCACAGGTTGAGGTGTGGTGAAAACTGCAACGGAATTGCCCGATCGAACGAATCGGCTTAGATTTTAGGGAAAAACAGGAGGACTATAAAGTTCATCCCGGGATTAGCGGTGCTCCGTTGGGAACGAGGTGATATAAGGGCGAAGAACAAAAAAAAAGTCCTCTTTTTGGTGTGATTAGTGAAAAGTGTAGGAGGTGGAGATTCGATTAAGTTTTAGAGTATTGCTGTGTGCAAGAAAGTTCGGAATTCAAAGTTACGGGGGAAGCTTGGAAAGCATGTGACTGCCAGAAAATGGCACGGTTGCCAGGAGAACTAAAGGATTGATTGGCTGCTGAACGAGTGTGTCAAAGGAAGATTGCATGAAACCTGCTCAAATTATTTTGCCGTGGAATCGGCGACGGGAGTTCAACTAGGAGGCTTCCTTATAAGTTTTGCAAGGTAGCAAAGTAAAGATTAGTTGAAAATAAATTTATATTGTAGTGAAATCATTTCCATGAAAGTTTACATTATGGTTTTTTGCAACATTATATTTGTATATGGTTTTGATCTCGTTCGTGAGTAACTTTTATCATTGAAGATCAAACTTATGTTTTGTTATCAATTTGTTTTGAATACATAACAAAGATAACTATTCATTTCAAGTCATATAACGGTTTGGCTCAGAAGACATCGTGCGCGGTCTTCCGAGGGGAAAAGCGGTGATTAGTATATTATATTGAAAGTATATAATCGTACTCGATCATGTTTTGACCCAAAAACTTTGAGTCTCGAGCATACTTGACATCCGTACATATCGAGAAGCCAATTTTAACTCAGATCATTACTTGAACAAATTAACCTATCGACGTCGTACGTCAAAGGCATATCCGGCGAAGAATAGCCCACAGCTAAAATTTGACATCAAAAGGCTCCAAACGTCGTCTGTGGCCAAAAATTTTACGGATACACTAACTCTGAATGAAATTTGCTCCATCATCAAAGCCCAAAAGAATAATAAAGCGCCGGGCATCAATGAGATTCTAGTGGAGCTCATCAAATATGATGGCAAAAGTGTTCATAAAGCTATTCACAAAGTCATCCAGAACATTTGGCAACAAGAACATATGCCGAAAGAGTGGAATCAATCAATTAAATTCTCTATCCACAAAACAGGTGGCAAGCTACAGTGCGAAAATTATAGAGTGACATAGCACAAAATACTTTCAGAAATCTTAGAAAATCAAATCGGATCGTTCGTCAACAGTATTATTAGAGAGTATCAAGGTAGATCGACAGTAGACCAATTGTTCACAGTCAAGCAGGTACTTGCAAAATGAAACATAGAAGTGCCCCAAATTTTTGAAGACTTTAAGCAATCATACGACAGTATTGATCTAAACGTACTGTACCAAATAATGCTTTGCTTTGTCATCCCAGCCAAATCAGTCCGTCTTACCAAAATGACCGATACCTTTGACACAAATGTCGGACTAAAACAGGGACATGGACTAGGCCCCATTGCTATTCCATTGGCTCTGGAGTATGTTATAAGGAAGCTGTCGATACACGAGGTGAATTATTATACAAGTTGAGCCAAGTTGTAGTCTATGCAGACGACATCAAAATTTTGTCACGGTTATGAACAACTGCCAATGAAAATAAAACAAATCTCATGGCGCAGTCAAGGAAAAATACCTCAAACACACAAAATATCACACTTGTCGAATACAGTATCAAAAGTGTAGGCAGATTCGTATATTTAGGCGCCAAAATAATAAAAATGTGTAATGAGAGAGACAAAATACGCAAAAAAATACTACTCACAAATAAAATATTTTATTCAGTATTGACAATCTTGAAGACCAGCTAAATGCACAGGAAAACAAAGCTCCAAGTATACAAATCTATGATAAGACCTATGTTATGCTATGGGTGTCAAACACGGAGCCTAACCCAAGCCTTCGCAAATATATTGAATGCCTCCCTTTGAGCAACGGGTCCTGAGGCGAATAATCGAAGCAAAGCTAGACAAGGATCAATGACGAATTCGATACGATCATGAGCTGTATGAAATTTTTGATGAATTGGAGGTCTCAACAATTGTAAAACTTCGGGAGCTGCAATGGGCTGGATACATTAATCGTATGGGTGAACAACGGTGGGAATAATCGTGACCACATTTACAGGGAAGTGTGATTTACTTGCGTGTTGGCCTCATTTTTGCAAGAGTGAACAATACGTTTTGGAGTGCTGTGAAACTAAATCTCATCGCAACTTGAGAATTCGTACCGGTAACAAATTTCCTACTAATAACCCCAAAAAGTATTCTTGGTTCTCCATCATCGCGAGCAAGTATGAATGATCACTTGTCCTGTGTTATTTCTTGAACAGTTGAATTTTAATTGACTGAATTCCACGAACCCAGTTCGAGTTAATTCAATTTTTTGAAAATAAACAGCCTTGAGTGAATCATGGGTGATAATGATGATTGAAAAGTGATTGTTGACTTTGTGCTTTCTCTTGCTGCTTATTTCTACTGTTGCTACTGCTTTGAATCAATTGGAATATAATAATAAAATTTAAAGACAAGAAAAAAAAACTAAACACGCAAATAAAAAAAAATGATTGGAGAAAATACAGCGAATCTTCTTGCAGCTGGTTTGAATGTGTCTAAGTGATAAATGAAGAATGTTTTCTCGTCTCGAACGAATTTCGTTAAAGGCGCATAATGCAATGAATGCTATTAAAGTTCGAGAGTGTGTCCGAAGCAACATGTTGACTGTAGTGTAAAGAAGATTGCAACTGGTTTATGAATATTGGCATTTTAAGCAGTGGCTTCGTAAATCAGAGCGAGGATTTCAATAAAGAGAGCAATGTGCGTTACGGGTGTCGACAGGGGAGTGGTTTCTTTCCCAAGTAGCCATAAAATTTCATTCATATTCAGTGCTGTTTTCTGATTTTGTGAAATGTTTCTTTTCTGTAAAAATCCCTGTTACGATTGCCCAGAAAAATAAGATTAAAAGAATTTTTAAGTTTGCAGGCTCCTTACTCCCAACAACGAGCGCCCGTCGGAATGGGAAAAAACTTTTATGTTGGTTGTTAAAAAACAAAAGCTTACATTTTCATACAAATAAAGTCAAATTTAAATGAAAAGACCCGCATAACCTTTTAAAAGTAATATTTTCAGTCAATTGTAATATTTTGAGTCGATTACCGCGAATCATCAGAAAGCAAAACAACCTCGAGCTTGGTTCTCTATCCACGTCCAATTTGGTTTTTAAAAATAAACAAAAGGCGTTACATTTTGTGAATTGCATAATTCTTAGGGATCACGTAAAGTGCACACTTGGGTGTCCACCACCCTGACGTGTTCTATGCTGATTTGTTCTGCCGCTATGGAATATTTTATTACAAAAAAATTATCGGATGTACTTGAAAACATCTCCTTCAAAGTTACTTTCCTTGAAGTTAGTGATCTGAACTAATGGTAGACGGCGATACATACCCGATTTTGTTCGATACCATAGGATCTCTGTGTGTTTGAAAATGTTGTTGGGTGTCAGGCACCCACAATGCACTTTAAGGGTTGATGTTTCCTTATCACTCAATTTTTTCAAATTTTCGTCTAGCCGCTAATTTCTTTTCTTACATGTTTTAATTGGTATTCTTAATTTTTTCTACTTGATTTTGTTGCATAAATGTGTCTTACGTTAAAAAAATATTTAATTGTCTAAGTCTATTTTGTAATAGGATTTTATCTGTAAAATGGATTTAAATAAATAAATAAAAAGTAATATTTAGCATTAATTATATAAATGATTACAAATCATAACGAAGTAAAAAGAAGAAAAAATACACTGTAAATTATATAAATAATTGCAACTGCAAAAAGAAACAACAAATTTATGCGAAAAATAATAGAACAGCAAACCTTTGTTAAGAACGGAAAAATCAAATCCATAAAACTGTTCTTGTGAACGTTTCGGTCGAGTTCTTATTTAGACATTATCTCATATCTGGAGTAGATTTTACTTAATGTGACTGTAATATTTAAGCTAACAAGAAATACAATTTATTAAAATAAAATATAGCTTCCATATGCATAAAAGAATTTTTGCATTGTTTCTTTAACTCCATATCTTCATAAAAAACTGCCTCATAGGGCCTTCCAATTTGAAAATATAGTTTTAATTTCAATATATTGTTACATGTCCAAACAATTCTGCGAGCTACTGTTGCAATGATCAATACTCGAAAGCACAAGAATCGACCAAGTAGATCCATGATCAATATCTGAAAGTGAAGTCACTGCGAGTATTCTCGTCAGAACATTCTCCAATACACGAGAAATGGATTGAATAACTAGAGACCCCATATAAAGCCGAGCAGAATGAATTAGAGGAATAGAAAAACTGCAATAGTGTAGAGCGCGAGTTGAAGGCGATATATATTGATAGTGAAGTAAAGGTTCTTCATGATATATTTGAAGACATTGGAAACATAAAATGATAGGGCAAGTATAAAGCAAACGAAAGTGTGATTTGTAAAAAAATGAAGTTAATTATTGTGCATTCTTAGTAAATAACCTCTTTTAACTTAATTTAAAAGACAGTGTGTTTTCACTTTCCCGGAACCATAAAATCATTGACCGCGACAATATTTATTATATTGTCCTTTATAAAAAATAAAAATAAGTAATGTATTCATTTAAATTTGTCTATTATAAGAAGAATATATTGATATCGAAAAAGTAAAATTTAAAATTTGGTCCTTACATTATGGAGTCTTGACGAGGTATGGGACCCGCCACGTTGACTGCCCCCTCCACTCATGTGCTAGCCATCGGGTGAGCTCTCCCTTTTCTTTGATGTTACAGGTGTTCTTGCAGTGAAGAGTGGCCTTCCGCACCAGTTTCCTATTTATGGTAAAGTTTTATATGATTCTTTCATAGAACACTTTCTTTTGTATGAGTTTTTCACTTAAATCAAAAATAAATAGCAACGTCTGCAATGGATTTTGATCCGGAGTGGGGCCATGAGGTGGTATCGCTTCCACCTAGATGCCCCACTCTTATTTGGGGGTCGTAAATATTAATTTGTAAAGATGTTAAGATCTTTTCGTGCCCCGCGCACGTTAATCAAGCTTAGTCAGTCACGTTTCATTAGTTTTTTCTTTTGGTAGGGATCTTGCCCTCGACACCGTCAAACCGAGATATTTGTAACGTCTGCGAAACTTTTTACAGTGGGCCCTTGTGCTGGGGAAAAGAACCCGCATCACAACACCACAACGCTGTGTAGTAATCGAGCAGTTATACTTGCAAACTGCTCAAAAACCCTCCTATCTTCTATCCAAATTGTAATGGCAGATTTAAAATAAAATTATGCAATTTTCTTTTACCTATAATTGTAATTTGTAGAATACGTTTTCTTCTTATTATTATTTTTAAATGTAACCTCATATCAATTTAAATGTTCTCCGTTAATTATCTTTTCTTTAAAATTTAATTTTTCATTACTAGTTAAAATTTTTAATTCCTTTCCTTCATGTAAAATTCTTCTTCTTTCCTTCATGTAAAATTCTTCACAAATTTCTTTACTTCATTTTTTATTAGGATTTTGTAAAATAATTTTACAAAACCCTTCTAAAATCGCGTCCTGTCTGTCCGTCTGTCCGTCTGTCTGTCCGTCCGTCCGTCCGTCCGTCCGTCCGTCCGTCCGTCCGTCCGTCCGTGTGTCACAGCAGTTTTTCTCGGAAACTACTTAAGCTAGAAGCATCAAATTTTTTATGTAGGTGTAAAGTGGTGATCTCTTCAAAGTTCAACTACTAAAAAATTTTATAAGGTATTTAAGGGGGGTCTCCCCATGTAGGGGAGTGACCCCCCGAAAAAAAAATTTCATTGAAGGTAGCCGGTATCAAATGAAAGGTCTTGATGAGAACTTTTCAAAACAGGTCTCAGTTTGGCAAAGTTTGCTTCGAGGGGCGCACAGGGAGGGAAAATACACGAAAAATTTGTGTCCCCCCCCCTCGCGATTGGACACCTGTGATCCGAAAAATCTGAAAAAAATCAAGCATGTAGGCCTTGATTAGTACAACAACAACAAATACGTGAGAAGTCGCAATTCACTCAACTTTGTTAGTAATAGTATGATTTATCGATTTTATATTTTCTTGAATAAACTCGTAACGGTACCCTTAAATTCAATGAAATTCAGTACACAGATGTTTGTTTATAAGATTAATTAACCCTGCAAGTTTCATAAAGATTGCATCATATTTAGCGAAGTTATAGCGGTTTGAATTTTCCTGTATTACTATGGAACAATATGCGTTGCATGTATTACTATGGCAACATATGGTTTTGCTAGAATTTGCATGAAAATTTCAGGAATGATAGGTGTCATGAATAACTTTGAGAATCAGTTCAGCTAGTGGTATAAGTAATCGTAAAACAAAATAGTGGCTGCTTTAAATGCGAAGATTGAATAATTTTGAGTTATTTTTTCCCAACTTCAACGTTTAAGGTGCATGCTTTGAACACTTGATTCAATTTAATGAATGATTGAAGCTAAGTACCAACAATTAATGCTCCATAGTGAAACAAGTCAAGGAGGCGGGAGAGAGCTCCTAGCAAAAGGGCTTTGTAACAACTCTAGGATTCGAAAAAAATTGCCATTATTCGATGATGACAGTACAGGAGAGTAGCCCCTGAAAAAAAATTCATCAAACATAGTCGATATGAGTATGAAATGAACGTTTTCATGGGAGCGTTTCAAAACAGTTCTTAAACTGTCAGTTTTTGCTTCAGTCGGGGCACAGGGGGGAAATACATGAAAAATGTGAAATAATTATCAAGGGAGATATTTATGAGTATAACAATAACAAAAACCTCAGAAGTCTAAATTCTTTCAACTTTTTTAATAATAGTATGATCTTCGAATTTCATAGTTTCTCCAATAAAATCGTCATTGACATGATTCTTGACTTTATTCAATCTGGTGACTGCATTTTGAAAATTGAATACAAAACCCTTCTGACATGAGCGTAGGTCTGTTTACCCAACTTGTTTTTTTTTTTTTTTAATGTCATCATTTTGTTTTCCTTTTCAGTTTTCTTTATTTTTACTTTCACATTTTTATTTTAACCTTTATAACCTTGGCTCGGGCGGTATTTTAACGAACGCATGAAAAGAGTGGTTTCCGTGACAAGCTGCAGTATACAAGCAACGGTACGCAAGAGCGTGGAATAATTGTGTAAATTTTTTTACCAATAATTGACCTGTGATGTTGGCGCAGCGTGAATTTTAACGTCGATTTCTGAATCGTGTCGTGGCAACTGGGCAAACAATCCGGTGCTTAGCTTCTTGACTTGAACAGACTGGAACCACACGAGACCATACAGGAAGTGGCCGCCACTGGACTGGTGGTTCAACTGAGAATATAGTGGCTGGGGCTGCCGATGTCGTGAAGAACGATGAAACATCGTAGTGAATTCAAAGTGATTTACTTGTCCATTAAAGCTTGCAGCGATGGACTGCTGCTTCAGCGAGCGAAGATTGTGTTGTTCGCCAGAATTGGCCTTATTTGAGGACGCGTGAATACGCTGGCAGGCCAGCTGTAGTGAATGGAGCGATGGTCTGCTGCCTCGGCAAAGGAAGATGTTGATATCCGCTGAGAATGCCCTTGTCTGGACACGCGTGAATGCGCTGCAGGCTAGCATTGTGGCGTCGTGGGGCGGGTTTATTCCCCCAGCACAAGGACCCACTACAAAACAATTTCGCATTAACGAATTCTTGGGTCTCAAAAGAAAATGTAGGTAAATACCAAAAGGGAAAGTTAAAAATGAGAACAAGTTGAAAGAGTGAGAACAGACGGACTTAGGGGAACCTCGTCGTTACCCGACAATTCTCATGGCCCACGAATAAGAATGGGGCATCCGGATGGTGGTGGTGCCCCCTTGCACTCGCCCAACCGGATTAAGATCCAAAATGTTGTGGTGGCCATATATTTCCCTTCTGAGTGGAAAACTCATACAAAATAACTTGTATGATCCTCCCCTTCCGAAAACAAGTATACCGGTGACCAATTTATGTCATCGAGTTATGCAATCGGATCACATAAACCTATGCTATAAAAATGCACCTTGTCTAGAGGCCACTCAACTCGCAAGAGTCCCTGAAACTAAAGAAAGTTAGAGCGCGCCCGATGGCTAGCTCATTTTTGGTGGAAAAAGCCTTCCACCGTACCGGGTCCTATACCCCGTCAGGTCCGACGGAATGGAAAGACTGACGGTTCCATTTAACAATCCATTTTCATTCAAGTAAAATTTCAAGGAATTCTAGCAATCTATAGCAATTACTTTTGCCGCGCCTGCCTTGGCGCAAGTTTTAATTTAATATGCGACATACAAAAAATTTTATCATCTTTTAAAATTTTACCCCAAATACAAATTGTAATTAAATAATAGAAGAATATATAAATTAATTAATTAAAACAAGTTGGGTAAACAGACCTACGCTCATGTCAGAAGGGTTTTGTATTCAATTTTCAAAATGCAGTCACCAGATTGAATAAAGTCAAGAATCATGTCAATGACGATTTTATTGGAGAAACTATGAAATTCGCAGATCATACTATTATTAAAAAAGTTGAAAGAATTTAGACTTCTGAGGTTTTTGTTATTGTTATACTCATAAATATCTCCCTTGATAATTATTTCACATTTTTCATGTATTTCCCCCCTGTGCCCCGACTGAAGCAAAAACTGACAGTTTAAGAACTGTTTTGAAAAGCTCCCATGAAAACGTTCATTTCATACTCATATCGACTATGTTTGATGAATTTTTTTTCAGGGGCTACTCTCCTGTACTGTCATCATCGAATAATGGCAATTTTTTTCGAATCCTAGAGTTGTTACAAAGCCCTTTTGCTAGGAGCTCTCTCCCGCCTCCTTGACTTGTTTCACTATGGAGCATTAATTGTTGGTACTTAGCTTCAATCATTCATTAAATTGAATCAAGTGTTCAAAGCATGCACCTTAAACGTTGAAGTTGGGAAAAAATAACTCAAAATTATTCAATCTTCGCATTTAAAACAGCCACTATTTTGTTTTACGATTACTTATACCACTAGCTGAACTGATTCTCAAAGTTATTCATGACACCTATCATTCCTGAAATTTTCATGCAAATTCTAGCAAAACTGTAGTGTCTGAGTCGGTAAAAAGCGCATGTTGTTCCATAGCCATATGTTGCCATAGTAATACATGCAACGCATATTGTTCCATAGTAATACAGGAAAATTCAAACCGCTATAACTTCGCTAAATATGATGCAATCTTTATGAAACTTGCAGGGTTAATTAATCTTATAAACAAACATCTGTGTACTGAATTTCATTGAATTTAAGGGTACCGTTACGAGTTTATTCAAGAAAATATAAAATCGATAAATCATACTATTACTAACAAAGTTGAGTGAATTGCGACTTCTCACGTATTTGTTGTTGTTGTACTAATCAAGGCCTACATGCTTGATTTTTTTCAGATTTTTCGGATCACAGGTGTCCAATCGCGTGGGGGGGGGACACAAATTTTTCGTGTATTTTCCCTCCCTGTGCGCCCCTCGAAGCAAACTTTGCCAAACTGAGACCTGTTTTGAAAAGTTCTCATCAAGACCTTTCATTTGATACCGGCTACCTTCAATGAAATTTTTTTTTCGGGGGGTCACTCCCCTACATGGGGAGACCCCCCTTAAATACCTTATAAAATTTTTTAGTAGTTGAACTTTGAAGAGATCACCACTTTACACCTACATACAAAATTTGATGCTTCTAGCTTAAGTAGTTTCCGTGAAAAACTGCTGTGACACACGGACGGACGGACGGACGGACGGACGGACGGACGGACAGACAGACGGACAGACGGACAGACAGGACGCGATTTTAGAAGGGTTTTGTAAAATTATTTTACAAAACCCTAAAAAAGTTGAATAAAATAAAATAGATATTTGAATACAATAGGTTCTTCGAGAAGTCGGAGATTGGTTGAAGAATAAAATATATACATCTCCAAATGTCAATTCTAACACCTCACAACTACCCAACAACAGCTCGAAGTCACAGATACACGGAAAGATTCTTAAAGGAACTCAGGCGAAAATGGATTTGATAATAATTAATTGAATTTCTCTATATATGTTATTAGTGTTCTCATATGGACTAAAGGATACGATTTCCAATTGATAGCTCGGCCATACAAAATTGTAAATTGACATTCATCATGAACACATTTCCTTGTCTTTTGTCGCAGACGAAGTTTCATATCGAAAAATCTCAATTCGCGTTTCACTCAGCCGTATGAAATAATAGTAAAACTGTGAATATACGATGTTGCCAGCCGTTGCGGTACCACCACCGGTTTCATGGGCCAAGCAATTCAATTTGCTGTGTATGACGATAAATGTTGAATGCAAGACGTCTTTATAAATTCACGGAAAATAGCATGCAGTTCAAGGGAACATTTGTAGTTGATAATAAACCTTATGAAGTCACCTTAAACTTCACTCGCAACATCAGTCCAGATAAAGTGCAAGCTTTAAATAATAAGCGACCACTGGAATTCAAGGCTTACCAAGCCGAATCAGGACCTTTTCACCAATGTTGATAAATGTCAATAAGAAGCCACACTTCTTAAAAGTAGACTTTAACCCTCCGAGTACACACCTATTTTTTTCGATCATCGAGTACATATGGGGTCAATTTGACCCCAACCTTCTTTGAACGTATACAGTATCACCCCCACTACAAATATTAGTTTGAAAAAATTTTCAGAAATAGTTGGAAGCTCTTTTAGTAATTCTCATACATTAGAGAGGCCTTAAATGCCCTTAGGCTACCTAAAAAAATCGCGAACAACTTGAAAAAACGAAAATTAGCATTTTTACATAAAAAATCGTAACTTTTTCAATTTATGATATTTTTGGCTAAAAATTTAAGTGGAAACTCTCAAAACATAACAAAATAAAGGGAAAATCAGCCCTTTAGTGTCCCTCAAAAAGAAAGTATTTATTTTGCATATTTATATATTCCAATCTGATAATCCTTCACGAGCTCTCATTTTCCACTTTGTCTTATTTTTACTGATCAATGTTGATGTTGGTCTCGCTCGTGCGGCTGAATTTTCACGCAGTTGTAAAAAGCGTTCACTGAGAATTGCATTCTCCACATCATCATTTTCTGAACATTCAGAAAGTTCATAATCAGCTACCGATTGCTCAGAGACGTGGTCGTCTTCGGAGGAACCACTGCCGCCAAAATCATCACCGCTGTCTTTAGCCAACAAACGATTACGCACACTAGATCACAGATTATATTCCATATTGCTTTAAAAAAAATAAAAATACTTTCAAACTTTTTTTTGTCTTTTTGAATTAATCTATCTATTTTTAAAGTAAAAAAAATTCAATTTTTACCTCAAATTTGACGTTCTTACACAATGGGGTCAAATTGACTCCCGACCATAATGAACGTCTTCGAAAGGTAAACAAACTATGTAAACTTATAATCAAGACACTAAAATATACTTAGTAGCCGATAATACCCCCACTCTCCCGCAAGCCTAGGCGCTGCAATCGGTCAAAGTAGCGTCTGGGGTCACACTAACCCCATGTGTACTCGGAGGGTTAATAAATGGAAAGATGATGAATCGAACATGGAGCAAGAAGGCAAAAATATGGATTTATTAAATAAGCTAGTAGATATGGTTCTTGATAAGGATGATGCACAGTCGTTTGATGATTTCGATGATGAAGAGGAAGATTCCGACGATGAAAATATACCAAACTTAACAGATGGCTCAGGTGATGGTAATAAGGATAAACCAACACCAACTGAGTCAACTGGAGCAACAAAGATGGAAAATAATTAAATCAAAGAACATAAAAATAAGCAAGAAATAATCTTTACATTGAAAATATGAAGAGAAACGAAGTAAGCATAAAACAAATTATTCAATCCAAAGCATTCATTCTTCATTTACTTGGTTATATCTTACGATGATGAAAAGCTGAATACAAAAATCAAAACAACACACAATACTGACAGAGTTTCAGTCACTTTGGCATTTACACCTGATGGATGAATGTACTAGATGAAGGGAAATTTAGGTTTCAATTGCCCGATGAACACCAGTTGGGGGGTCGCTGATGCAAGCCGCATCGCGATTGAACGTTGAATCGCCCAGAAGTGAAATTTACGGCTCACCGGTTGAAACTGAGACGATGAAAAACCTGGAAACAAAGAACGGGTCTCTCTTTTTGGTGGACAAAGATCGACTACGGAGGATCAAGTGCGACGAGCAACAAGAAGTTTTTCCTGGAATCCATCGAAGAAAGAAGTTACAACAGCGACTGAGGGACGTACTTTATCACAGTGACAGCAAAATAATTATCGACAGAGACAGGGAAGATCGGCGGTAGAAGTTTAACAAGAAGCGCGCTGGAAAGAGAATTTCACGATTCAAGTTACTTCGGGGACCCCCAAATAGGAACAATAGACGTAAGTTTAAGGCTTGTATTTAAATCCAGCATTTGACGAACTAAAATTCATTTTTAAACGTATGGATGGTGTTCTGTTATTTATAAAATTGTGGTTTTTATTAAAAATGAATAAAATTGATTCTGTAGTGAATTGTACACCTGGTTTGGGTGCGTTTGAGAATTTAGCTCAGATTTTCAGTGCGACTTACGTCGGATAATCTGATTCCGGCGAAATAGCGCGAAGTAGTCATCCTGGCTTAGACTAATCCTCCTCTGTCAGAGGAAAATAGTGGGTTTTCTTTCCAGCGATGTGAGGGGTGTTCAGCGGCCGCGTTTCTCGCTTGACGGCTATTTGGGACCAGGAGATAAGCCAGTGGCGCCTTCTACGACCGTCTCCGACAGCAAGCAGGGGTCCGAAGTCCCTAGCCGGAGGAACTCTCACGCTGCGAGTAACAAGCTGTCTAGTTCACAAATATTAAAAATGATTCACGCACGACGCCATTTGCAGAAGTTACAACATTTTCTGTGAGGGTGATTAATTTTGCGCCACTCTACATATATATATATATATATATATATATATATATATATATATATATATATATATATATATATATATATAAATATATATATATATGTATATATATATATATATATATATATATATATATATATATATATATATATTTATATATATATATATATATATATACATAAATATATATATATATATATATATATATATATATATATATATATATATATATATATATACATGTATTTATATATATATATATATATAAATATATGTATATATATATATATATATATATATATATATATATATATATATATATATATATATTGTCGCGTGTTTTCGGTTCGCGGCCAATAATTTTAATGTTCCGGGAAAGTGAAATCGCAATGTCTTTTAATTTAAGTTAAGAGAGTTTATTTAATTACAAAAATGCACAATAAACAATTTAACAATTTAACACTTTCACTTATTTTAATTTTCACTATGAAAAAAATCTAACACTTGTCCATAAATTTCTTATCGCAATTGTCTTCTAAATCACTTCGCACTCAAACAATCAATCGTCTTTACTTCGCGTTCCACTATATCGCAGTTTTCTATCGCGGTTGTAATGAATGAATCCCCCCATTCATTCAGCTCGCCTTTATATAGGGTCTCTACCTATTCACCCATTTCTCGTACATTATCGAATGTTCTACCGAGAGGTACCTGGTAGATTCGAGCAAATTAATGAATGGAGTGACGTCACTTGCAGATGTTGATCATGCTTGTTGGGTTCTCGTGGGTTCGAGTAAATTCATTTGTTGACGTTGATTATGAAAACAATTGCGACAGCAGCTCGTAGAATTATTTGTACATGTAACACTGCCCCCACCTCAGTTCTTTTCGCCCCGAAAAGATGTGTCGCTATTTGTAGTCAATTCTCCCTGGGTGTAATATGGGGCAAGACGGTCCAGATGCACGATTTTCATTTTAGCTCTCGGCTTACGATGTTCCTGTATTCGGTATACGACGCCGTTGATTCGCTTTGTAACTCGGTATGGTCCCTCCCAATTATGTTGCAACTTTGGAGACCTACCCTTTCGCCGTTGCGGGTTATATAGCCACACCAAGTCATCTTGCTGGAAGCCAGTAGAATTAGCCTTTAGATCATACCTGGTCTTCATGCGGTCAGTAGCCGATTCGAGGTGTTTTCGCACTGTCCGATGTATCTGGTTCAACCGTTGTCTTAGATCACTTGCGTACTCCGAGACCGTTTGGGGTTTCTCAGGGGGTGTTCCGAACTTTATATCGGCTGGCAAACGTATAGTCTTTCCAAAAATGACTTTGGCTGGGGCTTGGCCCGTCGATGCATGTTCAGCGGCTCTATACGCCATTAAAAATAGTGGGATATGTCGGTCCCAGTCCCTTTGGTTCTCGTCAACCATCTTGGCCAGGTGTTTATTGAGCGTGCCGCTGAAACGTTCGACCATTCCATCGGATTGGGGACGCAGCGGTGTTGTCCTCGTTTTCCGTATTCCGAGCAGCTCGCACATTTCGGCAAAAACTAGTGACTCAAAGTTTCGGCCTTGGTCCGAATGTAGTTCGCCAGGTACGCCGTACCTACTGACCCAATTTAACACTAGCTGTTCAGCTACAGTAGTTGCTTCCTGGTTGGGAATGGGGTAGACCTCGGGCCACTTGCTGAAATAATCGGCTACAACCAGCATATATCGATTTCCCCAATCGGATTCAGGAATGTCAACAGCAATCCTTTCGAATGGCACGCCTACGTTATAGGTTTGCATTTGTCCTCTCAGTCGTTGCTTTGGGCCTTTGACGGAAGCGCAAATTGTGCATCTGCGACACCAGTCCTCTACGTCTTCTCGAGCGTGGAGCCAGTAGAACCTTTCCCGCAATTTCGCTAAGGTCTTGTTAACACCAAGGTGGCCTCCCGAGGATCCTTCATGCATTTCCTTAATCACATCGTGGATTCGGCTTTTGGGTAGTATAGTTTGCATCCTATAGGAGCTGTCATCCGCCGTTTCCCATTTCCGCTAGAGTACGCCACCCTCCACCTGAAGGGAGTTCCATTGTGCCCAATAGCTTTTCAGGGTTGCACCATGCATCGAAACGTCCTTCCACTCCGGTCGCCCAGTTGTCTCCTTCCATACGAGCAATGGTCCGATGTCTTCATTGGCTAGCTGGGCATTTCGAATCTCCTCCGATGACCAACCTTCATCGAATTCTGCCGATATCAGTCGCAGATCAACGGGCGGTTCCTTTTCCTCAATCCGTCGGCAATGCTTGCAGTTAGCTGGACATGGATGACGAGATAGGGCGTCAGCAATTCCATGAACTCTGCCCTTGTGAAGCAGTTGGGGCCTCACTAGGTCTGGTCGGATCGTCGATCGGGTTGCACCAGTGTCGTTTGTTAGGGTGCATTGTTCTTCACCAACTTGACCAGGAAGGCATCTGTCTGCTTCCCCACGATGTTGCCTTGGCACGGTGCTGGGGATGTCGATACTCCTAGCCAACGCTCGCCCCACGAAGTTGGCCCTTGCAGTTTGATGGGCCTCCATTCTAGGCTCCTGGCACGGTCTGGATCTCCACCACCCTGGACAATAGCTCGGTCTTCTTCCCTTCTTGCAGTCTCTTTGCAGGTGCCCTTTTCCCCGCAATTCCAGCATCTAGGCGCACCATTCACCTGCAGCTCTTGCTCAATTCCCACGCGCTCACACCTGCAATTATCTGCCAGTACCTCGCGAACCCGGGCAGTGGTACGGGTCACATTTTTGGCTGCCTCAAAATTTAAACTATAAGCCAATGCATCCTTGACTGTTTGCTTTTGAGCTAACCGCACGGCTTGTTGCAATTCCTTGTCCTTTAAGGCACTGATGAATGCTTCTGCTGCTGCGTCATCTCGATGTTCTGGGTCGTACGCTGGGTAAGCCAAAAATGCCAGTCGCTCAATGTCTTGTGCTAGCTGCTGCAAGGTTTCGCCAGACTTCTGCATCCGATGCCGTAGCTGTGCCCGGTAAATCTGCTTCAGATGATCGTCTCCGTAACGCATGTCCAGCGCATTCATTATAGCAGCCGGGTTTGAATGCAGCTCAACGGGGAAAGTCTGCAAAAGCTCGGCAGCTGGGCCTCTTAGAGCAAGAATTAACGCAGTTGCTCGTTCCTGCTCATTCCAGTGATTTATCCTAGCGGCTGCTTCAAACTGGATTTTGTAAATACTCCAGACCGTTTGCCCATCGAATATTGGTGCTTGCACATTTCTAGATGAGCTTTGCGCTGCGGTTATAATTGGGGCTGGTGAGGCAGTTATTACTGCCTTCGCTGCTTCCAAGTCCTTTTTCACTTTTTCCATCTCATGGTTCATTCTTTCTTCGACCTGGCTGACCTTTTCCTCGACCTGGTAAACCTTTTCTTCGACCTGGTCAACCTTTTCCTCGACGCCTTTAATTTGCTTGTTAAGACTACTGAGCTCCGCTTTTATTTCGGTGGACTGTTTTTGAAAATCGATTTCGATCGCTTGTTGATCCAGCTTTACTGATTGTTCATTAAGCTTCGCTGATTGTTCATTAAGCTTCGCTGATTGTTCATTAAGCTTCACAGTTAAATTAGATGACTGTTGTCGCTGCTCTTGCTGCATCAGCATTAACATTTGCAATATCGCATTTTCTGGCATTTTTATTGTTTCGGCTGTTTTTCTACCAGTTTCCACGTTAATTTTCACTATTGTGCACAAAAATGTTCAAAAATTTTCACTTCCAAAATTTTTCTTTCTCACTTCTTGACACCATTGTCGCGTGTTTTCGGTTCGCGGCCAATAATTTTAATGTTCCGGGAAAGTGAAATCGCAATGTCTTTTAATTTAAGTTAAGAGAGTTTATTTAATTACAAAAATGCACAATAAACAATTTAACAATTTAACACTTTCACTTATTTTAATTTTCACTATGAAAAAAATCTAACACTTGTCCATAAATTTCTTATCGCAATTGTCTTCTAAATCACTTCGCACTCAAACAATCAATCGTCTTTACTTCGCGTTCTACTATATCGCAGTTTTCTATCGCGGTTGTAATGAATGAATCCCCCCATTCATTCAGCTCGCCTTTATATAGGGTCTCTACCTATTCACCCATTTCTCGTACATTATCGAATGTTCTACCGAGAGGTACCTGGTAGATTCGAGCAAATTAATGAATGGAGTGACGTCACTTACAGATGTTGATCATGCTTGTTGGGTTCTCGTGGGTTCGAGTAAATTCATTTGTTGACGTTGATTATGAAAACAATTGCGACAGCAGCTCGCAGAATTATTTGTACATGTAACAATATATATATATATATATATATATATATATATATATATATATATATATATATATATATATATATATATATATATATATAGGGTGATTCATAGCAAGTGTACACATTTTTGTCGAAATAAAACATAGTTTTTGTAAAGATTGAGCTGTAATGTTTATTTATTATGAAAATTTGGTCCCTTACAATTAAATGTGAAACATTACTTTGGGCATATGTGCACCTTGTGCTGCTTTACAGACTACAAACGATGATTGTGATTTTTGATAACATTTTCGCACATTTCCAGCGTTTTTAGGCGTATGGTGGCTCGAATATTGTTTTTTGATGCTTCAGTAGTCTGGGGAGCATCAGCGTAAACACAATCCTTCAGAAATCCCCTAAGGAAGAAGTCACAAGGAGTCAAATCACACGATCTCACCGGCCAATTTATGGGTCCATTTCGTGAAATTATTCGATTTCCAAACTTGGTCTTCAATAAATCGATTGTTTCGCGTGATGTGTAGCATATACGGCTGATGTGTATGATGCCATGGTTAGAATTGTAAAAGACCAAACTGTCATAATCTGTCAATATATGGACCTGAAATTGGTGATAAGTAAGAGTTAAGTCCCATTCACATATGAACACTTGTTATGAATCACCCTTTATATATATATATATATATATATATATATATATATATATATATATATATATATATATATATATATATATATATATATATTGTTACATGCCCAAACAATTCTGCGAGCTACTGTCGCCATTGTTGTCGCAACTGTTAATAACATCATTATCAATAAACGAATGTACTCGAAAGCACAAGAATTTACCAAGCATGATCAATATCTGAAAGTGACGACACTGCTGGGGTATTCAGAATTGCTCGAATATTCCAGGCAGTTTTCGCCAGAACATTTGCCAATATACGAGGAATGGATTGAACGACTAGAGACACTAAATAATGCTGAGCTGGATGAATGGGGAGGAATCGCAAAACCGCGATAGTAAGACTGCGATAGAGTGGAGCGCGAATTAAAGGCGATATTGATTGATAGTTGAGTGATTTTCGTGATACAGACAGTTGGAGTATAAATTGATACACAAGTGAAAAGTAAAAATTATAAAATCGTAATAAAAAAATTTTGAAAAAAAAAAAAACCGACTTCGAAATACCCTAAAAAGGATGAAATAAATTTTATAGAAGCACTGCCATATCATTATTTCCCCGATACTTTTGTGATGGTGCAGATGTTGGAAGTATTTATGTTGAAATGGGGAAATTGATTTGGCACCGCTTGCATAAAATTTATTTCATCCTTTTTAGGGCATTTCGAAGTCGGTTTTCTTTTTTTTCGTAAAAGTTTTTTATTTCACCTTATTTAGTGGCAAATTCTTTCATTTCAAACCTTTAAAAACTCAGTTTCTTGAATAAATTGTATCATGTACTCGTATATTAAAATATGTATAAGTTTTTACTACAACGCAAAAATCATAACGGCTAAAACCTGCAGCGTTCATAGAAATCGAATTTAATTCGGGTACATTTAATATATGATCTCATCAACGTCTATCTTGGTTTTAGATTTCATAAAAATCCAATATGAATTGTAGCTTTGAGAAATTTTCGAATTTCGAGCTTGGCCTAGCCGCCTCTTTTCTATTCTGAAGTGCTTTTTATCGTTCAACTTTTTGCGACCTTTGAGCGACCGCAATTTAGTTTCAAATTGTTCGACTTTGGATTTTTTATTGTGAACTTTATTACACAATTGAATAAATTTTTGTATCAGTTTCGGTACAAACCGGAGCTATACTTTAGTCAGAACAGAAATATTTTTGAAAAATCGAAGCAAAGTTGCGACCTCCAGGACAAATTTTCTTATATCCTATGAACAACCACACATATATATATATATATATATATATATATATATATATATATATATATATATATATATATATATATATATATATATATATATATATATATTTATATATATATATATATATATATATATATAAATATATATATAAATATATATATAAATATATATATATATATATATATATATATATATATATATATATATATATATATATCACATATATATATATATATATATATATATATATATATATATAAATATATATATATATATATATATATATATATATATATATATATATATATATATATATATATATATATATATATATATATATATATATATATACATATTGGGTCTATAACTTAATTCGTGCGGTTTGCTAAGAGATGGCCCAACTTGTATAATATTACATCTTTCCAATATTCCGAACCTGCGTTGAAAACCTACTGTTACTGTACGTCTTTTCAGTTTATGCCATTCGTTTGAAGCGTTAACAACAATAATTTTTTTCACTCAAATATGTCGAACTTTGTTCCTGAAAAAGTGTTTTTGCGGGGAATTCTTCTTCATTGCTTTAATATGAAGAAAACTGCTGCCGAAAGTCATTGTATTTTGGTGAAAGTTAATGGTGAACATGCTCTGGCTGAGCGAACCTGCCGACAGTGGTTTGGACG